>JAQFVV010006202.1:0-575000 GCA_028023455.1 Epiperipatus broadwayi | reverse complement strand
CTCTCCCACATATTCTCATCGATCATGAGACCAAGCATTAAGTGAATTCCAGTTTTAAACCAGAGCATCATTTAAACAGATTTGGTTTTTCCAAGTTCTCAATGTCTAACTACTCTGCTGCTGGAGTTGGTGTTTTTTTCCATCATACATCACCATTTCAATCATTTAATATATCATATTTGGACCAACACATGACCATATTCTCACTACATAATCATGCATTTAAAATCAATGTTATTGCACTATATCTATACAACCAACCAGCCCTCATTCATCAACTAATAAATAGTATAAACCTCCACTTGGCTACAAATCCCTACCCTACACTTCTGTTAGGGGATTTCAATATGCCATACATGGACTTTACACGCAAATATCTTCATTTCATCAATAAAAAACTTATGAGTGCAGAAGGTTTTTTTTCATCTGAGTCAATCTCCTTCTACTCTAAAAAACACTCATCACTTATAGATCTTCTTTTTTTATTCACCAGAGCTTCATTTTCTAATCCAACCTACCTTAGTACCAGTTACTTTCTCAGATCATTGTTCATTAAACATAGAAATAGAGATGGATATAAACATACAATCAGCACTTTCCCTTACTAACACTACACACCTTTTATTAAAAGCCAATTCACCAGAAACCATCATATCAGAAATATATATATATTAAAAAAATTAATATTTTATTACTTAACCCACCGGATGCCTGGTTTGCATTTATCAACATAATCTCAGCCACTATAAAACATTACACAGCAAAAAATCCTGCTCCAACCAAGCTGCTAAACAAATTAGAACTGTTACATACAAAACTTCATAGCACAATTAGTAATTCATCATCAATTAACACCATACTTGCTCTCAAGCAAGAATATAAACAAACCCAACTTACATTGGCTGATTATCTTTCGATTAAGAAAGCAAGGCATTTTTTAAAAAACACACACAATTGGACTACAGGTTATATACGATGGGCTATTGGTTATAACCCTATTAATCCCACTCCTTTCAGCTTGATATAGAATCAGCTTTTGACTCTGTGCCTATTGACAACCTCTTAAGAATGCTTGAACAATTTAATATCCCCACGCCTATCATGTACATCTTGGCCAATCTGCTAGTAAATAGAAACATACAGATTACACTCAATGGAAAGATCTCACCAGAATTCACTCCACACAACTCCATACCACAAGGATCCCCTCTCAGCTCACTCTTATTTATCACATACATTAATCCTCTCCTAACTGAAATAGAAAGAACACTCCCGGGAATTCATTTAAGTAGCATAAATCACACAATTAATCACATTACCTACATGGATGATATAATTTTATTTCTTCCATCAAAAAAACTTCTACCAAAATTATACACTATTTTGGAAAAATACACATCACATTTTTCTTTAAAATTCAGCAAACAAAAAATGGTAGTTTGGTCTCTTCTCACAGGTTCTTCTGTCAATCCAACAGACACACATCCTCCTCAAAATTTTCTTGGTATTCCATTTCATCTTTCAGCAAATCAAGCCAGACTAAAAATACAGAATCAATTAATGAATTCAATATCTAAAACGATAAATTCCCTAACTAAGGCCTATTTATCACTACACAGTAAAATAACACTGATTAATATGCTTATTTTCCCCAAACTTAATTACTATGCCCCAGTCATCAAATTCACCAATGCATTTACGCGCAAAGTTTACTCACTCTGCACTCTGCTCATTTGGAACAAAAAAGAGGTTTCCATCAGTATCAGGAATCTGCAGAAACATACCCAAAACAATGGCTTGTCTTTACACAGCATCAGCACATTCTATTTTCAAAAAACCTACAATACCATTCAAAAAATCTCCACTAATTTTCAGGCTTTTCGCGCATTTATTCCCATACCTCCAACTGACACTCCACCACCTAACACAAATAAATTTACAAGTAACCTAATCAACCTATTAGTCAAACATCAAATATTAGATGACGTTTTTCATACAAAGTTAAAATATTGGGATGCTCATCATATAATTGTAGCCTCCACATCCCAAAGCAGCCATGCTGCTGCACTATCTTTCACTAATAAATCATTGATTCAAAAATTCAAGCATTGGTGGTTGGAGCCCAAGTATCTCGACTTTATAATAAAGATTAATCTTGATGCCTTACCTACCAGTGCTTTTCTTGCGAATAGAATGAAGAATGCCAACCTTGATGCTTTTTGCTCCTTATGTCATAGAGATGAGGAGACTACCCAACACTTTATATTAAATTGTACAGCACTTCAAACTTATAAAGAGTTAATCTCCAGCCTGACTCAGCATAAAAATTATATTTTACCTGCCTTAATAGATGGTATTAATATTGGTTATTTTCCCACAATTAGATTATCAATATACTTACTTTTTACTCTCTGGTTTATACGATGTCATTTCGTATTCAACCCCACATCGCGTAAGCTGAAATCATTGTATATAAACAAAATAAAGAAAATAAAGGACAGAGACTTCTTATTGGCCCCAATTGAAATTGTTTCTGCCACATGGAACTTAATTGATCATAATATACTAATATAAAGAAAAGAAAATCTTACCCATACTAGTTGAGTACAACTCAGCATTTGACTAAACATATCACATAACTTTTGAACAAAATATTAGCAGAAGTTGTATAGTCACCTGGGATATGAAGGACTTTTTTCTATTATTATTTTGATTGTATTAACTTTTTTTTTCATGGTTTGTACACTTTTATACTAGTGATCTAAATGTAACTAATTATACACAATGATGTAACTGATCTCTCAATTGTATTACTTTTCCTTTATATATCAACTGAATAAAATATATTTTAAAACTAGCAGTAGCAGTAGCAGTAGCAGCAGCAGCAGCAGCAGTAGCAGTAGCAGTAGCAGTAGCAGTAGCAGTAGCAGCAGCAGCAGCAGCAGCAGCAGCAGTATATTCCAATATTCTAAATATATATAAATAATTTAATTTCTATATTATAATAGTATTTTACAAAAAAAAGTGTTTACCTGATTGGTGGATTAATATTAAAAAATGTTTTATAAGTATTATTCACAGTTGCAAAATTCTTCATATCACTTAAATATAGAGATACAGAAATTACATTGTCCATTGTCAATCCAAATGAAGCAACACAATCTTAAGCAGAAAAAAATTAAACAATTATTGCAAACTGTTGATTTATTTTAAAAAATCTATATTATTAAATAACTTTATAATATTCAAATCATAACAAATGACTAACAATATTATTTTAATAATGTCATAACATAAAATTCTTTTTTTTTTTTTAAATTGCATTTTGTTCAATATCAAGCAAATCGTTTCACTATTATACTTAATTTCAGCAATGTTTAAATTAATGTTATGATTATTCAGCAATCTTCTTCAAAGATATTGTCTTTACCCTTTGTCTAACAAAAAGAAAAGAAAAAGTGATGAAAATTGATGAACAACTGAAAAATTAATTTAAACAATGCTAAATTTAAGTATAAAGAGAGATGATTTACATTAAAAGAAAAATATTCAAATGGCTTTATTGCTCAAGAGTTCATAAGAATTTTGAGCAACAGAAATCTAGCACTAGAATCAATCTTAGGATCCCATATTTCAGAGACTGACATTCTATCACTGCTCTAAAATGCACAGAGAGAGTATTTACATTAACTATAGTTAAATGAAAATCTAAACAGTTATTTCTTTCTGTCATTACATTCTTGCTTCAAGCAATTTATATTTTTTAATAAATGAATTTAACCACTAATAATAATGTAAAGTTAATCTACTGATTAATAAACAGGCTCCCGCTCAGTGCAAAATCAAATCCCAGCTTAGAGAAAAGATTGATGCTACATTGTTGGTAAAGCATTGAACAAAATAATATACCCTCCTCTATGGTATATGCCAAGCAGAGTTAACATCAGTCTCAACTATGCTGATGATTACAAGTAATAAAAAAAACAACTAACAGTTGCTAAGATAATAGTAACACTATTATCATGTGCATTCGTAATCAGTTTAATTAAAAATATTAATAAAAATGATGGAAAATTACATTCACTTCCATGAACCTTACAGCATATTTTAAGTATTTAGAAAATTGTATTTCATTAATATTATATTTTTAAGGAAAAATTTTGTGGAAATAAAATGCCATTCAAAATAACCAGGGAAATGGTCTAATCACTTAGAAAAATGTAAATAACATATATATATATAATGAAAAAAGCAAACATTAATATATAGATGTATAATCAACACATCTCTCTTTTAGTATATATTAATCCTCTTCAAATGATCTTCTTCATGAGAAGATATCTGATGTGTCATATGCAATCCCTAATAATTTGTGGAGATTCAGTATAAAATGACAAAATATTATGTCAAATGAATAATTACTTTATAATGATAATGAAATCTATTGTTATTATTAAGCAGAGAGTCAAAATGTTTTCATTGTGATCATTTAGGTCATGTACAATTTGTAAATAATTGTAAAAATAGTCAGTATTTTGATAGGTTTGGTTATTATTTTAGTTTTTTTCTAAAATAATAAACGAATCTGACATAGTGAATTGTCATACATAGGAAGAAAATAAATAGAATAGTAAGAAATGATATAATAATCATTTATGGATTATATATATATAATTTAGGATATGAAGTGCATCCACTCTTTTAGACATTTTATCTGGATTAACAATATTTTTAGAAATTGCAGACTGATTAAATTTACATATAAATTGATCCTGACATAGTAATTCTTTTTTTTTTTTAAAGATTTTGACTTTTTCACTGCAAGACAAAAAGTGTTTGAGGGTTATAAGCAATAAATGCTTACTTAATCTATACAGACCATTACTACTTTAGAAACGAAGAAAACAATGTGATAGAATTTAACTCAACATAAAAGCAGTTTTCACACCAATTAGAAAAGTTAAATGATATAAAATTCACAATACCAAATTTTAATAATGCTTTGCTTCATTACTATGACATTAAATGTGAGAAGTATTAATGCAATAGGTAATATTGCTAAATTTCTAGGTTTTATACATAAAGTTATTGCTGATATTTAAATTCTTATCAAATATAAAAAACCAGCCATATTGCAGAAGTTACAAGCATTTCACCTGTTTTTGGCATTACCAAATGAATCAGCCAAATAAGAAATTCAAACATTGGTCAAAAACAACTCAATGATCTCATAAATACAAAATCGGCTAATTGAGACTGACTTTACATTAATATTTTTTTAATGACTTTATAAAACAATTACTTATTAGTAGTATATTTTATGGTTGAGAATAAATATATAGCAAACAGAATATATACTAGTCAAATAAGTTATTAAGCCAAGTTATTTTATCATAATGAATGTCTGTAACAATATGTATAACAATTTTCTTTTAATTTATAGAATTAAAAAAAAAATGTAATTTTTTTCAAACTGATTCTTTATTTCTTCCAAATGCTTTTTCTTTTTTAAAATTAGCTATTAATCATTGATAGACTTGATTTTTTCATCTTCTGTATTAAAAACACATCAATTAATCTAATATTCAAGTCACTTTCTAACCATGCTAATAATATTCAATTTTATTGAAACTATTTTCATCTATTAAAACCAAATAAAAATTATTCCATTTTATATCAAATGAAACTGGGAGAAAATAAACTGCTAGTTGTAACCTTTTATTTTTTCTGAATTTATAAACTTTCATCCTCACTTTTCTTGGCTAAGTTCAAATATATTTTTAATCAATCTTTCCTATACTTTTAAAATATTTATTGACAAGAAAGTGTGCCTATTTTATAACACTTATATAAAGAGTCGTTTCCTTGCACAATATTTCATGTATATAATAATATTATAATTCGATGTCTGTAATTCTTCAAATCAATATACATAATCTTATAATTGAATACTTATAAATACAGTAATTAATAGTAAAGTATAACTTTAAAAATTTTATCCACTTAGGAGCACTTTCAACTATCCTTGTAGTCTTTGTCAACTACCACTTTGAAAGACTAACCTTCCCACAATTCCATGATCTTAACGTTTGCTGTCTGTCTGTTAATTAAGTCTTGTTTGTATTTGTATATTAGCATAGCTTCCTTTATTTTTCTTCTGTTATTTTTTTTAATTTGCAATATGTTTACATTATTATAATTGAAGTTAAAACCATAAATACATGACTTATTACAGTCGTAAAAAACGGATGTTGAAACATTATTATTTACTTTGCAATTTTGTTTTGCTTTCTGAACCCTTTCTAATAACAGCAAATGCTCTTTAGTTTTTTTTTCTAATGTGCATCTCGATTCCTCTATATAACTGCTGCCACACCTACTTATCCATTTATAAATATGCAATTTTTATTTATAAATGAGGTTTTATCTTTAGAGTTATTTATTAATTTGTTTAATGTAGGAGGTGCATAAAATGCAATGTCACATATAGCTTTATAAATTTTCCTTATAAAATTTACTTGATCATTCGAAATATATGGCATTGATACCTATATTTTTTTATTAGCAGCTCATCAAATTATCTACAAAATTAAATACAACCAAGTTATGTATAAGTTTGCATATTATGGGAAATCAAGGGCTAATCTCTCAATAAGACTAGTTCCGCGTAAATGCCAATACAATAGAACTCAAAAATAGTGAATATTCCTCAATATTTATAGACTCAGAACAAAATTCTGGCCATAAATTTGATTTGTTTGGAACTGGATTAATATGTACTGAGAGAAAATGAAAAATTAAAGAGACTTGGGCAATAGCAAAAGACCGATACTCGATAAACAAAAAAGACATAAGCATTTGAAACAGTAAGGTCTGCTTTGCAGATCTTCGTTTCACCTTTTCTCACCTACTTCCTACCCTCATACCTTAGTTTGAACCCCAATCTATCGTAGTGTGTCTGCAATACACTTGTATACCGAAAATCCCGCCTAATTTTAAACCACGAGCACAATGCTCGTATTATATATATAACTTATTCCCAAATAAAATAAAATATTATGAATTATGTATTTGTTCACATAATTTACATTTATTAAAAAGTAAGTTATATAAGTCGTAATTGCGCACACACTATGATATCCATTTTAAAACATATCAAAATTATAAATTGTTAGTTATTTTGTTTGGATCTATTTACAAATATATTACCGTCGTAATATATTTTGATTTAAAATAAAATTCATTTAGTAAATATTCGTTTAGTAGATAGATTCAAATATTACAATTTAAAATAAAATAATTTTCGTTTTATTTAATAAAAATCATCCCAAATATTTCTGTTAAAATAAATGAGGACAATAGTTTAATTATATAAGTTTATCTAAAAACAGCAGCTGTCCACTTAAGTTTTCTTTAATTAGTAGCAGTAATTTTAATTAAATCTAGTTTGTAATTCGAATGTCGACGGGGAAGTTAACAAAAGAAATTAATTAATGTTGAATTCCTTTAGACATTCGGATAGATTTAATTACAGCAGATAAGTCCAATAATTTTGTACGCTCCAGGGCAAGTCTATTGTTAAATTTTACTATAAAAAGGATGGTTTTCTTTTGTCCTCCATTCTAAGCTTTTAAAGAATTCTGAGTTGTCTAAAGGTTTCTGAGTTGTTCTAAGATTCTAATAATTTGCTAACCTTGACATGTCCGAGTAGAGGCGTTAAGATGGCTATGTCCCCTCGGAATAGCCAGCCGCTGCTCCATACCATCAGAAGTTATCACACGGACCCCGGAACTGCTGCTGCCGCTGCCAAAATATGAACATTCCAAATTTTGCTGCTGAATTATAAAACCTGCCGAACATCTACCTGCAAATGCGTTTCCAGAGGTAATCGAAATTAACCCAAGAGCTCTTGTGATTCCTAACTAACATGCTATAGCTATTTAACATTGTTTTCTTATATTTCACAACTTCATTATGTATTTCTTTCATGTATTTAAATATACTCAACATTTTGCTCTCTATCCTTGGGTTAATATTTTCTATTTATAAAGCTTTCTTTTATTGTATTATGATAATGTGTCAGAATCGTCTTTGACCGAGTGAACTATTCCCTCTACTGAAAGTAAGACGCCGCTATTAAGGCATATTTTAAATTTATAATTTTCCAATTTTATTATCTTGCAAATCACTCGTTCGAGGGCGATTCTTTTCTTTAATGTAATATAATCACATAGTTTAAAATCTACATGATATTGATTTTAATCTAATATAAGAGTATGTGCGAAGTCAATGATTTAAATGTGTCCCCAAATGCATGATTGCGTATATAAATCTATACTTACTTTTCAAACCCGCAAGCATGCATTTTCCTATTTTAATTACCGTATTCTACTTTCATTATAAAGTTCATCATTGACGTCAAGAATGTGCGGACCCTCTTAAATGAATTTCGGGGAATTTGATTGGGCATTTCTCTTAATCCGAGTAAAACCCATTTAGTATGTTTTTATATACACTAGTCTCGTATTGCTGGAACATGAATTGGTTGTTGAGACCGCTTTGTTTTATTTTTCCAAGGATTCTTTACACGGCTAAGGCCGTTCTCTCCACGCTTGCGGTTTCCAGGCAGAGGGTGTCCCAAATGACACCCCTGGGAATTAAACGCCTCGTCACACAGTCGCTAAGTTTCGACTGTTCGTCAAAATACTTTCCTATGGGTTAGCGGTGAGATGCCCTCCGTAATTATTCCGGATCTTCAATATTGTTTCATTTTATATTTATTTTACAAAGCATCCGTGACTTAAACGAGTCATACCCTCCAACTTTATAAATTCACTATCAGCAATACTGACCTCCCAATACAAATCTATTATTATTATTCTCAAATAAATGCTTTGATCCCATTCCCACGTTTGCTTAGTAAGCTTTAGTCCATACTATTCTCGAAATCAATAAATATTTTTGAACATTTAATTTCAAATATTGTCTTAAACTTGTCTATTTACTCAAAGCACCTCGCACATGTTCCTATCTTGTCAAGCACATTATCGTAACACTATTAGCCCGAGGAATAGAATATATCACTCTGTTTTAAAACCTTTTGTCATTACTGAAATATAAATGCCAACAATTATTTAATACGCGTCCCTGTCTCATATAAGCAGACAGTGGCGTTATATATATATTTATATAAATAAATTGTGTGAAATTATTTAAAACTAAATTTTATCTCTTATTTTATTTGATTCCTATCACTGTCTCGGTCTATATATATATATTTTCTGCATTTCTTTTATAAATCCATAGACGTTAATTAGCCACCCAAACTTATCTTAGTATAGAGTCTTTTGTTTCTCCCTGACCACCAGGCACCGGTAAAAGGTTATACTAGTTGTAGCATCAGATGCGTTATCACGTAGGTGGCGCTGTGAAATTTGGACTTTAGATTCGAACTTAGTATATCTAGAAGGCAACCCCTCCTAGAATGTTCAGTTTAGTGTCTGGGGTTTGAATTATGCAGTGTGTTAGCGAGATAGACGATTCTCTCCTCTCAAAGAAATGGGCTCTTTGGAGGATTTAAATATTTTTGAATATTAAATAAATAAATTTAAATATATTAAAATATTTATCATGTATACATATAAGCTTGGAACAATAAGAAGAAAGATTGCTATGATTATGATATGTTATATATCGAAAGCATGCTAAGCATTAATAAAAGCTAAATTTAATTATATAATGTACTGCTAACTCTGAGGACAATTTGTCTTTTGAATTGTTAAACAGTTTGTTTAGGAAAGGGGGAGTATGAAAACATATTTTTCACAGCATATTATTTTTAATTTGTGAGAAATTTTCAGGATATATAGAAGGCTTATTCATTTTTTAGTCTCCATAGGTTGAGGCTGGGTTGATTTTTTTTGTTTATTATAAAATCTATCAATTGTGTTAAAAATTTTATTAATATTATATCCTTGATTTTGTAAATCTTTAATATACACATCTATATTATTTTGCCTATCCATCTCAAATTTGCATGATTTGAAATCCCTGTATAAAAAACCTTTAAGTCCAGTATATTTGTGTGACATAGGTATTAGCAACTTGGGCACAGATGTCATCGATATATCTAACGTACAGTGTACTAGAGTTCAGAGGCAAAAACTTTGAAATGATTATATTTTCGATTTTTGTGAGAAATAAGCTGCAAATAATGCCACTAAAAGGAAGTCCCATTGGCTATCCATATTCCATTCTGTAGGTTTTCATTTGCTACCACTGTGATGTCTTCATTGATTTATTTCAGGACATCTATGATGAATTCTTTTTGTATGTATTATAATTAATATTTTGCAAAAGTTCAAAAATTATTTCAATTGATTTAGATCATGGTATAGAACCATACAGTCCTTTGACATCTAATGAGGTAATTTTTTTGTCTTTAATTTTGTGTACGAACTCATAAGATTTTATTGTGTACTTTCTGAATCCCAAATCTTCTGTTAACCAAGTAGCAATAATTTTGGCTGCTTTATAAAATACAATCCTCTGAAGTCTATTATTAATCTTAAAAAAAAATTGTTTTTGTGTAATTTTCTAGTGGCAAAAATTCTTGATACAATTGCAGCTGAAGGGTACATCTAAATAGTAATCTTTACAAACACTTTTCCACAATATTTTTTCATTATTGATGTAATAAGTTTATCCCTTTTATATTTTAGGTTATATGAAGCAATTTCTGTAAATTTAAGATTGGTAATTTGCAGATTTAATTTTGCTCTATAATCCTCTTTATTCATTCAAACAAAGGGATTACCTATGTCTTCTTTAATGCATATTAAATTTTTATCATTTATATAAATTTTAATATTATTTATATTTTCAGACCAAGGCTTTTTGTATGAATCTGGTAACAAACTCAAAGCTTTTGCAGTTTTCTCTATTACACTATTTTTTAATGGGTCATTCTTAAATTTAATTTCTATATCTGCAATAATTTCCATTATAGAAATCTTCCACTTTTCCTATTATTTCTGGAACTTGGTGGTTAGAAAGATTGACCCAATTATCTTTATTCTCAACTAATTCTAATTTCCAGTGTTGTTTGTTGGCTAAGAACTGTAATTTTCTGTTGTATTTATTCTTAAATTTTAGCACTATCCATTTACATCTTAAATTAATTTCTTCTGGTATGTATAATTCTGAGATATTAATTTTTGCCTGCATGGGTCAACTTTAATTAAGTTACGACAGCCTTGTATTATCAATCTCAATAAAAAAATTTCCAATTTTAACAATATTTTCTCACATTGGAAAATTGCTTTATCAATGCATATATGACAGCATTTGGGAAAAAGTTTAAAAGTAAACATTTTTGTTCTCTCATTAAGTTACTGCAAATCTTAAACAAAATATTACAGAGGCTTGGGCAATAGCAAAAGACCAATACTTAATAAACAAAAAAGACAAGCATCCTCTCTCAAAAAAATGGGCTCTTTGAAGAGATTTAAATATTTTTGAACATTAAATAAATAAACTTAAATATATTAAAATATTTATCAAGTATACATATAAGCTTGGAACAATAAAGAAAGTGAGATTGCTATGATTATTATTATATATCGAAAGCATGCTAAATATTAATAAAAGATAAATTTAATTATATAGACTATTTTTTCTGCATGAATGTCCAGAACATATGTGAATATTACAATCACTCAGAAAAGTGAAAGAAAAAAATAATCATTGGTATTATATTATAGGTAAATGCAATCACAAATAATGACTTGAACATTTTCTATTATTGTTTACTCTTTCCTGTTTTTGATTCATTACAAATGAATTATTTATATCTACCATTAATATTTCTCTATATTTTACTTGCCAATCTTTTTATTGAGATACAAGTGAGGCATAAACATGTGGCCAGATTCATAAATATGTCTACAGTGATACTTCTTTGCATCATTATTGAGGTCTAGACTTCTAATATACATCATGGACTTAATGTATTACATATACATAATAGTTGATATTTAATGAAAGTGAATAAACAATGAAATAGCAGCAAAATAGATAGCATCCAAATAGTAAGCTAATAACACATAGTTGTCTTAATAAATTTGGTATAAAGTTTTAAAAAAAATAATTATAAATAATAAATTCCACAAGGATCTTCCAGGCTTTCCTTACTGAACAGGAGTTCTAAAAAGGCTTTTTATCAATTATCCATCAAAATAATTTTTTGGGTTTTTCATTATTTTTCTATAAAGCTGAATTTATATAATACCGTATGTGTATGTGCCCAATAAATGGTATACTTACACATACACACACAGATATTCATATAAGTGTGTATATTTTAACTACTTTTAACAGGACATGAAAGATACAGATTTATGTATAATTTAGCAACATGAGATTAAATCAGTATTCTTTTTTATTAAATTTCGTTTTTAATTCTTCTTTAATTTTATTTCGAAATCTTAAAAAGTTGTTTGAAAGCAGTTTTCTAGTGAAAAAAATAAATAAATAAAAGAGAAACAGATGGATTAGAAATGCTTAAAAAAAATGTATATTAGATTCTTGATAAGTGATAATAAATATTTCTATTTGTCCAACTATTAACTCCAGCTTCTTTTATCCTTAAAAAAAACTTCACCTTTAGTATTTGCATTTGATGAATAATTATATGAATACACCTGAGTCTCATTTTATGCGGTAGATAGGTTCCTCTGAAAATGCGCACAAAAATAGACTTAACTTACCTTGAAAAATGGGGAATACGTACTGTAATTTTCCAAAAATCGCATAAAAGCAAAGCAACAACATAAAATTACTTTAAAATTCGCATTAAAAAAAAATAAGGAAATAAAATATGACTAATAAAAAATTTCAAATTTGAAAAAAATTGATACAAGAAAATTTTTTTTACTTTTTTTTATTAACTACAGTATTTAATTTTATTCAAAACAATATATTTTTATGCATAATTTACAGTATTTTACATCTGTTCATACGTGTACAGTATTTTAATTATTATCGCTATTTGACGATATGCAGGTTCGTTTGTAAACTGGTAAGAAATCAGATTCGTCACTAGAGGAAATACAACTAGTGCCAAGTTCATTTTTTTTAATTGCTCTTATAATGGACTCACCCAACCCTAAAATGTTTTCCAATCACTGTTGATCCTTCCCATTTCACTAAGTGATCTAAAATTGAAATTTTTGTTTCCAAAGAAATTCATTTTCTTAGGTATTTTTTCCTCTCCATTAAGGTAAACTAAAAGTTTAAAATAAAAATAAGAACTTAGACTTATGATAATAAAAAGACACCTACTCATCACTGTTGGGCAAAATTTAATTAAAACTAACAATTAAAAATAAAATTCTTATTTTTGTCTTTAATTTTTTTAATTTTCAATTCTGTTTAAAAATCAAATTTCATCGTTTTACATCACATTAATTTCAGATTACATTATGTAAGTTTTAAATTGTTAATTACAATTAAAAATCAGATTTTAATTTTTAATTGTCAAATTTAATTGTGCCCACTGCTGTTACTCATCTTTTAAAAATAAACTTGTGGACACTAAATGATTAATTGATTGCGTATTCTTTTTTTAAAAAGCAAAAATAGAATGTGATTTAAAATGCAAAAACAACAACATGCATAGTATAGGCATCTATAACGTTTGAACCGATTTATATTTTAATCTTGTAAAATTTAATGTGTATATATAAAATGGGGAAATCCTGATTTTAAGTGAATTATGAACTTCTTTATTGCATAAAATCTATTACAGTACTATTATAAAGCACTGAAAATATTGAATTTATTAGATAGAAGTTGAAATCCGATAATGCGCTATTACTTTAAATATGACGTGTGAGTATGCGAAATTTATAATATTTAAAGTAATAGCGCATTATGAGAGCTTGACATCTGATCTAATAATTTTTATCGCATAAAAGAAAACCGCATACAAAGATATTAAGAAGAAATATGAATGATAAAAGAAAACCGCATACAAAGAAGAAATATGAATTGCATAACTTCAAAATCGCATTAAAATAATCCGCATAAAACGAGACCCAGGTGTAATTGCCCATCAGGCCATTTGAGTATGATATCAAAGTGACTTCAATCAACTGAAAATGTTTTTTTTTTTTTTTCATTTTCTACAGCTGAAAATCCCACCAGGAATCTTTACCTCTTAAACTCCAATTCGCAAATTTTATATCAGTGTAAATAAAGATGGTTTGCTTATTAGATGAAGTTGGTGAAAAAAAAAAAGACTGGAAATATTTATCCACTTCAAAAATTGAAAAGTTATTCAGTCACAATATTTGAAGTTAATTATTATTGGTCAGTAAAATCAAAAAGTTTTTAAATTTTTTTTTTTTAATTCTAAACAGTTGATTATTTATAAGATGATGACAGATAGAAAATATAAAATTCTTTATTAATTCTTAATAAATGTATAATTTTGAAAATCCATGAACAGAATTTATCACTTCTATGAAGTTTCTGAATCTCTATCTATAATTTCAAAGACCAGAACCAGAAAAAAGATTATCTTTTTTCCATATAGCATCAAGAGAATTTTATTATTGGAAATGATAAACTAAAAAATTACCAAAATGTATTTATACTAAAAATGAAAAAGTAGGTTCCATTAAAACTTGTTTATCTTGTTTGAATAATATAATTTTTCTAATTATTTGGTTATTCATTCTTAAAAGTTATGTATAATGATAATGAAAATTTGACTTCAAAGAATAAGGGAAAGTTTGAAATTGTCATTATTTTCTGAACACCAAGCACTTCCAGTTTTTATAAATATTTGTAAGTACAACAAATTTTCTATAATTTATTACATATCATTATAATTTATTTTTATCATAAGACCAAACGACATGTTCTTCAATTTTTTTGGATGGGATATTATTATAAAATCACATTTTTATTGGAAACAATCTAAAAAATTTTAAGTTACTAGGTGGCAATTTTAGTAAAAATTTAATTTTACTTGGGCTCACTTAAATTTCCTTAATATGCAAGAAGGGAGGAAAATCAGAGAAAGAAACTAAGTGGTGGACCAAAGATAAGTGAAACATCTTATTTTTCTAAGTGATGAGAGGTGAAAATATGGAAAATTCTGCAGTTTGCAAGGAAAATTTAAATTCAGTGTTTCTATTCAACATGGCCGCTAGCAATAGCGATGATTCAGCACAGGAGAGAAAAAAGAAATTTTTCAAATCTTTCAAATGTCTCTTTCACTGGTGAAAATGTTGAAAATTCATCTCACAATGATGATAGTATCATTTTAAAAAGTGTTGATAACAAAAATTCAACTAAAATCAGTCAAAATCTTCATTCTGGAAATTTCACAAAGTTCTCCAACCCGCTAGAGGCTGACAATCGGTTCTAGTAACATTGCTTTAGAGAAGAAAGAAATTGTTGACTACTCTCAAACTAGAAATAATTCTAATGTTTTACCTACGGAAAAGAACTTTGGTGATCAATCCAATATGCAGAAGCGGTCCAATGAACAGTTTAGGTTTCAAAGACGTTTTAAACTGCTGGAGGCCGATAGTGTTGTTGCTACAATGGAAAAATTCCTAACTAAAAAGAAAAACATTGACATTTATAAAACCCAAGATAATCTTAGTGATAATTATCTTAGTGATAATTGTAATATAAAAGATATTTCTAGTGATTCTATGAACAACAGAAGCTTCCTTTACTCCTTTCTACCATCAAAACAAGACTATTCATCAACTCCAATTTCTTCACTTATGCTAGAATTGTTAATAGAAATAATAATCGACAAAAAGGAAATCATCCAAAAGCAGAAGACATCCAGGACTCCTTGATCAATCTTATGAACCGTGATGTGTCTGAACTGAATGATTTTGGACATGAGACCCATAACAATTTATCTATGAGTATTTACAGTTTCACTGAATATCAATTCCTTGAACTTTACAAATAACTTTAATAAATCTATACCTGATCTACTATATAAATCATTTTTGCACTATTCGAATGAGAGAACCCTCATCTTTGCCATCACTGACAATAGATATTCCCTATTCAAATTCCCAGCAGACCAGTTTATGGCTTGATTAAGAAAAAAAACTTTACAGGAGTGCACAAGATCTTGGTGCTTCTAAATGACCATTACTTAGCTGCTGAATTCAAGTCATGGAGAGACAAGAATAATTTCAAAAACAATATCAGGACTATTGTTGATAAATCCCTATGTTGCATTAAGACCAGTTGGCCAGCTGTCATGGCAGAAAGAATTAAAAAAATGTTTAATTGACTTTAATGAAAAAAATCTGCAAAATGTTGGAAAAATATGGAACAATCTGTTTAATTAACTTTAATGAAAACAATCTGCAAAATGTTGGGGAAATACGGAACAATCTCAAACTTCTGTTACTTAGTAGTGAGAAAGGTGGGGGGGGGTCAGTTCCTTCAAACATTGCTGCCCTGTAGTGAAATGACAGTTAGAATTTCAGTCAGACTGAAATTCTAACTGTCATTTCACTACATGGCGCACCAACATGTTTGACCTTTTCTGGTGTTGTTCCCCCTGCCAGTGCTTTTATTGTGTAGCAAAAACTAATCTGATCAAGAACTGTAAAGCTAGGATTTGTGGTCTACATGGCATTAAGAGAAACAGGATTCATAAATGCGACAGGACATCTGGGGGTGCAAACATGTTGGAGTTAGCTATGGAATCTCATAATAATACTGATTTGAAGTGGGCTAATCCCAATCATGTATTTAGGGAGCAACCTTATATTGGAAGCACTAGGCTTGTGGAGACTGAAATATATACAGAAGATATTAACTTGGTTGAAAATGAAAGTTCAAAGGAGGACTTCGCACACAGCTAGAAATCCTCAAATAGATTCCTGGTGTTATGAAGAGGACGACGCATACAACCAGTTGGTATGAAGTAGTCAGTCATAAGAAAGGCCACAGTTCTGATGGAGAAAATCAAGACTTGGATGTGACTATAATGCAGGAATATCATGAACAAAGGGTTCAGGTCAAGAATCCGGAATTGTCTTCTGGGTCAAATGGTTATATCTTAAATGAGGACAGAGCACAGCGACTTGCTTAACTTCAAATGATGATGTCAAAATAAAAATCAAGAAGAAGCAAGAGGAATTGGAAAATCAATAAAAATAGCAATATGGAGATGGATATTCAAGATGAGATGCCAACTGAATCCCACAATAAGTCAAATTGCCAGGCTCAGAAGAAAAGAAAAAACTTGAAGGAGCTAATGCAGAGTGGCAGATCCATTCTGGAGATGATGAGTTGCCAGAGCGCTGGAACAATCATAATAATGAATTAACTCTGAGGGTGCAATCAGATAGAAAAAAAAGGTCAGATAATTATTAAGAAGAGACAGAGAACTAATGCTGATTCTTCCACTGACAGCGTATGGGAAGAGGGTAAATGACACAATGGATAATAAAATAGCTCATAAGGACATATTTTGTCCGAAGCTGCATCAGAATTCATCGGATGAGACTGCTCCCAGTGTTGACATTTTCTTTAATAATTCAGTTGACCTGACGACTATACCTTCTGGTACTCCTGAACCTGGTACTTTGAGGGTCTTCCTTAAAGACACTAACTTGCGGCTATGTAACACAACAGATTCGACATCTGAACCATGAGCTCTTCTGGTCCTCCTAGAGGCCTTGGCCACAATAATCAGTGTTCTGACGGTCAGAGTTGTTTTCTTGAAATTTCTGAGTCCACTCTTCCCTTTAATCTTCTAAAATCTTAATTTCAATCATTGGGATCAGAGTTTTGGCAAGACTACATGCCATTAAAAATTGGTTTAATCTTAATCCACCACAGGTCATCTGCATGGCAGAGACAAAAAGTCAAAAATCAACTTACAGAATCAAGTCATCTCTTTCCTTCAGAATCAAGTCATCTCTTTCCTTCATTGGTTACTTTAAATATTCAAACTCTCTCTTTGCGACTGAAGGTGTTGCAATATTAATAAATAGATGCAGAGCCCCTTTGGAGTTCAAAGTCATTTTTGTTGATTCTAACTGTATTATCACTGATATGTGCTACAGCAAACTTTGTTTTAATCTGGTTTATCTATATTTACAAAGCAATGAGCTATTCATCAAGAAAATCATAGACACTATTAACATATTTACGGTTTCAAATTCCTTTCCCCTGCTGATATTAGGGAATTTTAACATGAGTTATGAGCAATTTAATCATCAATACATGCATTTGCAGAGCTCCTTCATTCAGTCATTTTTGTTGATTCTAACTTTTAAGCACTACGTGATATTTGAATACCATGCCACACACTGGGCAGCCATTTTTAACATTCTACCCACAATCTTGTTCAAAGAATTTAGTGTGTTAAGTAGTTATTACCCTAAGCTTCGAGCACGTATATTTATGAGCAAAGGCCGAAGCCCCTCTCAAGCGCCAATCTTATCCATTTAATAAGAATTATACATCTCGAAAGCGCAAACAAAAGTTCCAATGGATACTCTTTGGGTATTTACCCTAACTAGCTCAATATCAAGGGTCTGGGAAAACAATGTTTATCGGGAGAACAAAGCTATGGATGATCTCATTAAGAGATGCCTTATATCTCTAAATATAATTTCTATCTAAATCCAATCCTATTACAATAGCCCATCAATCAACAGAAACCCAGAATGTAAAATAATATATATGTGGTAATTAATTCTGAGATTTATTAGCACGCGCACACATATATTAATATCTTAAACATATAATTCATTTATTCCGTTACATATACATATATAATTCATACACATATTAACGAAAGCGTGTGATTACACATCAGAGTTGCATTTTTTTAAACATTTTAATAAATTATTAATTTACTTTATTTAAATTGAAATAACACATGTTTCTTTAGCCATTATTAAATGTTCATTTAAGGCAGATTAAGAAAAGATCAAAGTTACCCCTTAAGAGCGAATGTTCATGTGGCTGAGGCTAATAATCTGTAAGCTTACAGCATAGAGAATATGTTGATTTTAACGAAAGTCACTGGTCCGAATGATTGTGATAAGCTCTGAAATATTCTGGCCAAAACAATCCCTATTAGAATTTAAGTAGATGAGTTTGGCTTGATTGTGAGAGGATCTGGTTGTTAGAGAGTTCTGTGGCCATTACGCTTGGTTGACTAAATGGCAAATCCATAAATAAAGTTCAGGTGGGTTCCACAATAGCTGTCCATTGAGCGGTCTGACGAACCTAGATGATTATTTTTACCCCCACATGTAGACGGAGTACATTATGAATAATTTTTCTTAATTAATAATTAGGTTGATCTGTTTATATGTCTTTCACTGCTTCTCTCTATCACTTCACTGCCTTTTCTAATTTTTAAAATCACTACTAAAATCACTGAGAACAAAAATAGTTCTATTCATTAGTGCTCTTTAACTTCACTTTTCTTTTCTATTCTTACGCCGATGATCCGATCTCAAGAATGCTTTTAACTTTCATTGTTCTAAAAATACGCTCGACCAGTTCTAAGAATTCCGATGGACAGTCATTAACTGGAACTGCCCATGGCACAACTTTCCATTCTATTGATTATTTTCCAGCCTTATATGTTTAATAGGATTTGATTAAGAAACACGTGTTGTCACTGGCATTTAAATCTATCTTACGATATTAATAAACGAAATATCTATTTAAACACAAATAAATAAAAAAATATAACGCAACTCTACATATAATCACTTCTCTACATTCTCACATATAAATATATTAGTAATTCTCACACATTATATTAAGACGTACAGCGAATATCTATACATTCATACCTTTAATTGATTAACATACTCATTCATACTCTTGTGTAACAGGGTTGGAATGACCATTGTAAATTTTTACCGCTTTGACCTATTTACTTCGCAACAACACTGGCAATTAAACCCGTATTCGAACCCAGCGACTGTTACAAACTGTATTATCATTGATGTCCGCTATAGCAAACTTTGTTTTAATCTGGTTTATCTATACATAATCAAGAAAATCATAGACATTATTAACATATTTACGGCTTCAAATTCCTTTCTTCTGTTGATTTTAGGGGATTTTAACATGAGTTATGAGGGATTTAATCATCAATACATGCATTTTCTCAATAAAGGGGTCATGTGTGGTAGGGGTTTCTTTCCTCCAGAGGCAATTTCCTATTATACCCGTAAATGGAGGACCCTTATAGACCTCCTTTACTACACACCAGATGTACAATTTCAGCTGAATGCGGCACAAAGGTTGGTCAGTTTCTCTGACCACTTGGTACTGCACGTTGACATTGAAGTGGATGGTGGGATTCCGACTGTGTATGGTTTGACGAATACTATGAGACTGGTGAATAAACATACCATTCCTGCAGGTATCATTTCTGAAATTTATATATATTTGTTTAAAATCAATATTTTAAATTTAGGCCCCTTTCAGGCCTGGTCTGCCTTCCTTGAAATGGTGCAGGCTATTATAAAAAATTCACTCGAAATTCTCCTGGCCCAGCAAAATTACTACTTGAGTTAAATGACATTGCAAATAAACTGGACTTACTCTCTGGAAGCAGTCACAGTATTGAAGAAATTTATATGACTGAAGGAACATTATCGGAACAGTCAAAGGGCCTTGGCAGAACACATTGCCATGAAGCATGCTTGTAAGTTCCTTGAGAACTGGAAATGTTGAACCAGAAGTTATTTGAAGTAGGCACTTGGAGGAAGGAGGAAACAAATTACCCTCTCATCACTTGTCCTTGGTGGGCAGTCATATATCGAGGATGCTATGATCCTGGTAATCCGTAATTACTTCATTTCCAAGTTGCAGTAAAAGGACGGCTAGCAGTAGAGCTGAATGCTGGGTGGATGGCTCACTGGATCATGGAATCACTAATTAAACTATCCTTGAAAAGGTCAAATCATACTTAAAGGGGGCCCACCCTGGTCCACATTTGATTCCTAAGTTCCTCGTACTACACCTGAGTTATTTCATTGTGCCAATCATCTTGGGGGTCATCAATGAGCTGACTACAAGGTGTAGGTCAGTTGAGGGACTATACCCGGTCTCACTAGTACCCTTTATAAAAAAAACATGGTTCGCCCTCTGAGCTCTCGTCTTTGCCGATTTCAATGACGTCTCTGATCTTCAAAATTGTCGAGACACTTATTAAGGACCGAATTCAAAATAAAATTTATTAAAATTTGTTGTGCAGTTCGCAAGAAAAGGCTGCCTACAACCAATGCTGTTTGTTTATTCAAGATTGTGCTTGAACATGTAAGTTGTCGTAGAGGTGTCAGGCCAATTGCTGTCCAACTAGAAATCAGACAGCATTTGACTCGATGAGGATTGATCTGCTCATTGGGGTACTAAGGTGTTATATGGTCTCTGAGGCCCATACTTTCCATAATTAAAAATCTTAGTAACAGAGAGATCCTGGTTACTTCGGATAGAAAGGTGGCACCTAGCTTTCGTCTGGATCTCTCCATCCCACAGGGCTCCCTGCTCTTTTGTTCACAGCATTCATCAACTCACTACTTGTCAGACTTGAGAGGGATCTGCCAGGTATTCATATTCCAAACTTGGGAAGAGCGGTCAAATGTCCCGCATATATCGACAACATTGTGGTGTTTCTTCCATCAGAAAAATATATTCCTGGTCTCAAAAAAATCAGTATTCTGAAAACTATGGCCTCAGCTTCAATTGGGAGAAGTCTGCGGCATTGCGGTTATTGACTGGGAAGATTTCATCTAGTTTTTGGCCATGCCACAGAATTTTCTTAGTTTTCCCCTTATGCTTTCTGCAAGAGATATGAGAATTCAGATTCAAAGAAAATTACTTGAGGCAATCAAGAGCATAGTCGATTTGATTTCAGAGATTTAACCTGTTATGTTCTTTTCATATAGCATCAAAAGAATTTTATTATTGGAAATGATAAAAGAAAAATTAAGTACATATTTTGAACCAACAATTAAGTACATATTTTGAACCAACAACATCTAAATGGTGTCACATCTATGTTTTAGAAGTAGGTGACAAGCACTGAATCACAATTATCAACTATATAATATAGCATTGTGGGAATTAGTGAAAAACTGTGAATTTACTGTGAACTGGATGACCTGCTCCTTGGAATAGCTACAGGGAATGATTGACAATAAGTTACATCAAGTTCTCCTCAGTGAAGTAGCCTTGATATAAGCAGGCAATGAATAAATGTATAATACACAAATTACTCGTGGAAGATGCTGAAGAATTCCAAAACACTAGAGATGAAGCAACATACAAAATGGTGGTAAATAAAACTGATGATCAGACCATGAAAAAAAAAAAAAAAAGGGTTGGAGATGTGTGAAGTTGTCTATCTATAAAAGAGCTATTGAAGCCCTATGAAATATTTTGTATGCTACCATTGTAGTGAGAGAGGATACTTTAAAAAAACCTGTAATTTTAAGTGCTAAATGTCATATTTGTGGAAAAACCTGGTCATTCACAAGTTTGTTACATAAAATATAAAATTCAAAAAAAAAAAGGCCTTATTCATGGATACCAAATCGTGGAAGAGAAAAAGTGACATTAAAACAATAAGCAATGTAGACAATAAATTCATTTGTTTAAACATAAGAATTCTCGGTCAAAAAACCAATATGGAAATTGATAGCAGCATGGGTTGTCCTTAATTACACTAAATAATTGGACAAAATTACTAAAGAAAGTATAACATTGGAAGTGATCTACAGAATATGAGGATGCTTTTAATAAAGCAAAGAAATTGCTTACTTCTGAAAATTTACTTACATTTAACTATCATGCATGCTTCAGATTATGGTATAGGAGCAGTTATATCTCAATGCTGCTACAGTGCCCTATTTTTTATGCCTTCTGATAATTGATAGCTGTGGAAAAAATATATAAACAAAGAAGCTCTGGCAATAATATATGCTGTTAAAAATTTCACCAATATATTTAGGGATAAGAATTCAAAATTTACACTGATCAACTATTCTTTAATGGGCATATTTGGGAAATTCAAGAAAATCCCAGAACATACAAGCCAGAGAATCATACATTAGCTGCATAGAGCATTTGAAACAGGTGCCAAAGAAAAACAAAGATTTAACCAACATTATGTTCCATCAACATTTCATTCCATGTATGTCAACTAAAAAACATCAGTTGAAATGCTATTACACCAAAACCGCTGAACCCACTTGTCTAGGCCAATGCCTAATGACAGTAATCGAGGCAAATTGACTTAGATGAAGAAAGCTATAAAGGTGTTGATGCCATGTATAGTATGTGACATGTTAATGAGAAAATCATTTCCAGGACTAATAACCAATACTGTTTCAAGATAATTAAAAGAAGTGCAAACTACAAATGGTAGAAGAGTGAGAAGACATATAAATTATTTGAGAGTTCACTACTCACAATATTTAAAAGAACCAAATGTTAGTTCAAAATTAAATGATACTACTTCACTAAAGGAAGAAAGTAGTGATACAGCTCAAGAACAGCCAAACTTAACTTTAAATAATGAGAATCACTTATCTGAAAAAAATGATTCATTAAATGAATCAGATTTTGCCAGAAATAGATTTAATCTCTTCAAAACAGCCTTTGCTGAAAGAAAACAACTGAGCAGCAGGAGGAAAACTATCTACCCTTTACAAGGAATGCCTGAGTATGTGAAAACCTCAAAAAATGCAAGATTATTTTTTGTGAAATAAAAGTTAATTTTCTAGTGTGAGGAGAGCAACTGAAATGTGTATAGTATTATAAAAAAATTAGTGTGCAGATATATATCTATATATGATAGTGTAAATAAATAAAGTTTTATTATAGAAAATAATTACTGCACAACATTTACATAATTATTTACTGTAGCAAATTTACAAGAAATTACCATGTACGGAACTTAAATTGTGTATGCAATTAACTGTATACATGCAGAACACACAAGACTAAAAAAGCAGCACCAGACAGGTAAGCATATGTGCAAAAGCTTGGAAAATCCAATGCTATTTTCTTATTCTCAAGTAATGTGTAAACAGAAATAAAATACACGCATAAAAAATGTTTATGTTAAAGATTGTCTCCTCAAGGATTAATATTTAATTCGTTTATCATATTTATTTATGAGTAAAATAAACTCACATTTATTTATTTGTTTATTTAATTGCAATCCGGCTGGTATGCATAAACTCCTAGCATACACAGCCATGACTATGGTTATATAAAAAAAAAAATCAAAGATACCAAAATATATAGATACTAAACTGATATGAAATCTGTATGACTGCATAGGAAATTCAGCTTGGATTGAAAACATTCTTGTCTTTTCAATTTGGGTTGCTCATTACTTTGTAGATTGACTAAATAGATAAAAGATAATTGCTTTAGAGATGCATTAGATCCAAAGGTCTAAGTGCATTGCTCTCAGATCCAAGGCTCCTCACTAATGACAGCCATAAGATAGAAATTAGTCTAGGGATATGGATGAATAAGCACTAGATAAGAATTTTGATGCATAAACCTTGTAGCATCTATTGATTACTGTAGTTTGTATTAGGTGATACTATTGTGTAAAGAGAATTGTTATTATTTTAAAATTTCTTATGTATTTTATAGTAAACTTGAGCATGGTTTTTGTAGGAGTGATAGGCTCTGTTTAATTATAAGATTATCTCAAACTATCTTTTAAACAAGTACAAAATTGAATGTTTACAGTGAGAAAATAAGGCTGAAAATAGAATACAATGGATAATGGATAATTACAAATTGAATGTTTACAGTGAGAAAATAAGGCTGAAAATAGAATACAATGGATAATGGATAATTACAATAAGATGTAATGTTGATATTCTTTTAAAAAAAAAAGTTTTCTGCAGAAGTTAAAAAAGCAACACAAAGTAATACATAAATAGAATAATGGACCAGTATATTCTATACATGAAGGTATTTTTCCTCTCATGGGATTATGGTATAGTAATCACAAACTCATCTCTAGTACTATCTTTTTTTTCTTGGACTTAGAATAGTCATACTTGTTTACAAACAGTAGCTGCTAGTGAATTAAAAACTTTATTATCTGTCGTATTTGTACAAATATGCACACGAAATTTTGTATAAGTTTTGCACTCCAGAAAAAGTGAGGAAAGATATTAGAGAAATATATTTTAGATTGGCTATCTAATAAAAATTTAATTAATGATTAAATTTGTATAGAATGTAACAATGGAAAATATCTATATATTTGCGATAAGAAAATTGCATTTGATAATTGCCAAGAAATATTTGTTAATTACAAATATTTCTTGATACAATGGAAACTGAAAATACTAATTTAAAGCACTAATAGGAAATACTGTACAACACTAATAATGGTGAAGAATGAATCCTGGATTGCTGGAGGCAAAACTACGTGTATAAATAGTTTTGAGCTGCAAAGTGCATTATTCTATTTCCATGAGTGAGTAAATAGTTGCAGAGATTTAAGTGTCGGTAGCTGAAAAAAAGTTTAAGTGACAATGCAGTGCTCTATTGTGAAGCCAATGTGTTCACAAGCAGCAGCAGAGCAGGCCCAAAGAGTTTGGGAAACAGGCTGGAGGAAACCATCTAAAAAGTGGCCAATTGTGAAGTGTATCAAAGGAAGTGAACAAAAGTGAACTCTATATATTGTGTTGTGTGTGTAGAAATAACTTTTCACTATTATCATTTATTGTTTTATTTGTTGGTATTCAGAGTACTTGCAATACAACAAAGTTGGTGCAGTCACTACTCTCAAACCTGTGAGAAGCGAATAAGTTGTAAAAAGCTAACAAGTAATGATAGTGAAAATGAAATGGACGAACAAACTGAAGAACAAGGAAAAACCCAGAGCTCTCAAAGTGGAAGAAAAAATTACCCAAGGCGGCAAGGGAAAAGAAGACATTTAGTTAATTTTCAAGGTTAGTGATTGGAACAAGGTTTTTTTCTGGAATGAGCAGAAGTATCATGTTTTGTATAAATATGTACATGGAAATTTTGTATAAGTTTTGTAATTCAGAAAAGTAAGGAAAAATATTAGAGAAATATATTTTAGATCGCTAAGTGATAAGGATTTAATTAATGATTAAATTTGCGTAGAATGTAACAATGGAAAATATTTATGTATTTGCGATAAAAAAATTGCGTTTGATAATTGCCAAGAAATATTTGTTAATTATAAATATTTCTTGATACAATAGAAATTGAAAATACTAATTAAAAACACTAATAGGAAATACAACACTGATAATAGTCAAGAATAAATCCTGGATTGCCAGAGGCAAACCTACGAGTATAAATAGTTTTGAGCTGCAAAGTGCATTGTTCTATTCCAATGAATTTACCGAGTGAACGGTTGCAGAGAGATTTAAGTGATGGTTCCTAAAAGAAACTTAAATGACAATGCAATGCTCTATTGCGAATCCAATGTGTTTGTGGAGTAGCAGCTGAATGGGGTTAAAGAGTTTGGGAAACTGAGGCTGGAGGAAATCGTCTAGAAATCAGCCAGTTGTGAAATGTGTCGAGGGAAGTGAAGCAAAGTGAACTTATATATTGTGTTGTGTGGGTAGCAATAACTTTTCACTATTATCATTTATTGTTTTATTTGTTGCTATTCAGAGTGATTACATTTCGAGTACACAACATTATCAATTTTTAAAAAATTTAATTTGTATGAAATTAAAAATATTGCATGCTCTTATTAACTTTAATACTTGTTCGTGTGATTTCTGAATTTATACTAATTTATCTTGGTATTTCTCTATTATTTTTCTTGTTGTAGAACCAAAATTATACTTATAGAAACATATTTAATCTGCATGGGTAATCTTTGTATTGGTCAATAGAAAAATATAGATAAATTCTTAATGAACTACATAGAATCACATGATGTTAATAAATATATAATGATCTGTGTACATATATGCCTTTGAACTCACTGAATAAAACTTATAATCAAATTATTTTTATATGATGTAGATAGAAAAAAAGATCATTACACATATACACACCTCCAAATGCAATATGTATATACTGTTTATATATAAAAGCAGAAAGAAAGTTACTCACTTTTCAATTTCTTCATAACTACTTTTGTGACTCCTGATACAGAATCAGAATCAGTCATAAAATATCCTTCAATGCCTGTTATAAACATAAATCCTTCAGATCTATTTATTCTTGGTTTGTTATCTAAAATTATATATATTCATTAAAAAAATTTTTTTAATTACTTCTAATTTAAGTGTGTAAATATTACTGAAATGTAATTTTTTGTTGTTTTTATCATTAGCATATTTTGTATTACATTTAAAATGAAATGTATACAAACTATCATGAAAATTTTCTTCTTTATAAAAGCACAATTAGGGCTAAGTAAGAAAACAATAACATTTGCATTTGTACAAATATATTTTGATCTGTATAAATGAATGAATGAATAAAGAATGACAAATATATAAAAAAATTCAGATTCAATATTTTATACTTCGAAATATATTTTATGATAACACACTTCAAATCAGAAATAAAATTACTTTCATTCACATAATGACCAAACTGGATCCATATCAAGGACAAGCCTTTAATTAACTCAAGTCATGTTTCCTGATCATTATCCTTTCCATATTTAAAATAATTTTCTAAGATAATAACCTACTTGAAATTTGAGTAAGAAATGTATGAGTGACAAAATTAATTATAACAATAATTTTAACTAACAAATATAATAAAAATAATATAACAGTTTATATTTACATATTTATATCAACATACTAACACAGAGAACATGCATAACAGATAATCTTTTTATTTATAATAATTTATAAAGTATTATACGAGGTTTATGTCCATAAAGATCATCATTTAATATTTCCAATTTATCAGTGGTTTATTTCTGTTAAATTCCTTTTAAAAAGTGGCTCTTAATGACTGGAGAAATCAAATCTACAGAATGAATTAATCCACTTATTGTACATTTTTCTTCTGAAAAACAATTAAATGGCAGATTTCCTTGTGCAATTAAGTGTAGGCAGCATATCTTAATATCCACAATCAGATCCTATGTTGGTGGAAAAGCACTGTTGACTATTGAGGCATTTTTACAGCTCCATATTACATGCTGCAGCAATGCGAAGTTCAGGGATGGAGCACTCTGAAGATTTACCCTTGTAATTGAACTATATCAACATTGGTAAGAATTAAAATTTTCTGGCTTCCATTTTATAAGCAGCATAAAGAAAAAAGTGAAGTTTTTCTCACCTAGTTTGAAAAGCAAGGCAATCTAAAGAAAGTTTTTTTTTATTTGTTTTGCAACTCTACGTTTCTATCACAATTTGATATTTTAAAATAGTCAATTTTATTTTCAATTATAAAGAAATACCTTTTTTCATTTATAATAATTATTATTTTTTTCAACTTTATAACACCCATGACTTTTATTACAAAACATGGCTTAAACTGCATCATGGGGGTTACATTTATCCCCTCCTCCATTTAGAAACAAAATAGTTTATTTAGCATAAAATATCCTCAATTCTATTTCTACTCTAAAATTTCTTTAATTTTAAAATGTCATGCTTAGCCATACCTCTTTAAAAGCAGACTTGCAAACAAAAAATGCCACTTTTGGTATAAGTAATGTTTTCTAAATTCTATCATACTTGGTATATATATATATTATAAATTCGATTGGAGTTATTCAATGGATTTGATCATTCTCTCACAATTATGGAATAGACAAATAAATTCATCATGGGCAATGAGCATAGCATGCAAATGAAAAACCAAGAGAATTATCTTAAGCACAATATGATGCCAACTAACCCACATATAAATGAATAAGAGGCAAATAAACAATACATCAGAATTATGCCTGGCTCATTTTTGAGACATAGGGGCAAATAAATATAAATATAAAATGGTTGGGAACAATGATGAGATAAAGACTTTCTGGAGTATCACAATCCTCCATCCATTAGTACTGAAAGTAAACTAAATGAATCTTTAATAACTTTCTCATGAACTTAACTTTAGTTTAAATTTTATGGTTGTCATTTTCAGTGTCTAAATTTATTTACCTTTATAACTTATACAATATATTTATTTTTACCTTTTCTTTATATATTTGCCCTTTTATTAAATCTAGAGTCATCAACATAAAAGTCATCCTTAATCATATAAAAATTTGACTTGACCTATTTCTAAATACTTTTTTTATTAATATACAGACCTACACTCTGAATGACTTGAAGATGCTTTTACTGACTATATGGCTACTCTGACTCATTTCTAAAAAAAATGAATTTTCTATTTTGTACTTTCTGATTCTACTTTTTGCTTTTGCTCTTGCATAATGAGTTTTTAATTTTAATAATTTATTGGACAATCTGTTTAGCATAATTATTTGTCTTAATTGTGTTTATTTTCTCTAATTCTCTAAATTTTAATCTTTGTGGTTTCTTGGTACTTTTTGTTTATACACCATACCAAGTAAGTCACTTCTATAATTAACTCTAATAAACTGACCTTCTTGATCACTCATTTCTTTAATATTTAAATAGTCTAATTCATTTTCTAAACTAATCATTTCTTCACTCTTACTCTTATTTACATTATGTGTGCTTTTAAATACAAGATCTATTATAACACAGACATCAGAATCTAGGTTTCTGTGTCAACTCTAAATTTATATACACTATCAACATCAAAATCATTTTTAATTATTGCACTTTTGTATTTATCTTTAATTTTATTTACTTCATCTAACTTAGATCCAGTTTCTATCTTTTGTGATTCAGATATCATATCATAATTAGCTTTCTCTATCTGCTCATCTACCACAACATTTCCATTATAATTTTATCTAATTTTCTTTATCATCTGGACTTTCTTTTTTCTATAACAAAATTTCCCATTTGTTTTTTATACTCTTCACTTTGTTTTTCAATATATCTTCTCTGTTTCTCAATTTGGCTTTTAAAGTATTCTATTTGGTATTTCAATTCTATTAACAAGTTCATGACCATATTCATAAATTCTCTCATAGAGATTGCAATTCCACTTCCCTGAGCTTCCATTTTCACCTTTAGCTCCTGTAAATACAAGTATAAGTATTACATATAAAAGGAATTGTAATAAAATTAGCTGCTAAATTTTTCTACATGCTTCTTCCATACTTATTAGATTATCCACCTCTCTTTCCACCATGTAGCTTCTTCTCTATCACTGCACTATATTTTATTTTTAATGTCTTATTTTATTTACTTGCCTATTATTATCTCTACCAACCTGTTCTACCATTATCACTGTTTAAAGACATTTAGAGATTTATTTATTGATTTTTTTTTTCCCAACACAAATCTCATCCAAACTACTATTACTTGTTATTTTATATTTCAATGGCTAATTTATTTTCCGAATGCTAATAAAAAAAATATATATATATTTTAAAACTGAACTGAGTTTAATCCATTGATTTTGATCAAGATGGTCTTGGACTGGCCCACAAATGTTACAGTTATGACTGCACAGCACATAACTATACTATTAATAACATTGGTAATTGATCAAAATATAATGAAATGAAAATGTTCACAAATTAATTCAGCCTAGGGGAATATGATTACCAAATGGTGGAGTGACCATACAATTTTCATTTGATGAATTAATTTAATAATAGTCACAAATAATGACCAGGCTGGACCTACATCAAAGACAAGCCTTTAATTAACTCCAGTCATGTTTCCTGATTATTATCCTTTCTATATTTAAAATAATATCCTAAGATAAAATAAATAGTCTACTTGAAATGTGGATGGGAAATGTATGAGCAACAAGATTAATTATAACATATAACAATATTAATTAACAAATTACTTAATTCTAAGAAATAATACTCTTTTATGTTGTTTATCTTATAATCAATGAAATATAATATAAATCTTTATTATATAATAATAACAACTTGTAAATACATCACAGAAAAATTATATAAAATATAATATAAATACATGTATGAACATTTACAAAAAGTCAATTGATTTAATGAATGATTGGGTAATGGATAAAGAATGGAAAGTATTATAAGGGGAAATAAATAAAATGATAAAAATATGAATTATAGGAAATGTCAGTAGATGTCGCTATATACGTAATATACGTGTCAGTATTAGTACGATGTATCATATTGAGAAGGGTAAAAAAATTGACAATTACCGAAAAAAGGCTTTTATATATATAATTTTTCTGTGATGTATTTACAAGTTGTTATTATTATATAATAAAGATTTATATTATATTTCATTAATTAACAATATTTGCATCAATATAGTAATACACAGAATATGCATGACAGATAATTTTTATTTATAATAATTAATAAAAGTTATTGTTTAAGATTTTTCTGTTGAGCTCAACTTTCTTTCCCAGTGAAATAATTTTAAATTGAAATGTATGTCCATATGTATCATTCATCATTTAATATTTCCAATTTATCAGAGGTTTATTTTCATTAAGATCTTTTAAAGAGTGCCTCTCTGTGATTGAGGAATAAAATCTACAGAATGTATTAATCCATTTATTGTAGGTTATTTCTTTTAACAAACAATTAATTAAATGGCAGGTTTCTTTATGCAATTAAGTGTATAGTATATCTTAACATCTGCAATCAGTTTCTAGACTGGTGACTATTAAGGCATTTTTACAGCTCCATAATACTACACCAATGCAAAGTTCAGGGTGGAGGACTCTGAAGCTTTACCCTTGTAATTGCACTATATCAATATAAATAAGAATTAAAATTTTTCCAGCATAAAGAAAAAGTGGAAGTTTTCCCACCTAGTTTGAAAATCAGATGATCTCAGAGTTTTGTTTTCATTTACACTGCAACTGGTTTCCATAGCAACTTAGTATTTTCAATTATAAAAGAAATGACTTTTTCATTTATAATAATGTTTTTTCTTCAACTTGTTAATTTATTTTACACCTGTCATTTATAACAAGCCAAGTATATAAATTACATCAAGGAGGTTACATTTGCCCCATTTCAATTTACCATAAAATGTCACTCAATTTTATTTCTACTCTAAAAGTTTTTTTTTAATTTTAAAATAATGTTATGCTTAGCTGCACTTCTTTAAAAGTGAACTTACAAGATGGTAGAAATATAACTAATAAAAAATTTCCCTTTTGGTATAAGTAATATTTTCTAAATTCTATCACACTTGGTATATATTTTTTATTTCTTATAAATTCAACTGGAATTATTCATTGGATTTGATCATTCCCTCACAATTCTAGAATAGACAAATAAATTCATCACTGACAATGAGCATACCTTGCAAATGAACACCAAGCGAACTAGCTCAAGCACAATATGATACCAACTCAACCCATATATAAATGAATACTAATATACTTGACTAAAGCCTTGCTCCACTACAAGACTTAAATGCTACTACACTTATATCAATATTACACCTAGCTCATTTTTGAGATTTGAAAGCAAATAAACAATATAATGTCAGAATTATGCCTGGCTCATTTTTGAGACTTAAGGGCAGATAAATATAAGTATCTAATGGTTGGGAACAGTGATGAGATAAAGACTCTGGAGCATCATGAAAAATATTGCAATCTCAAAATAGTCCTCCATCCATCATCAGTACTCAAAGTAAAACAATCGAATTTCAACAACCCTCCCTTGGATTAAACTAGTTTAAATTTTATGATAGTCATTTTCAGTGTCTCAATTTATTACTCTCATAACTTATACAATATATTTATTTTTCCCTTTTCTTTACATATTTGCCTTTTTATCAAATCCAGTCATTAACTTAACAATCATCCTTAATCATATAAGGATTTAACTATCATTTTCTAAATATTTTTTTATTAATATACAGGCCCTCACTAGGAATGACCTGAAGATTCTTTTACTGACCATATGGCCATTCTGACTCATTTCTAAACAAAAAAAATGAATTTTCTATTGTGCTTTCTGACTCTACTTTTTTGTTTTTGCTCTTGCATAATGAGTTTTTAATTGTAATAATTTATTGAACAATCTGCTTAACATAATTAATTGTCTTAACTCTGTGTTTCTCTTATCTAATTCCCTAACTTTTAATCTTTGTGGTTTCTTGGTACTTTCCCGTTTATATATCCTACCAAATAAATCACTATTATACTTAATTCTATTAAACTGATCTTCTTGATCACTCATTTTTTTGATATTTGAATAGCATAATTCATTTTCTGAACTTATCATTTCTTCTCTTTTACTCTTATTTACATTATGGGTGCTTTCAGATACATTATCAATTATAGCACAGACATCAGTATCCAAGGCTTCTGTGTCAATTCTAAATTTATTTATATTATCAATATCAAAATCATTTTTCTTTATTTTTATTTGTCATCCAACTTAGATCCAGTTTCTATCTCTTGTGATTCAGAAATCATATCATAATTAGCTTTCTCTATTTGCTCATTTGCCATAACATTTCCATTATAATTTTATCTAATTTTCTTTATCATCTGGACTTTTTTTTTTTTCTATAATGAAATTTCCCATTTGTTTTTTATACTCTTCATTTTGTTTTTCAATATATCTTATCTGTTTCTCAATTTGGCTTTTAAAATATTCTATTTGGCATTTCAATTCTATGAACAAATTCATGATTATGTTCATAAATTCTCTCATAGAGTTTCAGTTTCACTTCCCTGAGCTTCCATTTTCACCTTAGCTCTCATAAATACAAATATAATTATTGTATATAAAAAAAAATTGTAATAAAATTATCTGCTAAACTTTTCTACATGAGTTAAAATAAATATATAAACCTTAATTTTATTGTTTCTTCCTTAATTAAATTAGAATGCATCACCCCTCTTTCCACCATGTAGCCTCTCTCTATCATTACACTATATTTTATTTTTAATGCCTTATTTTATTTATTTTCCTATTATTATCTCTACCAACCTGTTCAGACACCATTGCTGTTTAAAGACACTTAATAAATTTATTTATTGATTTTTTTTTTACAACAAAAATATAAATTCTCCTATTCCTCATAGATTAACTATTACATATTATTTTATATTTCAATGGCTAATTTATTTTCCAAATACCAACAAAAAATAAAAAAAATAAAATGTTCAGTGAACTGGGTTCAATCCATTTGTTTTGATCGAGATGATCCTGAACTGGCCCACAAATGTAACAGTTATGACCCCCATCACATTATTACTAATGGTAATTGATGAAAATATAATAAAAATGAAAATGTCACAAATTAATTCGGTCTAGGGGAATATGGGGACCAAGTACATAGTGGAGTGATTATACAATTTTCTTTTGATTAACTAATTTAATAATATTCACTGACATGTGACCAGTCTGGTCACATCAAAGATAAACCTTTAATTAACTCCAGTCACATTTCCTGATCATTATCCTCTTCACATTTAAATAATATCCTAAGACAAAGTAAAATAGTCTACTTGAAATTCGAATAAGAAATGTATGAACACCAAGATACAACAATAATTTTAATTAACAAATATAATAAAAACAATATAAGCTTATATTTACATATAAAATGCAGAGAGTGTACCAATAGCTCAAACAAGCTCTTAATTGATAAGTGCGGTAAGAGAAAATATTTAAAATCTTTATCTGAAATACTTTTATTCCCAGACCAATTGTTTTTGAGTTTATGGCTCACCTCAGTGAGGAGCTAGAATATTCAGACACTAGATCTAGTGTCTGAATATTCTAGCTCCTCACTGAGGTGATCCACAAGCTCGAAACCAATTAAGTATCTGAATATTCTAGCTCATCATTGAGGTGATCCATAAGTTCGAAACCAATTGGTCTGGGGATAAGAGTATTTCGGATAGAGATTTTAAATATTTTCTCTTACTGCACATATCAATTAAGAGTTTGTTTGAGCTATTGGTATGCTCTTTGTATTTCATCTTTGTAAATACAAGCTTATAAAAGCAATGTCATGTTATATATGATTTGCTTTATTGATAATTATATTTACATATTTACATCAATGTATTAGTATAGAAAATATATGTAACAGAAAATCTTTTTATTTATAATAATTCATAAAAATTATTATACAAGTTTTATTCAGTTACTATTTTGTTTTCTGTTGAGATCAACTTTATTTCCCAGTGGAATAATTTTAAATTAAGATATGAGATTTTCATTTAATATTTTCAATTTGACAATGGTTTATTTCCATTAAATTCCTTTTAAAGATGATTCTTTATGACTGAGGAATCAAATCTACAGAACATACTAATCCATTTATTGTAGGTTGTTTCCTTGTGCAATTAAGTGTAATATATCTTAGCATCTGCAATCAGTTCCTAGATTGGTGACAAAGCATTGTTGACTATTAAGGCATTTTTCTTTTACAGTTCCATAATAAGCTATAAAAATTAAAAAATTTCCTGACTTCTATTCTATAAGCAGCACAAAGAAGAGTTAAGTTTTCTCACTTAGTTTGAAAAGCGGATGATCTACAAGTTTTTTTTTACTTCATTAATTTTGTAACTTCCATAGCAACTTGGTATTTTAACATAGTCAATTTTATTTTCAATTATAAAAAGAAATAACTTTTTCTTTAATTATTATTATTATTATTTTTAATTTGTTAATAATTTATTTTACACACATGACTTTTATAACATTTAAAAAAATATAGTAATAAAAAAAAAGGCATATACATTTTATAAAAAGCCATGTATGTAAACTACATCATGGAGGTAACAATATATTATAAATGTTAATATATATTTTAAAAAGATATTTTAATCTATATTAGCAAGAATGTTTTTAAAAAATGTAATTCCTTAATTTTAAACTATATATGTATATGATAAAATGAAGTAAAACTACCTTTAAATAATGTTTTGCAGAATAAAGATTTCTGATATTTCCCCATTAAAAAATAATGAAGAAGATACTATCAAGCCAGCCAACTGCTAATTAGTTAAAGTTTAAGCATTTTTTCAACTCTGTTTTACCCTTTAGATTAAAAAAACTAGATACCCATTAACCAATTAAAAGTGGATGGTTATTTGTGTTGGCTGTAGTCCAGTTACCTGTAAAAAAAAAAAAAAATCCTAAACCCGAATACAAACTGAAAAAAATTTTCAAATTTACATAACCTAGATGGGATCCCAGATTTTGGAATGATGGGCAGATGAGCTAGCTTTCACCATGAGTCTCTTTACACACACATATAAACTTAATATATTTACATTAAAATTATATAATAACTATTTAATTATAAGTTTATAATTCAAAGGACTAAATATATCATTACTTAGATAGTAATGAAATTAAGTTTTTTTTAACTGTTAAGTAATTTTTAATTCCTAAAAAATAAACAATGATGAACAAGGACCTAATATTAATAATTATAATTTAAAAAAAAAAAAAACAAATTCCACCTGTTAGGTCTTTTTATTGTAATCATCCTTAATTCAGAAATTTATATAATCTCATTAATATAAGACAAAAAGTGATGGCATTAATTGAAAAGGTGAAATCTGACATGTTCACATTTATTACATGAAATAGTTCTTTCTACAAACAAGCGTATATGTAAATATACTTCTGTTAAGAAAATTTTTAATTATTTCCATTTCTCATATAAATTTATCACATGTCCATATATATATAAAGTAGTTACTAATAGTGATATTTAAACAAGTGGAGGAAGTAAATACATTATTAATTGTGTAACTTTCCTCTATTATAATTAGTAAGCTAACATTCAAATGCATAGGCAAAACAGAAAATAATTTTTATTTTTATAGACTTAACAAATGTATTAAATAATTAATATTATATGCCAAGCACTGATTGTATATATGTGTAAGAGATTATGATCTGGCTAACTGATGAGTGCTGGTTTTGCACAAAATACATATAATGGAAATCATTTATCTTTTTCACATGTGTGTGATCATGTATATCAGTTGTTTGAGATGGGGGTGGATGAATATAGACTGAAAATTCTAAATTCAAATCCTTCTATTTACAATAATAAGATCTGCAAAAATAGAAATGAATTAGTTTCAGCTTTACTTGTATATACATATATATTGACTTATTATTATAATGGTAAGCCCATTTTGGATAAATCTTGGAAATTATTTTGTATCATAAGTGAACATATTTTTTGCAGGAATCAAGCGTATAGCTAACCCAACTATCTATTCAGTATTATGACAAAAATTTAGCTAACATTATCTGGAGAATAAAGATCTTTGGTTCATCTGGGCTGATCAAAACATTGTCAATGTACTGACTACAAAAACAAAAAATACAATTGTATTATAATATGGCCAAGTATTACCAGAAAAAATATCATTCTACTTCAAGTGATGAATCCATTATGGAGCAAATATCATTCTACTATAAATGATGAGTCAATGCTATACCACTAACTTTTAATGCAACAAGAATTGACTACTGTGCATGACTTTTGATTACATACTTTATTAATAAATTTACAATGTTTTAAATTTCATTTTGATAATTTAAATATATGATTACTGTGTAGATTAATGTAAATATGACGTTTATAATGAATAAAGTATAATATCAAATTCCTGTCATTATAAAATCAACTGGAACAAAACTTGGGAGCATGTTTTGTAAATAAAATGCAATGTATAAACAGATAGAAAACTATTAATAAATAATTTATTGATATCTATTAGTTTATACATGGCAAGTTGGGAGTTGCAGTTATTTCCGTTTCAATTTCATATTCTAAAGCTATGATATAATTGCATTTATTAAACTGATATTTTATTTGGCACTTAAGAGTTGTTAAAAATAAAGTGATGTGCTGAATAGTTAAGTAATGATTTAAAATTGTTTATATTGTAAATAAATTAAACTAATATACAGATTTCATTCTCAGATTTATAATGTAATCAATGTGCATTAAATAAATTTATAATTACAACATCAATAAATCAATACTCAAATACCAACTAAACTAAAAAAAAATAGATTGCTATCATTTCTTAAGTATCATTTTATTCTTTTCATAATTTATTGATGTTTGTCAATTAGTTTATATATAGCACGTTGGGAGGTTGTAGTTACTTCCGTTTCAATTTCATGTAGTTAAAATATAACTGATTATAGTTATATTCTGTAAAGTTTTTTGTATGTGTTCTTGACAAATTTATTTGAATAATTTTATTATTATTATTTTAAATTACTACATATATTGTTTTTAAAAAAGAATATGATAAAATAGTAAATACTTACTACTACTTGGGAATATTGCTTGATGTAACATATTCAGATCCTCTACTAAGTATGATGACAGAGTAGGATATATTGTCTTAATTGAATTTGATTGCATTGGTGAATAAAATTCTTTCAAAAAGTCAATAGTTTTTATAATGGGCAAATTTTCAATTGCACTATCAAATGAGCTAAATACCTATTTAAAGAAATAATAATAAACAATATTTGTATCAAATGAATAGTTTTACAATAAAACGTAATAAATAGAATATCAAAATTAAATTCAGTATAATGAAAAAACATATACACATGTATGCACAAAAATGTATGCATGCGCTAGTAACAAATTGTCCAGTAAAACAGTCATGATACAATTAATAGTTTTACCAATGTCTTCCTTCATTATAGATATGATTTATATCATCACTATCTAAAGAATATCTTCAATTAATTAGAAAAGGAATAATTATCTCTATCATACAAATCTCTTATACTTTCTTCTCAATTGTTCAATATATACAAATTTTTTTATTAATAATTGTTATTTCTAACATTAATTACTATTTTTTTCTTGTAATCATGTTTATATATATATAATATTATTCTATTGCAAATTATACCAATGACTTCTTTTTTTTTAAATCTTAGATATAGTTTTTCAATTTTAATTATGATATCAAGTTTTATATGTTTAACACTTGGATTTATTTTAGATTTTGATTATACTCTTTTGACTTATATTTGTATTCTTTCACTTTCTTCTTTTTTCCATTTTATCAAACAATTTCTTGTTAATCCAGAGTTACTTTCTTTTCAATCCTTTATTTCTTTCACACATTAATATCTGTAACAACGCTTCTTTTCATATTTTCTTTGAATAACTTATTTTTTCATTTGTAATAACTTTAAAACTTAGTATTATACTATCAGTACTTTTTTTAATTAACATAATACCACATTTTTATTTTGACTCAATGTATATTATCTCTATGATATGCATATATAGTCTTAATACTAATTCTAAACCTATTTAGAACTAATGCATAAATTAACTTTGGTCTATTTCTATAGAGCTTTACATATATATCTTCCTTCTTGTGATTTTTGTACTATGTATTTATAACAACTATGATATTCTTTCTCTCTCTCTCTCTCTCTCTCTCTCTCTCTCTCTCTCTCTGCAAAAACTTATTAAATGCTAATTTTTCTCATTTTTTAAAATTCCAAAAGAAACCACTGCAATCTTATCTTCCTAATTCACTTGCAATCTTATCTTCCTAATTCACTATCAGATCTTTTAGAATTGCTTTCAGCCTAATCTCTATTATTTGTAAAAATATTACTTATAAAGCTTATTTACAGTTGGGCCTAAAATGACAGCTGTTCCATTATGACTCTAGCTTTCATTAGACATTACTTCTCGTTTCATTAAAACTATAATGTCTAGTTATTTTCACTTTTGACAACAGATTTCATAGTTATCCAATTTATCTATGATCATGTTTTATACAATATTTTTATATGCAGAATCCTGAAAAATGTCATATCCACTAGGAATAATTTTCTTTTTTATTTCTTCAACAAATTACAGCATTCCTAAATTTGTCTTCCTGTATGTTTTCATAGTTTAAATTTTTCTAATTTATCCAAAAAATTTTAAATGTTTAACTTTATCATTAATTATAATAATAAAGTCAGATATTCTACGGTAATATTGCCACACAAACTCAAATATATATTATTATTCTAAATATTTATTTCTAAAGCGCTTTTCAAAGGAGTTATGCCTTCATTTTCAAAGCTATAGCTTTGAAAATGAATATTTAAAATAATAATATATATTTGAGTTTGTGTGGTGATATTACCGTAGAATATCTGACTTTATGAGATATATAAACCACACATTTCATTAGTTAACAGTTACATTAATTATAATTAAACCCATCCATTCATCTATCTAGCTACTTACCCATTCATTCACCCAACCACCCATTTGCCTATCTATCTAGCTATCATTATATTGTAACAGGGTGAATTTAAACCATATTCCAAAAGCTAAATTTGTATATATGTGCAGATATATATAGTTAATATTAGACTATATTCGATTTTCTTTTTTTTATATATATATTTTAAATAAGGTAGATAAAGGGTTAAAATAAACAGGAAGGATGGAGGAAGGGGGTTTGTACTATTTTATTTTGTTGAAATGCATGCATGTATATTGCCGTATGGATGAATAAATGGATGCAATAAAAATATATATATTGTAACCATATATTTTAGTATAAAATATAATAATTGATGTAACTGGTATAAAAATTTCTCTGTCTTCTTTTGGTGATTTGATTGGCTTGATTTGCACTTTGAACAGATTACTCTCTTATATTCAAAATAATTTATTAGAGAGAATGGGTAATATTTTGCCTTACTTGTTGTCTATATTATTTTAATAAATTTAAATTGCTTCTTTCCATATACTAATTCATATCAAAATGTTTAACTTTTTAAAAATTTTGACAACACATTAAATTTGGTAAAATATTATTAAAAATAATAATAATTTTTATTTGTTTAAAATGGTCTTAAAAATTATTTCCATTAAAAAAAAAAAAACCATTTGTTCAACTAAATTTAATTATTAAAAATAAATACAGTAATTACGTATGCGTTTCAATGTAAAAAAGAAAGGAGCGCGAATTAAAAAAAAGATCGTCTGATAGTGTTGCTTTGGAGGGACAGAAAGAAAAGAAAATGGTAAAAAGGCAAATGGTATAAATATGATAAGCTTATTTTAAAATAGTTAACAAGTAAACGGATTTACCACAAAGTTTTCTATAAACGTAAAAATAACATAGTGGTATTTAATAATAAGATGAATTGCTAAATTTAAAAGTCTGTTCAAGTCGGCTAACCAGGTGGATCAAATCGCTGATAATAATTTTCCAATATTACATTTGAAATAAGTCGGAGCTTTCCAGTTTAAAAGCAGAATTAATTGCAAGATTTTGGTATGTTTTAAAATATTTATTATTCTACAATTTGGAAAAATTAAATAAGTATTTTAATTACAGAAGTTTTATAAATATGAAAATTTGCTTTTTAAAAAAGAAGAAGTTTAAATTAAAGTAAAATGTTAAAGTTATTAACATAGTTTAATATTTCCGTTTATAATTTTAATAAAAAATATAGTATTGATTGATATTTAACTTTGCAATGCCAGTAATATATTTGCTAGTTAATTTGTTTACCATTTGGATAATAAAAACAGTCTTCAAATAATTAATTAAAGCTATTTTCTAATTTTATCGTCAGTTTGGAATGATTAAATTAATTGCTATAATTAGTATTCCTAGATTTAAGCGTGGATAAATAAATATTAGCATGGATGTGATAAACTTGGAACAGTTTTAATAGAGAAATGTAGAAATTAATAACTTATGAAAAAACATTTTCATTTAAACTCTGCGTGTCATATTTTGGAATTGTTTCATGTTTATGGAGCCACGTAAAATCGTTAATCTAATAGTGCTTATAATAACTAATACAAATGGATAAAATTACATGTATGGAATTCAACTATAATTGTAGCTATTACTTCGTATATTTATTGTTCGACACATCGTACATGGATTTCACGGATCATATTTGTAGTTATAAAATGCTATACAATTTAATTTGTCATACACACACCTGCTAGAATTCATGTATTGAACTATAAAATGCTATACATTTAATTTATATCACACACACACCTGTTAGATTTTATGTATTTGATGAATAATGCATTACTTTAATTTTATCGTTATATGAACTTGCATGTGAAGTTCATAAGTTATATTTTATTAAGTTTAAATTAATAGGGGTTGAATAAAATACTTATTCAAGAGAATAGCGCTTGCGAAAAAGCTTGAAAAGTACTAAATGAATTTATGAGATGTATCAATTTTTCATGAGGTATTTTGTGAGTCTTTCCAGATTTCTATTCCTATACTAATGTTACTTATATTATATTACATATGTTTTATTTTAAGCAAGATAAGTTAGTACATTAGTTGTCCTGATTAGTGTAACATTTTATTATGCAAGAACCCACATTTGCTAAAATGTTAGTGTTTTCTGAATGGTCAGAATAACTGAGGAGGAGGATTTTGCACTTTAATGTGAAGTAAATAGTAATGTTGTTTTATAATGTTAAAAGGCATTAATCTGTGCCGGTGGTTAATCCGCAGATTACTTAATTGCCATTTTTGTATTTTACACTCATTCCTGCGCTGGTCGTTAATCCGCGGAATTGTGTAATTATACTTATTACTTTATGATGGTGTATAAATCCACAAAGCGTTTAGTGTTATTTAATTCCTATGTGTAGATGAATGCATCCACAGGAATATGGTTTTACTTCATAGATATAAATTGGGCAAAGTATTTTAGTTATTCTGCTAAATCATCTTCTTCCATTTGTAAGTATAATTTATAAGTTAGATCATTAAATTGTAGCAGGACATTCTATTCAAGTTACCTCATAATAATTAACTGTTGGTTGATTATTATTTACCTGAATGTAAGTTTAAATTTTCACTTTATTTAATGATTGCATTATAGCTAAATCCTACAGATATAATATTATTTATTATATTATTATAAGTTCATGGTATAGATTTATTGAATCTGGAAATGACATTAGATGTTTCATGAGTTGATGTTGAATTTAGTATAATTTCCTCAATACATTCATTATATCAAATTGAAATATAAGGTATGATTAGGTTTTTAAAAACCGTACCTATGATATGTTATTGAAGAAAGTCGATGGAATTATAATTTATTTATTTTATTTGTTTATTTATGTCTTTAATTATAACATTAGAATTAATTACTTATTATTCATAAATTTGTAAATAAACGTTGATTTATAATTAAACTTACTGTGCCGTTGCTATTTGTCATTCGTAAAATCAGAAATCATAAACCTTGGATAGAGCATACATTGAAGTACATACTATCGTCAACATTATATAAGAGTTTAGTGATATTTTGAGAAAACATTTGGATGCTTTTCGTCTTTGGTAGTTTATGATGTGTAAGGTACAATAAAATCCCATTTACCTTTTCCATCATTTTAAATTTGCGTAGTTGATTCTAGTATACAATATAAATTGATTATTAAACTTGTAAACAGATTTACCAGATAATGACATGATTGAATATATTTACTTAACGTTTTTAAATTGTCATTTGTCAGTATAATAAGAGTCTCAGTGATATAGTAAACTATAAAAAAAGAACCCAAGTATTTATGTTTATTTATTGCAAAGCTTTACCTGGACTAGCATTTGTATTAAAAATCATATAGATGGTTTAAAATTTCATAATCTTATGTAGTTCCACAAATTATGTCATCTTGTACATGGTCGGCCATCGGGTCTCATACAATGAAAATCACAAATTAAGGTTTGAAAGATAATAACATTACATAGGTCTTCGCGGTACACCCTGGCTGCGATCAAATTAAATCATAAAAAGTTTATGTTATATCATTAGTTTGGTCTGTGGTAAGTTGCTCCAGATTTTGGTTGTGGTCTTTGGTGCATAATATAGATGGCATGATATGCTTTTGGTTACAGCTCTTAATAGCTGACAATGTGCAGCGGGAATTGATCGGTGATCGAGGTTACAATTCTTAGCGCACTTATGTTTTGGTGATATTATGTAGTTGGGACAACAATCGAACGGTTACAATATATATAAATTTTATTTCCAAGATGGAAGTAACTGCATTTTAAAAAAATGAAGGAGATATTAAATAGAAAAAAAATATTGAAGCTACATAGATTTTTATCTAAAGAATGCTAAGAGAAAAACAGACAAAGAGCGAAGGTCGAAAATAAATTGCAGGTGTTTGATGGAATTTTCTTGACCTCAACAAAGAAAAAAGGTGCTAAAAGCTTTTACTTTTGTTTCGAAGAGAATTCGGATCTAAAATAACATGTGTTTTAAAAGAAGGGAAAATAAAATGGAAATTCGTGAAAGGAGAACTTTCTAAAAAAAAAAGAGAAGAATATAAAAAGAAATGGAAATTAATTAGATTATTCTGTCTATAATTTTCATAGATGTCATTTTGAAGAGAAAAATCATTATTATATATGTCCGTGGTTGAGTTATTTAATTTCTACATCGGAGATTTGAAAATACGACAGATGCTATGGTATAAAATAGATGTCTATTCTGGAAGGAAGCCGCTCTCTTAAACCTTTGAACTGAAAATGTTTCCAAAAAAATTAATACTAGGTTAAGAAATCAATCAAACTAAACCCATCAGAAATCATCAATCTATATGGCCATAGTGTCGAGCAAACTAGTGTAATTACTCTTATGTATTCATTATTGTCTCCGGGGAAAATCCAGGTAATATGAACATTTATCACCTATATTTTTGTTTTCAAATATTAATGCTTCTTTTATGATAATGTGTAAAGTCTTTTCCCTATTGACAATCTAAATAATTCTCTTCGGCATTCCAAAATACTATTTTACATTTGAATGGACTATATGTTGCATTACATTATCTCTTTTTATCTGATTTCGTTTTTATCTATGCAGTATGTGTGCATGTATGTGTTCTTTTAAAATATTTGAGCACAAAATTATAATATTATACTCCGTGATTTCTATATTATAATGAATATTAAATGTCTTTTAAATGAAAACATATATATTTGTTTGTTTCTTTATTTCGGGTTTTATGAGAAGATAGAGAGATAAATTTGAGTTAGTGTAAGAGTTAGATAATTTGATTAAGCATATATTGGGGTATTTCTATACCTCACATATTTCCAATGGTTGACAACCACCCACCCTGAGTGAGCTAGCTAGTGATAAGATTCTCTAATTAATTCGTATCAATACTCAATCCCTTCCAGCATAATTCTTATTCATATAAATAGGATTGGCGCTTGGAGTCAGAAAGTGATGTCCATAAATATGCTGGGCGAAAAATAGGAGTAAATTTTTCGAATGGCTTTAAATAAATATTGAATTAGTACAATATGTAAATAAATTGCATCATACTATTAATAAAATTTATTGTATTACTTCGAATATGGTAACTGGCTCGAGTTTCACCGAAATCTGATTAATTGCCTTATAGAACTACCGAATGGGTACAGAATTATTTTTATAAACTATTGCGTTATAATTACATATAAGTGTGTAGAGTTATATATATGTGATACAGAATTAGGCCCATTTCGTTACAATATATACTTATATACTGAGATCTATTCAAGTGAATCTCATAAATACTACTTAAGTTTTTGGCAGCATAAATCATCATTTAATAAAGCAAATCAATAACTTTTTTTTAAAAAAATAATTCATTAATCATGTTTTAAAAATACATTGTTACAGTTTTTTTTTTTTTAAATAAATATACATCAAAGAATATTATTTTATGTAAAAAAGATAATAAGATTCAATTAATGGTAAAATCAGATTAATGTAGACTGTATTGTTGTTTTTTTTTTTTATGTAATCAGAATCAAAATTTAAATTAATTAAAAGATAAGCTAAAAATATATATGTCACTGACAGATGTCGGATGGTATCTGAATGATAAGAAAACACTTTTCACAGAACAATGTCAGTGCATAAATATAAAAAGAAGGCATTAACATAAAAAATATAATAATAATAAGAAAAAAAATATTGTTAATGCAACAAAGCGAACTGATGAATAAGGAATAGTACATACCAGTATAGTCTCTCCTACATCAACAAACTGTCATAGTAGCTGTTTGAATATATCTGTTATGGATTGCTAGATTAAAAGTGTATATACATTCAGATCTTTCATCTTATAGCATCTAAGAACAGAAGAATATGCCCTAAAAATTAAGCCTGTAGTATGTAGCAAGATCTAAATCAAAGCCTGCCATTATTGAAAGATATTTGCCATTGTCAAAAAAAGTTATTTAGAGTAGGCTTACCATATCATCTGCCTTCACAGAAAAATTGGAAACTGTTTATCATCATCTAATTTATCACCATCAAATAAATCTGCATGAACTGTGGAATGTCACTATTATAATCTATTGCTCACAGTATAGGAATCCATCTACTTTGAACTATATCGAAACTTTGAGTCATGAATCTTCTGATTATCAGCATTGAATATCATCATACATCTAGCTCAACTGATAAATTATTCAAGGTAGTTTTAATACATCGATTTATTAAACGGTGTGGGAACGCATATTTAAATAGTTGTGGCTTCTAAATTTAGTCACACTTGTCTATTATAGGCCATCCATCTTTTAAGTAGTATGTACATAAACACTATCAAGCAGGCATTAGTAATGCGTTTAGAGTGCGCAGTTTTTCCGTGTGTAACGTGGAGAAACAGTGCCACGTAGTGGGCTAGAATCTTGGTAGTTGCTGGTAGAAGACGACGTGTGGTTACGGCAATCAGCGCCACCTTGGTTCTTGGTAGTTTCTGGTAGCAGACAACGTAAGCTACATGGGCTTACGCATGGCAACTAGCACCACCAGGTGGGCAGCTTTGCTGCTAGCTAGCTTGTGGAAGGTTCCTGTGCATATGCATGGTGAATAGCGCCACCTAGCGGCTGGAAGAAGCATTTCTGCTTTTGGGGCCCCTATCCTGTATGTTCTGTGTGCTAACACAGAAACAGCGCCTCTAGCGGCCATCGTGCACGTCAGGTAAAACTACCTTATTCAAATAAAAGAAATGAAACATTTAGTTCTTCAAAACAGAAGATAATTAAAGCACTTACAATTGAAAAGACATTGATAAGACTATTTTTTTATTTTGTTTCAAGTATCAATAAATTTTTTGTTGTAAAAGCTTAAAGAGTGTAATTAATTGCAAGTATAACTTTTACTAACTTTTTTTTATTTTTCTTATTTCTTTGAATACTAATATAGATATTATGTACAAAGGGAATATTGGATTATTAATTATTAGTTTCTAGTAATATTCTTGTAGTATAGTCTGGAGTCAAAATGTTTGACAGGTATAAGAAGTCATAAACACCCAATTTGAGAATATGCTAAAAATTGCTTGTTTGACATTCACATTTATAGATTATTTTTTTATTGTTATAATTTTATTACTATGTTATTTATATAAGACAATCTTTTAAAAAAAATGTTATGCAAATTGTTGACTGGCGTTTCCTAAACATGCCTAATTATAGACTAAAGTGTTTGTAGAATTATTAAAATATCCTCACATGTCACAAAGTTAGAGATAAACATTTATATTAAATTAGTAAAATTATTAACGCCCAAACTTTCTTCTTAGGTACTCATACATTCAGATGAAGTTAAAAGGAATTAATTATCATAATAAGACATGGTTTTGCTTCTGGGATTATGAATATACCTCTGTAATATACTGAGGTAGAAACATAAACTTGAAATGATATGTCTATGATAAATGAAAATATATCCATAAAAACCAAGAGAAAAGGCCCTATATTCACATTGCTATCTCTTTTGTGAGTGGATGGCAGTCAGAAAATATGGTTGGTGTTTGTACTAGATTCTATACCTAATGAGGACCTAGTCTGACCATTACCATCATCTAAAGTAATTGCAATAAATAGTCAAACAATTATTTTGTATCCTCCTTTAGAAGAGTAACCATCAATCAGTAGAGTAAATACTGATGGAGTAGATTATTATAATATACATTCATATATTATATTAATAAAAATATTTGTAATGAAACAAGCAATGGCTAAATTATTAAATCTACTTACTGAAGGACCATGCTTATATAATGGAAAAAATGGATACCTAGCTAAAGCCAAATTATTTTTCTATAATTACAATCACTATCTTTATTTTTTATTTTATAGAATTAATATAATGTGTTTTATTAGAATGCAACAATTATATAAAGTTGACTGATAAATATATCAGATAATTAACTAGGCATGAAAACACATATCTATTAATAACTGTGAATCAGGTCACTAGATAGGTAGATAGGTGCAGATTAATTTATGTAGACATATAGTAAGAAATTAGAAAATTTAAAGCAGTTTTGAATAATATAAGTTTCTAAATTAAAAATAATGGTAGTGTTCTGTTCTATCATGTCAGCCGCTTGATGGCAATATTTCTAGCTAAATTGCTAGAAAAATGCCGTTTCCACAGCTGTAGCCAAGCCGATAGCCTTTTTTCTACGCTTTCTACGATAAAACACAGAAAGAGCCCATTTACTCGGCTGCTGGCTACTGCTGTAGCTTCTTTCTATGCTAAAAGCACAGAAAAATTCCTTCATTGGCTGCCATAGTTGCTTGCGTTAAGCACTTTATCATAATGCTGGGTTGTCTATTTTTGCTACAGTATTATGTGAGGATGTGTTGACTGCATCGTGTCTAAATAATTGAACTTTTCAGGTCCAATGTCTTTTTTTTCATATGAACTGATCTACTGCTACCTTCAAACAGTTTTAACAGTGTCATCACTGTTCCATCAGGACTGTGTAAATCTCACAAATTGGATTTTAGGATGTGGCACAGGACTATTTCGAAGATCCCAATGAAAGTAACGTATCCACAAGAAATCGTCCGAGACAAGTAAGATGGTTACTTCGAACTCTGAAAATTGGCAATTGCCAGACACCGGAGTCGGCTTTCATTTTAATAGTTTGTTATAATTATTAACTTTAGCGGGTAAATTGCAATCTAATTTTCCTTTTTCCCCAAAATTCAGTGTCTCATTAATTATTGTCCAAAAAATAAGTAAAATTTACTTTTATTTTTTATTAGAAAAGTACCGTAACTTTTCCTATCCACACACACACACACCCAAACAAGCCCATCTCTGATTAATTACTGTCCAAAAAAGTCTCCGCTACATTTACTATTATTTGTTATTAAAAAAGTAACGTAACTTTTTATATAGACACACACACACACAAAAATGCCAGTCTCTGATTAATTACTGTCCCAAAAAGTCCAAGTCGGCTTTCATTTTAAAAATTTTGTTTGAATTTTTAAATTTAGTGGAAGTTGTAATATAATTGACTTTGATTTCAAAACACAGTGTCTGATTAATTAATGTGACAAAAAGGCTAAAATTTACTCTTATTTTCTATTAAAAAGGGAACATAACTTTTTATGTCCACACACACACACCCAAAAAAGCCCGTCTCTGATATTAATTCCTGTCCAAAAAGTCTCTAATGTATTATTATTTGCTATTAGAAAGTAACATAATTTTTTATCAACACACACACACAAAAAAAGCTAGTCTCTGTTAATTACTGTCCCTAAAAGTCCAAAAAATCAGCTTTCATTTTTATATTTTGTTTGAATTTTTTAATTTTATGTAAATTGTAATATAATTTACTTTTATTTCCTATTCCAAAAATAAAGTCAATAGTTCTATAGAATCGCTGGCCTGGGAACATTATACCTATGTGTTTTTGCTTAGCATCAACACCATCAAGCGGCTGACACGACAGAACAGAACATTACCAAAATAACATTAGTATAATTAAATTAAAGTCATGTTATAAATACAAAAGAAAAAAAGAGCTAGAATGTTATCAAAATCCTATTATGTCTTGATTCAAAATACTCTTAATTCATTCAATTCTTCATTATTGATAACTAATTTAAATTTAAAACAGGTAAAACTCTCCATACAGTAGTGTCACTTGATTACTCTGGTTGGCACTGAGTGGCACTATTGTATGGAAAATTTTGCCTGTTTTAATAACAGTAATGTGCTAGCATAAGAAATAGTGATCATGTGATGTTTAGTAATTTAAATTTCTTGATAAATGGTTTTACTACTTTCTTTGTGGTTTTCACTAACTATTTTTAACTAATTTAGAACATTCACTTCGACATTAATGTTAAGCAAGATCTGTTTGGTAGTGACACCAGGAGGACACAGTAACAGTAATGCTATATTAAATAAGGAAAGTAAATTTGATTACCTAAAATAACTTTTATGAATAAAAATACTTTCCCTGTGTGAATAGCACAGTGGTAAAGTGATGGACTCAGAAGATAATATTCTTGAATGAACTATCGAATGTGCTTAATTTGCAATTTAGGTGCTCTACTTTACATAACTTTCTGATCAACAATGATTATATAACATGATTTTCTTTCATCTATAAAAATCCTTTTATTGTGTTGGCTCATTTTATAACTAATCATAAAACTATAAGAATAAAATATTGAATTTCTTTTGAATAGAAAAATATTATTGCTTTGATTATAATTAATATTTTGGCTTAATGTTGTTGCCCATCTTTACAATTATCTCAATATTATTCTAAATCCAAAATTGTTGAAGTAAAATTAATATAGTTTTAGGTGACTTTTATTTTAATCTGCTAAACAAATAGAATCATATTTTTAAATGCTACATTCTAAAATAGCTCCTTTCTCTTCCTTTAGTAATACTTACAATTAAAGAAACATCCCAATTGTAAACATTCTAAGTTTGTTATTCTTTTCTTTTTTTAAACTTATTTTACAATTTAGATGGAAGTGATGGAAGAGTAGATATTGCTTTATTAAGAGAAAGTCCATATTGTTATTTTAAAACACACTATTTAGAAATTTGATTATATTGTTTTAATGCATTAAAATAAGTCACCTAATCAAACTGTATTAAATTCACTACAGTAATTTTGAATTTATAAAGATATTAAGAATTAATTCTGAAGATGGTCAAGAAGGTTCACCAAAACATTAATTATAGTCATAATAGTATATAATATGAGGATTAAAATGAATTGCAAATTTAATTATTAAATAAAAAATAAGAAATATATGATTGTCATCCTAAATTTTATATGCTTATATACATATGAATAAAGACTTTTAAGACTAGCATAAATATTAATTTAAATTGCTTCTGGCCTTTTATAGTTTATTTTCATGAATGCATAATGTTTCACCAGCAAATTGGAATGATTCTTCAAAGATAACTAAAGACTCCAGCCATTTCTAGATAATTAGATAAATTATTAAAATTTAGCCTAATTCTATTTGTGAATACAAATATACTGCTATGAATTAAAATAAAACATGCTGTAATGAAATTAAAAAATATTTTATTTATTATTAGAGGATAAACATACGGTAGTTAGTAGTTTTAATATTTTTTTCACCCCTATTTTTTTAAATGATACTTCTTTAGGTACCATATTTTATTACAAATATATTATCTACTAATCAAAAAAATTAATTATTTTTTTGATAAAGACTAATCCCAAATTAGTTTCTTTGTTTAACAATTTTTTTTATCTATGTTAAAAAATCTAAACTTTATATTTAAACTACTGTACATCTCAAGCAGTTGGCAAAACATTAGAAATACACAAAAATGTACCATAGTCTCTAAATCCAGAAACTGATCAAACTAATTTTTTGTTGTTGTTTTTAGTTGTAAATAATCTAATTTAATATAAAAAAATGGCTATTTAAAGTGTATTATATGCTTAATTTAAATAATAAGATATATAGATCATAATAAAATATCTTCATTAAAAATAATCATCCTAAATCATAAAGAATTTTGTTTTAATTGTTGCATTCATTACAATGGAGAATTTAGCTTTAACTCTTGTTTTTATAATATAATTAGAGTTTTGTTCACACTAGTAGAAAATTATCAAATTTTTCAAAATAATTAATTACCATAGAGAAAAAATCCAAAAATGTGAAAGAAAATCATGTAATAAATAAACAAACTTTATATAAAAGATAAGCAACAAAGACCTAATGGATTACCAGTAATTTATGCAGAATAGTTGTCTTTAATTTAAATATTCCTGAATTGTGTTTTAGAGCTCTAGTATTTATTCTGGTTGTTGACAGCAAATCTTTTAATCATTATTGAAATATTTAAATTATACTATAACACATATTGCTAATACTCACTTTTGTATGTATATGCAGACAATTAATCCCTCAAATGCCATTTTTGTAAATTACTTACTTTTAAAAATAATTGCAGTATGCATAATAAATTAGCAATCTTTTATTAAGTACTTTTATAAATTACTTTAAACAATATTTACTTAATAACTCCACAACTATTGCCAAATCTTAGTACACACATTTTTTTTTTTCAGTGAAATAATATATTGATAATTTTTGAATTTTCTAGAAAATATTACTTTTAGATAATGAAAAATTTCCTAAAAATTACTACACACTAATAGTAAATTTCCAAATTTTTTGAAATAATTAAGTACTATAAAACAAAAATCTATAGTCTATGTAATTCTCCAAAAAAAAAAAAAAAAAAAAGAAAAGAAAATTATGAAAGATTCATCAAAATTTGAGTTATTAAGTAACAAATAATCAAACAAACAACCATATATTTATAATAAATAAGATAAAAGACCCTCCCCCAAACAGACAGCAAGAATATTCAAGTTACTTTTTAGTCTAAACTCCTGAGCTTTCTAAATTAATATCAGATGTGCTATTCATATTTCATTAGTATTACAAAAAAATCTGGATCCTATCAAATAGGACTATTGAATTAATTGTAATTTAAAAATAAAAAAAATTAGGCAATTTAATTTTAAAGATCAAACAATCATGTGAAATAAAACAATATATATAAAACAATTTTATTAAGGAAAATCATAAATTTAAATATGTTTTATTAAAAAATTAAGTTATATTTTTTCTACTTACATTACTTTTGTCTTCTACATGCATTTTTTTAAAAGACAGATATCCCACTGGAGCAAATGCATCATCAGAATGAATTACTGTTTCCATTTCATCACTATATTGTTGAATATATAAATATATATTAAACATCATTAAATTAATAGTTTTCATTTAAACAGTAATGCATATACCATATAAGATGGTGAATATGAATATTGTGTGTTTAACAAAATAAGAAATTTTTTGCAGAGATACCTAGTCAATATTTGATTTTTTAAAAATCATTTTTTTTAAATATGCACCAATCATATGGTAAAAAATAAAAGAACATTTTATACTATACTTTTGATTCATAAATCTGAAATTTATGCTATGAAAATTAATCTTGACAACTGTAATGTTTTTCAGGCTAATTATATGTCTGTCTTGGCTATGATTAATTGGATTTTTTTTAGTGCTCAAATTCTAAAATAAGTGTTACTTAAACATTAATTTCTATATAAAAGCAATTAAAAATTATATGACAAAAAAAAAAAACTTTTGATGAAAAATTATATGAAAAAATTGGAAAAACAATGCTTAAGTATTAGCAATTTGTATTGAAAATTTAGTCAAAATTATTAAACACATTATAATAAGACTGTATATCTCCCAAAAGTTATAATGTAACAGCTCTTGCCTACACTGATGACTCCATTGTCATATTTGATGGTATATAAATCTACACTTAGTGAGAATGAAAGTCAAAACAACACTCTCTCACTTTCAGTTAAATCAAAACAACACTCTCTCCCTTTCAGTTAATGTTATCAATTGACCCAAGCTAAAAGATTCTGCAAATTTTAATCTTTCCTCCTATACCCCTTGATCTACAATTTAATTAATCAAAAATCAAAATAAGAAATCATCACACAAAATTAGTTATTGAAAAAAATCCAAAGAAAAAATAAAATGTTTTATCCTCTTTACTTTTACTAGGTCATAAAAACAAGAATTTCCTATGTCCTTAATTGTATGTTTCTTATATTCTAGTTTTAAATCTATAATTTCATATTCTGTCTAATAGCCACTATACCCGAACCATGAAAATAGATCTCACAACAGCAAACTTGGATTTAAGATATAAATTAAACACAAAGATATTAAAATATAAAATATCATCCAGCTCTATTAATTTTTCCTTCCAATTTTTTCCATTTTAAAAAATTTCATAACTTATTTAAGATTCTTTTTGAATTTGCTCATGGAAATAAAGTATTATAAGTTTTTCAAACCATGTAGTACTAAAGTCCATGTACCATGTAATTTATCAGATAATAGAAAAAAATATTATACATTAAAGATTTTGAATTTTAAATATCTCAAGTATCAACTAATCAATATATTTCTTAAAATTAGGGTGCATATCTGTATGAATTAGAATTTTATTAATTATCACCTTAATGCTTTCAAAAGTTTCATATTTGTTAGTGATATGTGAAATGTTTGAATTGTTATCAGCTACATTAGTTTTATTCAAAATAATTTTTTGCTATGTTTGTTTAAATTAACAATTCTAATTATTATTTCAACCTCTTTCTAATAAAATAAAAGATTTAAAAAAAAAACAAAGGTAAATTAAAATTGTTTGATTTGAGAAGATTCAGTAAATGAAATTAATAACAAGAAAAGTATTTTTATTTAAATCCCACTATTAGTTATATTATGTAACGGTATGTAAATATGCCGTTACATTATTTTAAAACTAAAATAAAAAGATCGTGAATAAAAATTGATTTATTAAAATGAAAAAAAAAACTTAACTTAAAAACTGAAAATTAAAAGTTGTGTAACGTATATATAGATCGCACAGATAGGAAACTTTGAAGGCTTTTACAGATAAAAGCATTTGAAAGTATTTTTTTTGTAAAAAAGTAAAAATATAAAGATTGATATTTTAAAAATAGAAATAATGTTGATTTCTATAGTCTTAGAAAATGGAAATGATTGTCTTATTAATTAAATGATTGTTCAAAAGCAAACTAACCCATGAGGCATGTAAAATAAATTAAATGGTCAGATAAGAGAATACAAAGGAATTAAATGACCAATGCAAACACGAAAATGACAGCACGGACCATAACTGAAACACGAATGGATTAGTGACGTCTTGCTCTTTGAATCCAAAGATTGGATGATAAGAGACTAATAAAAATATAAAAGCCAAATTATTCTGAGGATTGTTATCTGAGAGCTGACTATGAATATGTCGTTATAACTGGCTATATTGCAGATTTTCACGATGTGGAAGTCTGCAATAAGTTTGATTTTCCGGACAACCAGCTGAGGCCTCTGGATGACAGTTCCTGACCAAATGAATGGCAAGTAGCGGTTTCATTTCAAAGAATGACAAAATCTACGAAAGTGATCACGAAGACGGATCCCTAAAATCTGCTCAATCCGTAACGTATGAACTATAGTGTCTATTTAATAAGAACTTTCCTAAAAATTGCAATTAATTAATTAATAGCTGAAAATAAGAACTCTTATCTGATTTAAAAATGCAAAATCAATTATTAATATTTTTTTTATGCAGATGTTTAAGCAATCATTTTCATTTCATTTTTTTTTGTGTGTGTGTGTATATTATGTTCTAATTAAAAGTTACGTTAAAGTTGGGAGGGTTCAATTTCATTACCTGATATGTATGTGTTTTGCTGTCGGTTGCTTCACTTACCCCTTTAAATGACTCGATTTGTTTTCGGGAAAACTTCTTTTAAGGGGTGAATGACTCGATTTGTTTTTGGGAAAACTTCATATGAGAAGGACCGTTAGTAGCACATGCGTCTCGGTAAAAAAAATTCACCCTCGGAAATATCCATCTGTGCGGTCTATTTAAATAGTAATTTGAATTTAAATTTAAAAAAATTATTAATGTTAAAATCTAAAAATAAATTTATTCCTCAATTTTAAATGTGCATTAATAAAAATCTATTTGTGTGTTAATTATTGGCAGTGGCTTATTTTATTTATTTCTTTTAATATTGAAATATAATTGGATAAGAATTTATATTATATTAATCTCTGCATCTCCTTGAGCTAGTGGCAAGGGCAAACGGTCAATAAAAGAAAAGTTGGATTTTTAACAGCGCGTATCTGCCTACTTTATAAATTTTTCTAGGTTCGAATGGCCTAGATGGCGCCCTGTCAGCAGATACTTTAAGACCAAATATCAGTGACCATTAAAATAAAGACTCTGTGCTTATATAATATACAATCTAGTTACAGTAGATATATTACTTAAGATACTATAATATATGTACATGCTTTTAAATATATATATATACGTCAAATAAAAAAAAAATAGAAATTAATAAAAAAATAATAATTTTCAAAATTTTAATTTTTAAATCACAGTGCAACTGCTGAGTGCTGCAATCACAAAATTTCATAAACAAATAACTGCGAAAAATATTTATATTGTACACAGTCATTTAGATAATCAGAGGAAGGGCAATAATTATTTAATTTTAAATAAATGTACTTGTCCTAAGGAAATAGAAAATTTGTTCTTTTAAAAAAAAAGAGAGAATAAAATCATTTAGATTTATATCATTTACTTGTTTTGAAGGATAAAGTTATTTACTATATCTTTTCATTAAAAGAAAAATCTTTATGATTTTAAAAAAAATATTTTTTAAAAAAGATATTAGTTATCTTTTTCTCTTGATGTCCTAAAATAAAATTGTATTAAAAATGTGTGTATATACTATATATACATGTTGAAATCATTTGTACTATATATATGTGCATTAAAAATGCATATTTTGCTATCATCCATGAATTTCAATAACTATAGTAAGGTTTTGAACCAAATAGTGCAGATACTTAAATCCTACAGGTGTTCATAATTTAATAAAAACTAATAACTCTCTTATTATCAAGAGAGCATTAAATATTGAAATTTCACTTTAAAAGCCATATTAGATTTAAATGCATATCTTATTTCTCATAAAAGAATATAATTAAAATATAGAATTATCACAATTATATATAAAAAAACTAAATTGTATATATATACATTTTCTTGGAGAAAATGTACTTTCTTCGGAACATTATATGTAATCTAATTTTTAAATATTCTTCTGTAGAATTCAGTAAAAAATATAAAATTTCCTTTCAGAAAAAATTTATTAGTGTTTTTTTTTTTTGTAGTATTAATCTTTAGAAAAAAATTTCAATCAGTATTAGTCTGCTCCACTCCATAATAGATCACTGAGACTTGATACATCAAACATTTCTTACCATAAACAACATTTTATAAATATCCTTTATAGGAAGTCATCTTTCTTTTTTAAAAAAATACACAAAAGCATGCTGCTTCTTGATAGTAAACCATTTTAACTACTAAAACCTACCACTAAACATTCTCATATGAATTTGTTGCCTAGATTGTGATGAGATGTAAAATAATTTTTCCTTATAGGAAATCAGAAATTTCTTTACATAATAGATATACCTAAAATCCCTAATGAAGATAAATAATCCTTCCCTCTGAAACACTTGTATAAACATATCTACTTCATTCTGCTCACTATCGCTTTCAATTATTATCATCAAATAATTTTCTTTTCTTCTCCAATCCTACTTTAATAAAATCTGTTTTGTTAATTCCAGTCTCCTTTCTTCACACTAAAATATCTCTTCTGTTCTTTTCACTTTATGTTTCTCTCACTCCTCATATAATCTATCTTCCTCTTTCATCATCTTACATTTTCAAAATAGATGTTATTATAATGACTGCGCTACCATTTATCATTATACAAAAAAATAATTATTTTCTTTTCAGTTCTTCTAATTTGATTTGTAACTTATCTAAAGACTTTTATTGATATAAATAAAGTAAAAATAATAAGCTCTTATCTGTGTTAATAAAAAATATGCAGTAGATAAGAAATAAATAAGGTTGTAATATTGCAGGATAAAATTACAAAGCTATAAAGAGAGAAAGACTAAAAAAAATGCATCATAGTGATAAAATTCTAATCGAAATACAAAAAATCTCTAAGAGAAAAAATTGATGAATATATTGTTATTTGAGAGTTTTAGAATAATAAGTTTAGCCTCACATATGTTTGCAAAAGAGGAGAAGAGTTTCTATTTGATCAAATAGTTTAGTTTATGCAACAATAAAAAAACAAAAAAAACAAGACACAAAGAGAGAGGAAGGGAGGTTAATATTTGTTTCCTTCATCTTGGAAAAATCTTTAATACAATGAATTCAGACACTGTATATATATTTTAAAAATGAAATATTTAACTTAAAATAATAGATGGTTATTAAGAAAATTTTATAATGAATCAAAAAAAAATTTTTCTAAATTAAACCATATTCTTAAAAAAAGAAGATGGATTTAAAAACATTTCGGTACTTTGGTATTAGAATTGCGACACAGGGCATGTATTAGACCTACTGTGCCTGTTTACATTCATATCAATCCGCTGAATAACTTTATAATCTTGGGATCTGACCAAAATAATGTGTACACACATCTTGTACACACCTGTTTTGGCAAAACAAAAAAAGAATGTGTACATAGATCTTGCACATGGTATTTTGGCAAGATGTACAAAGTTATCGGGAAGTTGATACGAATATCAACAGGTGCAGTAGGTCTAATACATGCTCCGTGTTGCAGGACTAAAAATAAATAAAAGTAAAAACATAATATAATTTTAACCAAGACGTTCAAATATGTACAACTTGGACACTAGCAACTTTTAAGAACATTGGAAATAAAATTAAAAAAATATGATTCGCTATCTTAATGAAGAACGCCATTTGAAAGCAAAAAAAAAATATGATTTGTGATCTTAATGGAGAATGCCATTTGAAAGAAAAAAAAAGTGATTTGTGATTTTAATGAAATGATAGCATTACACAAAAAAATTGTTTAAATACGCATTAAACAAACAGTAAATGATTTTAGTTTTTAAATAATACTTATAAAAAGACATTAACTATACGTACAATTCCACAGTAACAACTTTTAGGAATGACATTAAAAAAAACAAGTAATTTGCAATCTTAATGAAATGACATCATTACACAAAAAAATTGTTACTAAACAAACAGTAAATGATTTTGGTTTTTAAATAATATTTATAAAACACATTAAATATACTCATACGATATTTACTGTGTAATATATAACAGAAAATGTTGCCTTGAAACAAAAAAATTAATACTATCACAGAAAATGGACATCTTTACTAAAACTTTTTCTTCCGAAAATGTAGTACACGATTGCAGAGTATATTGGGATTTTCAACAGAAATGCTAATAAACGTATTTTTTTTATAAATAAATTAAACCCAGAAAAAATGGAACAAAAACCACAAAAAAAAAACATATTAAAACGGAACAAAAAGTACAAAAAAAAAAAAAATACATATTAATTATGAGACTGAAAATGTCGAAGTATTATGAAAAAAAAAGACCGTGTTGATAAAAAATCCACATTTTCACATATACTCACAAGGATTATTTTCATTGTGACATTACACATTTATAGTGGGTGTGAAAAGACCTCCTAGCTCCCCTACACTACGTCACAGCACTAATACCAAAGTACCAAGATTTCATACAAAAATGTTACATATCTCCTACATTATTTAATAATTATGTACATACATTTCTAAATAAATTTTATAATGAGAATGCAGTTAGCCCAAGGAAAGAAAATTTTAATATTGATATGGTAGTGTTTGCAAATAATGAAACTGAATTTAACAAAATGTTAATAGAAATGACAATATTTATAAATAAAATTCAGATAAAATTACATAAATCTAAGACTAAATGAATAAATATAGATGGTGATAAAATCATTAAGAATAATAAATTTTAGAGAATGTTAATGGTTTTAAATAGTATATTTATGAAGTTCTTTAATGACTGATAGAAATAAGAAACATGTTACAGAAAGATTTACAATCACTAAATAAAAAAATAATCATGTGGGCAATTGCTCAGGGGTCATGTGACATTCAAACATCTCTAATTGTAGATTCCATTCAATTTACTGAATTAAGATTTTATATTTATTTACACTACTCAGCTAAAAATTGATCCTAGAATTTTCATCAGAGTTCACCTCTCTACTTCTGTACTAAATCACTCAAGACATTGCAATCATTGAACAAACTCTTAACAAAGTTATGTTATTCTATAGCTCATTAAAATTAAATTACACTGGCACAATGTAAACGTATACAAACCCAGAATTTGTATAATTAGTAAAAAAATAACATTAGAGGCTTTAAAAGTGCAATAAGTAATGAAAAGAATTTGGAAATTAAGCTAGAAATGAAATACTATTAAAAAGAATAAATGAATGATTATTTATAAAGAAAATTATGAAACAGAGCCCTAGACAGTTTACAGTGATGAATTTAAGAGCTAAAGATCTTTAGATCAAAGTTCAGATCTATCCAACCTAAATAGCTACAAGGGGCTGAGAGATCTTCAGCCAAACCATATATTAATAGCCTTAGCAATGTAACAACGCTTAAAACTTAAAAGCAAAAACTATAAACAGTCAACAAAAAAAAATTCATATATCACATGATCTAATTTTTTAAGCTTGTAAATAAAAATAATGAGCTGTGGTAATTGCTCTAACAAGCTTTACTGATAAATGCTACAAAAAGAAAACATTTAAAAATCTCTATTTAGAAACTCTCCTCAAATCCTCAGATTAATGGTTTCATGCTTTGGCCCTCATCAGTGATGAACTAGGATAGTTTCAATCACTAGATCTAAAAATACAAACTTAAAGCATATGCCTTCAAACCCAGATATCCACCCTAAATAGCTATATGGGGCTGAGAAATCTTTAGCCAAACAATATATTAATAGCCTTAGCAATATAACATCACTTAAAACTTAATAGCAAAAACTATAAATAGTCAACAAAAAAAAAAAAAGCATATATCACATGCCCCAATTTTTTAAGTTTGTAAATAAAAATAATGAGCAGTCTATTGTTTTAGATGCTCAAATGTCACAAAACCTCTTGGGTGATGAATCATCCATTTTCTTTTTTCTAATGCTGCAAAAAAAGAGTTGAAATAAAAAATATTTAGAAGCATAAAATTATGAAGGATATAGTATTGACAACAGATGCATCAGAATATGAAATCTGAGCAGTGTTGAGTCATTCCACATAGGAGGGAGAAAGACCAATAGTATATGCATCACGAACATTAACCAATGTGTAAAGAAACTACAGTCAACTCGACAAAGAAACCCTGGCCATAGTTTTTAGAATTAAAAAAATTCCATCAATTACAGTCATAACTGACCACAAATCACTATTGGGAATATTGGCAAAGGTAAACCAATCCCAGATCATCTCAGCCCACGCACGCTGTACTGGATAACACTGCTTTCAGCTTATGATTACGATCTAAATTATAAAAGGGGCAGTTGAATACAACATGCAGATGCACTCTCACAGATGCCAGAGACAACTGAAATAAAAAAAGTTAATATGGAGATCAACTACATAGACAATTGGAATTCATAGATAAATAGTAAAAAAGTAGCAGAGTGGACTGATAATGATCCAGAATATCAATTGCTTAAAAAATGGATTAGTAAAAGTTGGCCCAATAAACAACCAAAGAACTTGCCACTTGCACACTAAATTGAAATAATCATAATATGCTCGCAGGGCTGGAACCAGGTACTCAAACACATTAGACACCCAGGAATTGTTCATGTAAAAGCACTTGCTAGAAACTATGTCTGGTGGCCTAAGATAAATGAGGACATCGAATCCTTCACAAAAACATGCACAGTGTGTCAATCAAATGCCCAATCAACAATAAGAATATAGTTCATGGCAACCCACTAAAAATGCATGGGAATGTGTCCACATGGACCACGCACCAGCTAAAAATGCATGGGAATGTGTCCACATGAACCATGCAGGTTCATTTACGGGATATACCTTCTTGATACTGGTAGATGCCTATTCCCACTGAGTAGAATACCGAATCATGAGAAACACTGGGGCAGAAGAGATCATTCATCATCTAAATGAAATATTCGCAACATAAGACTACCCAGAGACTTTTATTACAGATAATAGTTCTGGATTTACTTTGGCAAAGTTTGAATAATACTTAGAGACCAGAGGCATTAAACACATGTGCTCACCCCCATACCATCCTGAGAGCAATGGATTGGCTGAAAATGCAGTAAACCAACTTAAACGTGTACTGAAAAAAGGAAAGTCAACAAACATGCAAGAAACACATGTTTTTTGGCAGTAGCGGGGTCAGTTCTGTCCTTAACCTCTGTTTCAATAATAGTTCAGCTGGGGAATTATTTTTTTTCTTGACATATGGAAAGAAAAAAGTCCCCAGCTAAACTATTATTGAAACGAGGTTAAGGACAGAACTGACCCTGCTATTGCCTAAAAACATGTACATGCAGGCCGAAACAGAACATAAAACAGTCATAGTGGGAGAAAAAATGTGGACCAGAGATAGTCTACAAAAACATGAATAAAAAGAGAAATTATCAACTTAACATCCAAATTTATAGCAGCAGTGAGAACAGAGGATAATGTAGTATACAAGTGTCACATAAACTACATATGTTACCACAGTTCTCCAAGCTGGGAGAAGAATAAACCCAGTGGAAATAAAATCATCGAACTGACAGAGATAAAATTAGAGATAGATAAACCACAAACTGGACAACCAGATACTCAAAAGAAACAAGTGGTAGCTGATGATACCCTACAATAGAAAGAGATGCCAATGGAAGTAGCAGGCAAGGAGAACATTAAAGAAAAATCACCAAGACCTCAGAAAAAAAAAAACAGTCACCCAAATTCTTAAAGGACTATGTCTATTAGAAGAGAAACGGGAAAAGAGAATATGCTATGGCGGATTATATAGAGAAAAACAAAATGTATTCATCTTCATGTTTACTCCTAGTTCTGTGTAGTGGGGGGAGAAGTGATTATTGGCTAATTACAACCTGATAAGAGATACTATCCAGAACAATGGAAGTGCGCAGATCGGATGGGTATCGGCTGACGAGGTATTCAGTAACCTTATTCACTATTAAAATAATTATTTGCTAGAGATTGGTTGTAAAATTATTAGTACTTACAACAATAATAATCATTGGTGTATTAGTTCAAGAATATTTAGAGCTATAAATTATTTCTCAAATAAGGAAGATTATAGCAAGCAAGTAGAGTTAATAATTAAGGAACTTAAAAATAATGATTATTCAATGAAGTTTATAGAAGATAATATAAAACTGTCAAAAGAAAGATTTAATAATAACAAAAAAAAAAATAATGATAAAAAAGATAAATGCAGCAAAGACTAATATATAGGTGTAAAAACTTATAACAACAATATTGTAAAAAATGTAAATAAAATTATGAATAAAGTTAATAAAAAATTTAATATAATAAAATTAAAGTATTAAATAATAAAAAAAGAATGAATATATTTAATATATTAGGCAATAAATATATTGAAAATATAAAAAATTGTATAAAATCGAGTATATAAAATTGAATGTAAAACTTGTCAAACTAACAACATCAGAAGCAATTATGTAAGTGAAACAAGGAATTCAACTTATATACAATTAACTCAACACAATTATGATAAAGGATCACCTATTTATTTATATTCACTAGAGATAGACATAGTTTTGAAAAATGTAATATAAAAATGATTAATTATACTAGCAATAAAAAAGATTGAAAAATTAAACAAGCTATCATAATTAAAAATATTAGACCAATTTTAAAAAATATTTGTAATTGAAAACACTAATTTTATAAAACCAGTCTTTATTAATTAAATAAATATATATAAATTGAAAATGAGATCTAGTTTAAAAAAATATTCATAGAAAGAGAATTAGTATAAAAATATAAGACAATTTAAAAAGTGTTTCAGTTTAAGTTATTAAGAGTTAAAAAGAGGTGAGCTTATATAAAAAAAATTAGAAATATATAATTATATTATAAATAATTAATGTATGATTAAAACTATAATCAAATAATAAAAGTAATAAAAATATATTAAATTAAAACTTTTAAAAGTCATACAAATATAGAATAAAATGTATATATTGAAGCAGTTAATCTTAGCCCAAGATTGAACTTCATGGTTCTATCCACTCACTAACTTACTAACCAATATTCAAACCTTATAACCCAGCCTGCTCCTTTATTTATGTATGTATATTTCATGTATATATTTCTGAGAAGTGTGCCTAAAATTTATAAATTTCAGCTTTTCAATATTTTTTTATTTATTATTAATTCTTTTCCTTCACATTAAAATACATAGGTGCGGCTCAGATATATATATATATATATATTACAGGAGCAAACACACTAACCAAATATTAATTTTATAAATATTTTACTGTATGTTGTTTATAAAACTTTTTCTTTTTAAATGATTTTTTTATCAAACTGTATATTTTTGTAAAATTCAAGATGGAAGATGCAGTCATTAATTTTACAAAATTATTAAAAGGGGGGGATATAATAGTTTTAATCTTGGGAAGGAATTTTAATTAAAGTTTTTACTGAAAATAAAATGGGGAATAAGACTAATGGATTATACTTTTATGATAAACATTTTTATCAAATCTATTTCCAATCTGGAAATAGATTTGAATATCCGTATCACCCTGCTGCTCTAGAATGAAGGAAAAGCCTAACCTGAGTGCTAAGTAGAAGCTTGCTCTCACATAAGAACTCGCATGGATCATTGAACTGCCAAGCATAAGTCAGACTTTTTAAAATGGACTCTAAGAAATGTGCAAGGTAACTAACTATTTTCATACAGCAACCTGAAAGTAAATCTAGCCTAACTAATTTCAAACTCTACTATCATGATTTCTCCTAATGTCTTATTTAACTTTGTATCTTTCTAATGTGTAAATGTAAATTGTTCTCAAATAATAATTTTAATAAATCTAATTTTCTCTCATATGCTCTAATTTTCTTTAACTTTGGCGCGGTCATTTATTTATATGTATTTATTATTTGATTTTATATCTTGGTTTTGTTTATCATTAATATGCCAATCTAAAATAACCTGGCTATCTTAATTTCTAAAATTCTTTTTTTTTCTTTTAATTAAACCTCCATGGATTGAGGTTATTAATGTTCCCTCAGAACATAATGTATTATTAATTAATATGCTAACCAGATTGTTTTTCTGAGTCAACATTTTATTTTGTGTTTTTAGTATAAGAATTGTTATTTGTTTAATTCCAAATAGAATGAAGTAATTCTACCCAGGGTAAATCCATCACTCAAGCTAATTAGCACTTTGAAATATTTTAAAATGTTACTTATTTAAATTCTGAAAGTGACCTATTAGTTGTTTAGCAACATTTTCATATTATTTTAAAAAATAGTTAAAACTACAAAAAAAAAAAACCTGACTAAAATTATATTAAGACATGAAAATAAGAAATATGCCTTCTAACAAATAAATTATAAATTAAATTATGTAATCATCTACTATATAGAAATACTGATGTACTGCTTTTTAATTAACTTAATTAAGTAAGTAAATCAATATTAACAAAACTTTATTCTACAAATGTAATGGTCCATCAGATTTTTTATTTTAATTAACTTAATTAATTAAATATGAGTTAAATCAATATTATATTAACCATATTTTCTTTTACAAATGTAATATTCCATTGGATCAGTTGCTGAGAAATTTCTTGGAAAGAGTAAAAATATGAGTTTGATTTCTAACGACAGATTTTTTCCCATTATTAATTCAAAAATGTGGACATACCAACAGAAACAGAAACAGGGCAAGTTAACAGAAAAGCATTTAATTCGAATAAAATAAAAGAGTAATATTTATATAACGGTCACGTAAGGATTATGAAGTTTCCAGTCTTACTGTATCTGCCGCTACAGGGCTCCACCAAGCATTTGAACCTGGAAAATTTATAGAGTAGGCAGATATGCGCTGTTAAAATCCAACTTTTATTTTATTGACCGTTTGCCCTTGTCACTAGCTCATGGAGTAGCAGAGGTTTTAAACTATATTTATTAAAAAAATAAACTAGATCACTGCCAGTACTAATAACACAACAGATTTTATTAACGCACATTTAAAATTGAGGAATAAATTTATTTTTTAGATTTTAACATTAATTTTTTTAATTTTAAATTACTATTTTAAATAGACCGCACAGATGGACATTTAAATTATATTTTACTTTAGCATGTTAAGTATAGATAGGCTACATAGATTTTTTTTTAATTAAAAACTTATCAAAACATTCATTCAATCTCAGACTAAAAGTTCGTAGCCAAACCAACACCTGCTTCCAGATATATAGTCGCAACCAATGCAATATGAAGATGCTAGCATAAAATCACGCAGACAGGAATGTGCATCTGACAGCGTGATATTATTTGAAGGACATGATCCTTGTCCAGTACAGGAATGTGCATCTGTCTGACTAAGAAATCATGTATATAAATTAATTAAAGAGTGCTACGTATGGGGGAGAGCGGTCTTTCTGCCGACTTATAATCCCTCCACAGAGCTAGAAGGGGTCAATGGTGCAGGAAATATGTCTGTGACCATTGCAACGATATGACTGCCTCTTTGGGGTCATGCATTCAGTTGGGCACATTGCCCTGTATGCTAAACACGCTTCACATTACATTGATATAAACACCCATATATCCCTCCACAAGCATCGTCCTAACTACGAAACAAATAGCCTGAAACTAACCCTTTAAAATAAACATAAACGAATTTAAACATAGTTATTAATTTTTATCCATGCAGCTATCCATACCCAACTTTAATTTGATACATTTTAATTTACACATAACACAAAAAAAAAAGAGAAATGGAAATGATTGCTTAAACAGATGCATAAAAAAAAATTACTAATAATTGATTTTAGGCCAGATAATTGTTCTTATTTTCAGCTATTAATTGCAATTTTAGAAAAGTTCTTATTAGATATACACAAGAGTTCATACTTTATGGATTGAGCAGATTTAGAAGTCCATCTTCGTGATCACTTTCGTAGATTTTGTCCTTCTTTGAAACGAAACCGCTACTTGCCATGCATTTGGTCAGGAACTGTCATTCAGAGGCCTCAGCTGGTTGTCCGGAAATTTAATTTATTGCAGACTTTTACATCGTAAAATCTGCAATACAGCCAGTTATAACGGTATATTCATAGTCAGCTCTAAGATCCCAATTATAATAATCATTTGGCTTTTATATTTTTATTAGCCTCTTATCATCCAATCTTCGGATTCAACGAGCAAGACGTCACTAATCCTCTGGTGTTTCAATTACGGTCCGTGCTGTCATTTCGTGCTTGCATTGGTCATTTAATTTCTTTTCATTCTCTTACCATTTAATTTATTTTAAGTGCCCCAAGGGCTAGTTTGCTTTAGAACAATCATTTAATTAATAAAACAATCATTTCCAATTTCTAAGATTATAGAAATCAACACTATTTCTATTTTCAAAAATATCAAATCTTTACATCTTTACTTTTTTACAAAAAAAAAAAATACTTTCAAATACTTTCATTTTTAAAAGTTTTTAAAGTTTCCCATCTGTGCGATATATATACGTTAAATATAACTTTCAATTTTCAGTTTTTAAGTTAAGTTCTTTTTTCTCTTTAATAAATCAATTTTTATTTGTCATTTTATTTTAATTTTAAAATAATGTAACGGCAAATTATATACCATTACATATCAGTAAACTTCCTCAAAAAACAAAAACATTTAAAAAAAAAAAAGAATTTACTTAGTGTTAGTAATGACGTTTCACGAATTGATTATACTAAACTTTTTTTTTTTTTAAGAAGACAAAACTTTGGTTAGTAATTAAAAAGACAAACTTTGGTTAGTAATCAAAAAAAAGAAAAAATGCTGACTATTCTTTCCTTTCGACCCCAGCTAAGATTTACACCTCCTCCCTCAAGAGTTTCCTTTTTCTTTACATTTCATTATTAACTTAGGCAAGTTAAACGGTTGGATTTCAAATAAGACTTTTTTTTTAAAAAAAAAAATCATTTATATTAACTATTATGTTTTCATTCCTCACATTTATTTCTACATATGCGCAATTTTCTTACTGGCAGTACTTTTTACAAGAATATTCAAACTATAGCTTTATATAATATAGATAAAAAATATTTCACTTTAAAAAAAAATTTGCTCAGGGTATTCGTGGTTTATTAAACATCGTGCCATGTTGGGAGTCTAATTATAACGGTCTGGGTGTCAGAGATCAATGGAGTCTTACCATATCTGCACTACTGAGTAGGCAGATATGCGCTGTTAAAAATCCAACTTTTATTTTATTGACTGTTTGCCCTTGCCACTAGCTCATGGAGTAGCAGAGGTTTTAAAAAATTTGCTCAGGGTATTTGGGCACCAATTATAACAGTCACGGAAGGATGAAGTTTCCTATCTTACTGTATCTGCCACTACAGGGCGCCACCAGGCATTTGAACCTGGAAAAGTTAGAGTAGGCAGATACGCGCTGTTAAAAATCCAACTTTTATTTTATTGACCATTTGCCCTTGCCACTAGCTCATGGAGTAGCAGAGGTTTTAAACTATATTTATTAAAAAAATAAACTAGATCACTGCCAGTACTAATAACACAACAGATTTTATTAACGCACATTTAAAATTGAGGAATAAATTTATTTTTTAGATTTTAACATTAATTTTTTTAAATTTAAATTACTATTTTAAATAGACCGCACAGATGGACATTTAAATTATATTTTACTTTAGCATGTTGAGTATAGATAGGCTACATAGATTTCTTTTACTTAAAAACTTATCAAAACATTCATTCAATCTCAGACTAAAAGTTCATAGCCAAACCAACGCCTGCTTCCAGATATATAGTCGCAACCAATGCAATATGAAGATACTAGCATAAAATCATGCCGACAGGAATGTGCATCTGACAGCGTGATATTATTTGAAGGATATGATCCTTGTCCAGTATAGGAATGTGCATCCGTCTAAGAAATCATGTATATAAACTAATTAAAGAGTGCTAGGTATGGGGGAGAGCAGTCTTTCTGCCGACTTATAATCCCTCCACAGAGCTAGAAGGGGTCAATGGTGCAGGAAATATGTCTACGACCATTGCAACGATATGACTGCCTCTTTGGGGTCATGCATTCAGTTGGGCACGTTGCCCTGTATGCTAAACACGCTTCACATTACATTGATATAAACACCCATATATCCTTCCACAAGCATCATCCTAGCTACGAAACAAATAGCCTGAAACTAACCCTTTAAAATAAACATAAATGATTTTAAACATAGTTATTACTTTTTATCCATGCAGCTATCCATACCCAACTTTCATTTGATACATTTTAATTTACACATAACACACAAAAAAAAGAGAATGGAAATGATTGCTTAAACAGATGCATAAAAAAAAATTACTAATAATTGATTTTAGGCCAGATAATTGTTCTTATTTTCAGCTATTAATTGCAATTTTAGAAAAGTTCTTATTAGATATACACAAGAGTTCATACTTTATGGATTGAGCAGATTTAGAAGTCCATCTTCGTGATCACTTTCGTAGATTTTGTCCTTCTTTGAAACGAAACCGCTACTTGCCATGCATTTGGTCAGGAACTGTCATTCAAAGGCCTCAGCTGGTTGTCCGGAAATTTAATTTATTGCAGACTTTTACATCGTAAAATCTGCAATACAGCCAGTTATAACGGTATATTCATAGTCAGCTCTCAGATCCCAATTATAATAATCTTTGGCTTTTATATTTTTATTAACCTCTTATCATCCAATGTTCGGATTCAACGAGCAAGACGTCACTAATCCTCTGGTGTTTCAATTACGGTCCGTGCTGTCATTTCGTGCTTGCATTGGTCATTTAATTTCTTTTCATTCTCTTACCATTTAATTTATTTTAAGTGCCCCAAGGGCTAGTTTGCTTTAGAACAATCATTTAATTAATAAAACAATCATTTCCAATTTCTAAGATTATAGAAATCAACACTATTTCTATTTTCAAAAATATCAAATCTTTACATCTTGACTTTTTTACAAAAAAAATACTTTCAAATACTTTCATTTTTAAAAGTTTTTAAAGTTTCCCATCTGTACGATATATATACGTTAAATATAACTTTCAATTTTCAGTTTTTAAGTTAAGTTCTTTTTTCTCTTTAATAAATCAATTTTTATTTGTCATTTTATTTTAATTTTAAAATAATGTAACAGCAAATTATATACCGTTACATTTATAATACTAAAAATGTATAAGGTTATATAATTATTGGGATCTATTAAAAAATTTGTACTTTTTAAACTTCATAATGTAGAATATTATATATAATGTCTTTTATAATAAGTATGAATGTTCAAATAAGCATTAATTTTATGGTTATACACATTTGAATATTATAGCTCTTGTAAAGATTGTGCGGGCAACCAAAACCATAAAAGAATAAATTTAGTTTATTAGGTTCCATTATAAAGTGTTTAATGAAGGTGTAAATGGTATAATATATATCAATACATAAAAATAAAAAAAACAAGAAATGGACATTTCATCTAGTATTAAATAAATATTCAAGTTTCTTAAAATAGAATAAAGATAATTGGACAAAAATAATTGTGTTCCCATTCTTTTTCTAAATATACTTGGTTAGCTTTATTTCTAAATTTTTAATTTTTCTATAATTATTTTTAATTAATAAAATTTAAATCAAGATAAAATAAATATTTTATCATGTGGATTGTTCTAAAATTACTTTTTAAGACTAAAATATTTATTATTTACTTACATGATAATTTTTTTTCTAAATAAAGGGCAATCAAGAGTGAATGTTTCATATTCTCCACCTTCCCCACACACATTCAAACCATATTCTTTTTCCTGAAATTAAAAATGTACTTTTTTTTAAATTATTACAATAGCATAAGAAATCTGCAATTGTAAGAAACTTACCATTGTTAATAAATGCTCTTGTATTTCTATTAAATTTTTACCCAAGTGTTCATATGGAAGTAATCCTAATATAAAAACAATAAATATCCATTAAAAAATCTGTTTTATTTAAAATAAAAAAGATTTGAATACTATTTATAGAAACATTAATATCAAGTTTAGTAACATTAACATAAAAGCAGTTTAATATTAAATTATCTCAGAAATTTTTAAGATAGAAAGGTGAATTTCAATATTGGTATGTAATCCAATTTGAATGTATTGCTACTGGATTTACAAATTAAAATATGATTAAATCTTATAAATATACTAAATTAGTTGTATATAGGCTTGATATTCTGAAAAATGTAAAGTACGTGAGAAATAGATAAAAAATTTATTTTAGATTTACAGTATGCAGATGTTTGTGATATTCTTGTTATTTCAAAAAATTATTACAGAATGCTATTAATATTTTGAATGCAATTTATAAAGACTTTAGTTTTCAAAAAACTTGAATGCTTTATTAGCCAATAATGGGAGGGAGGGATCTTCAGCAACTTTATCTTGGATATGTTATAAGTTTGAAAATGTGAATCAATTTAAATATCTTGATATCTTTTAAGATAGAAGGATGAATTTAAGATATTGATATATATCACAAACTTTAATATACTGCAAATGTATTTACCAAATTAAAAGAAAATTTCATTTTATAGATACATTACATTAATTGTATGTAGAATGTCGTTCTGGAAAATCTGTAGTATTAAAATAGAAATGAACCTATATTGTCATAATACAAAATTATTAGAAAAATTTCATTTAAAAATTCTCAGTAATATTTTAAAAATTTAATAACAAAATCCAAAGACTAATCTGTATGTTTTTCATCTAAATGAATGTGGTGATATTGAATCTATTGTAAGATACATCTTTCAAAGAATTTAGGATGTGAAGTGAATGAATGATAATAATTTTCTAAAAAAAGTATTTTACAGTAAACATGATCATAGTTTTCATAGAAAATATGGACATCATTTATGTTATAAAAATTATATCAAAGACATTGTAAAATTAAAATATTAATAGTTTAAAATTCTTGAAGTTTAGTTAAAATCTTTTGCTGTGGATGAAGGATGCTAAATTTACTGCTTTGAATTTGTCTTAAAAAATGTCATTTTTAAAAAATTGCTAACTTTATAATTAGGATCATCCCTTCTTGCTGCTGCCTTGAGGGCTAATCGTAGCAGTTAATGCATATATGGGAATCAAAATTGAATATAAATTTTGTCAGTTTAATGCTATAAGAAAAAGAGTTATTATTCATGATAATTTGTCAAATGATTCAGTATTTAAAACAGATCGTTGTGCAGAGGTTAGATTATTTCAATGCTTTAAAATAATATATCTATTGATTATGTAATATCTAATAACATTGCTGGGATACATTTTATTTTATTATATTTTATCTTTTCCATTTCGTTGTCATATGGGAACTTCGGAAGTCCGAAGCTACCTCTGTATCTGTCTCCAAACCGTGCGTAATCAGAAATATGCTACTTTCGGTGGAACGTGAGGTGTGAGGTTTTGATAGTGCTGCTGATGTCTGTACAGCCAGCTCTGGGCCTTCAAACCTGGCCTCTCCATCAGTATCGCTTCCACCAGAATGGCGGATGTAGTCTAAGTTCATTTCAAATATTCTTTTAAAATGATAAAATATCCAAAACCACCATGAGGGCCGGGTTTCTTTATTGTATGCTAGTACTGTTACTCTTCTCATTAATTTGCTCACCGTCTATCTAACCTTAGTTAGTCACAATGATGTGTTGAAAAATAATGACTCATTTCTAAAATACAGTCAGTTCGTTGAGTTAAACTGCTTTCATTTAAAATCGTTATCGATTCCCAAAGACATAAATCAATTTGTATTAATGGTCGTATAATTTATTCTCGTAAATGTAGTGCATTGTTTGTTTCTTATGTATATGTTCCAAAGATGACTTTCCAAACAATGCCAGTGAAAACATATATAACAATTTTCACAAGGTAGATAAATGATCAAGATTGTATATTTTTGCCTGTTTACAAAATCATTTACTACTAAATCGCAAAGTACCCTTTATATCATTAATTATCTAAAGCTGTCAAGATCTTTTATATTTGTTTTATGCATTCACAGTATTTTATCTGTAAACATCTTTAAATTGGCATATTAACCCCGCACAAGCTATAATACACTACATAAAATTATATCTATTAAATAACTAATGTAAAGGGGATTTTATAAAAACAAATCCCAAGTTTTGTAAATAGATGACATCCCAAGCGTGAAACAATTTGTAATATATATATATATGCGTTTTCTTCATATTTTATTAAATATATATTTCATGTAAATCATGGTTTTTGAATTATTATTTTCTTCTAGTTAATATTTAGAATTATTTTCTTTAGCTAATAACTTAGCATGAATAAATATAACTTTAATGAATGTAATTCCTGGGCTATTCTTATCTTGATCATCATCATCAGTCTGATCTTATACTCTACCGCTATGTTTCTGGGCCTGGAATTAAAATAATTGTGCTGTATCATCGGGATTGTTGTTCATAGAGTCAGAGATTCAAAGAATAGGCAAATCGGTTAGAATTCAGGATTGCTCCAGACCTATGTATCTCGAGCATGATTGGATTCGAGGCACTTTTGCTTGGATTTTGAATCGTGTTGACTGAGCATACATTTTTGACAGGTACAATTCATTCGAACTAAAATCTCCATTTTGTATGGTGTTTGAAATCTCTGGTTCAAAAAAATTAGCTTTCATAGCGAATGATAATATTGAAGAAGAAAGGGTTATAATTGCATTTTCTTTTATAGTCAGTGTCCTTTCCATTTCATAATATACAAAGATTTTCATTTCCTTGCTATATGTGCTTATTATTATCCATATATCTATATCATGATAATTAATTCAAAAAATTATGTTACAGATTATTATTTCATTGTTATCTTAGGTTGTTTGGTGAAATACTTGATCTTTGATCATTACTAAGTTAGATTATTACAGTCTACATCATCATTCTATCCTTGCTTGTGACATATTAACATAAGTTATGTGTTGTTATACATTTATATTTGTACTAATTCTTTTAATGTTTTAATCTTGCTTCTTCTAACAATTGGGATTTGCCTTGTTTTACTACATATATATATATAAGATTTTGCCAAATGTGACTTATTACTCAGCTACTTAATGCAGTACTGGTATATTATACTTATATACATATGTGTATTTATTTACTCAGATTTCACAAATAGTATGTTAGCAAAACTTATTACTTTAGCCAGATATAAACATTGACCTGACATAACCTAACACTATAGGCTGCTAAAGATTGGTGTGGAAACGATTTTAAGTTACCCTCACAATATATATAAAAAACATTAAAAAAATGCTTTCAATTCATTTTTTAAATTCACCTTCAAATTCAAAATAAATAAGCAAAAATTAAGAATGAAACAAAATATTAACAAAAAATATAATTAAAAAAATTAAAACAAACCTAAACTTGCCACTTTGATAATAATTGCATCAATTTTACAATCAATCATATTTTGTAATAATATTTTCTGATCACAACGCCACAAATAAGCTAATGGAGTCAGATTTAATCTTGCACATCTAATAAATATATATATATAGATATGTTTAAGTAGACTTTCATAATTAAAAGAAATATCAGAAGTTTTTTAGGTTTACCTGTAGTTGTAGATATATACTGTTAAAGTATTGAACAGCTTGTTCAGATCTTATCTGCCATTATTTGGGTAATATGAGAAACTTAATAATTTCTAGTATCATTACCAAAATTCTATTATCCAAATGGTAGCAGATGAAATCTAGGCAAAGCACCAGTGCTATAATAATAAGTTTCTATATACATGGAAACATGAAAAATTTTATTCACATTTATACACAATATGTCTCAATGAAAATGTGACTAGTTCTCTCTTTCATATACTTACATCAACATAATTTAATTATTCACTATAAAAAATGTAAGGCTCTAGGACATTTGGATAATGATTTATAATAGAAAATGTGACAATTATGTTTCGTACCTTTACAAAAATTCACAATGGAACATGCTTACAATAAATGTTATTTTAAATTGGGAAAAATTGCTAGTAATACATTTCAAAAAATTCAAGCTGAATATGGTAGTGAAGCCTTGAGTCACAAAAATATTTTCAAATGATTTGCCAAGATTTCATGATGGCAGAAAAGGCATAGAAAATGATCTATAGCCAAGTGCATTAAAAACAACTGTAAATGAAGATGTGCAAAAAGTTGCTGAAATTATTCGATGATCAGTATGTGTTTATCAGATTCGTTGAGGAAATCAATGGCATTATTAAAATCACTGATCATCATATTTGAACAAAAAAAGCAGAAAATTATGCATGTGCTTTGCATTTCACTTGTTGATAATCAGCCACAAAAAATGTCAGAATGAAGTACTGCAGAGATTTGCAAAAAATTACAATCACAGATTTGGAATTCTTGTCAAACATCATAATGGACAATACAATTTATGTCCAATAAGAGCTATTAATCAAGTGTCAAAATCAGATTGGAGATCGCCAGAAAAAGAAAAAGAAATGTGAATTCAAAAGAACGCAACTATTTTTTTTTTTATTGTAAAGGTATGAGTCACCATGAATACATTCCTGAAGATCAGATATTAAATGCAGACTATTATTTTTGACATTTTGAATTATTTTTGAGTCAAAATACTACTAGCAAGAACCAAAATTGTGTGCGACTTTTTGGTCAAAAAAAAAAGAATGCATTACTGTTCTTGAATATATACTCCATTCTCCTGATTTAGGTCCCATTAACTTTAGGCTATTTCCAAAATTAAAAGTGGCATGAAAGGAACACATTAAGATTTAATTTCCAGAAGCTTGCTATAAAATTTCAGCAGACAATTCTGACAAAAAATTTCAATGACTGCTTCAAATAGCTTTATTATTGTAAATAAAAGTATATTGAGTCAAAAGAAGACTATTTTGAATAATCAATAATAAAAATAATAGCTTGTGCTTTATTTCATATTTTACTGTGAAATAATGTGTATATCATAATCAAATAATATTTATAAACAACTATTAAACTAATGAGTATGGAGCTTTTAAATGATTTAAGATTTACTACTTAAGGTATATTTTTTATTTAATATTGAATACACGCATTTAAAAAAAATTATAAATACAATATAGTAACTAAACTAATATCTATATATATACATGTGAAAATAATGTTTTTTTAAAAAAAGTCACATTTAAGAGAATGTCTATAGATGAAAAAAACTAATAAATGTAAATACGATATTTTATTTTTTTTAATAATAGCACTTATTCAGTATGAATCACAAAAGTTCAAATCACATAAAAAAAACTAGAATGAACATATAATATGAAAATGAGGATAAATATTTTTTTTTAATTTTATTTTATAAAGTACGTTTCTATAATATGGTTAATTGTTAAAATAATTATTGTATGACAGTGTACACATATAAAATTTCAAATTAATTAAACAAAAAATATCTTTAAAATGTTTTTTTTTTAAATCATGATAATAATTTTTTTAAAAAATAATAATTTCTAATCATTAAGACTTTTTTTCAAAGACCTATTTTTGTTTTAAAAAACAAATGCAAAACTGTTCTTTATTTTTGTTTTCATTTATTTAAAAAAAAGTCTTTTACAAATTATTTTGTTTATTTATTTTTGATATTAGTACATATATGCTTTATAAATTATATTTACATTTTATATTTATAAAAAAGTATTGAAAAAAAAAAAGGTGTATCAACATATAAAATTAATGAGAAAATATGACATGTATTGTTGAATTATTATCACATGTTCACATGAACTGAAAAGGCTGGGAAATTAGATTAACACTATTGTAACTATGTGCATAAGAGTATACATTCATAAACCAAATACACTAATTCTAAAATAAATCGCTAGGCAATATTACATTAAAAAATCATTACCAATGATTTCCTGCAAAAGATTTTTCAAGTGCAAATAATAATACAAAACAACAAATATATATTCTATACTTACTTCCTACAATTTAATTTAACATTCCAACTATATTTAATATTAAACAAAGTTTTGAACAAATTAATAGATTCAGATTCATAATATTTTATTAAAAAATTAGTCAATTCTGCTCTTTTTTTCACTCTTCTCAAAGAAGATAACCTTAGGATGTTTAAGCAAAATCTTATGACCTATATGTCTTTTTTAAATGTATAATTTAAAACTAAAATACAGGCAGTTCCCTAGTTATGAACTTAATTTGTTCCTGACATGTGTTTGAAAGTACAGGTATGTAAAGGTTTTCAAAATACAGTATTTATTTTTTATTGATTAGTATCTGGAGTTTTGTTTACAAATTTATCAAGAGTTAATTGAATTGTATTCTTTTTCTTCTCTTGATAAAGAATTCTGTAACATTTTGTGGTTTTTTCTATTGCCCTTCGTACACGAGATATACACTCTCCATTGGGATCACATTCTTCCATGATAGTCAAAAATTTTTCAAGATGCATGAAGGCTTCATTCATATTCTTGATTGTCAAAATCTTAACAATAAGTTCATTATAAGGTTCTTCTTCATTTTGTATAATTTAATCAAGTCTTCATTTGGCAGAGGTTCTGAGTGAGATTGCATTAACTCATCAATATCTTCATCAGTGACCTTGCTTGCTACAAATTCAGCAGTCTTCTTTTAATTCTTTTTGAAAACTAAGAGTCTTAGCTTGAATAAATGATAAATTCACTGGGATGCCTTTTTGATGTTGATCTTCAATCCATAAAGCCAAAGATTTCTCCATTTCATCCATTATTCTGCCATGTCTTTTTGAAATAATCTTTGAAGAAATATTTCCACAATTTTTAACATATTTCTTAATTTTGTTCTTGTTTTTCACAATTGTATATATTGTGGATCGATTTAAATTACATGAAGGAGCGATTGAAGCAAAAGATTTACCATTTTCAGAATGTCTAATTTTATCCATTTTTGTCTTGACCGTTTGGGGTTTATGAACATTGATTTCTTTTGGGTTGTATCAACACTGCTGTTTTTTTGTTTCTCACTCATGTTTTTAATTAATAAGAATGAAAAAAATTCACCAAAACAGAAATATATGCAGCATATATGTAATATAATCATACACAAACTACAGTACTTTTAAAAACAAGCGCTAATCAAATACGATCCTGTTCAAGACAGTCTGTGACAATACTAAAAATAAAAGTAATTAATGGCAAAGAGATGATAAGATTTACTGTATTTTATATAAGTTCTTATTGTTTTCTATTTTCTAAATTCCAAAGTTTATCTTTCTTTAGAAAAAATTCAATTACGAATGTATGTAAATAGTTTTTTTTATCAGTAGCATTAATTACTAAAAGGAATTTTTTAATTATTAAAGTACTAAAATACTGTACAATTTTGAATACCAATTTCTTTCTACAGAATATAGCACCAATTATACATGAAAGTATGTGCATAAATAAAGATCTAAAGTCCAAAAGCGATTATGTAATAACAAAATGTTTATAACTCGAGTGTTTGTAACTAGGGGACTACCTGTATTTATTTTTATGAACTCAAACTACTTTGATCTTTTTTTTTTTTTATAAAAAACAAGAAATAATATAAATAATCTTAGAAAAAATATTCCTATTATTTCTCTCTTTAGTATAATTCAATAAATATTTAGAATAACACGCCTTTTTTCCTAGCTATTTTCTTATAATATGATTCCTCTTTAAAATCTTATAAGATAATTTAAAAGGCAAACATTTTTTTTATTAATCTCTTTTAAAATATTCTTATCAATATTATAATTTTTAATAAATAAAATACCTATAATCAATTTATAATAATAATTTTATTGGACATGTAATTGAAATGAGCAAACAGTTTAAACTTTGTGGCTAATTGTAAAGTGTAAATATAAAATGCGCTAACATGCATGAGCACACAAAGCTGAAAACAAATAAAGATATTATTTTATTTTATTTTTAATTATGTGGCTAAGCGTTTTCGAGGGTCAGAGCCTTCATATTCATAGTCATCTTGTAAATAAATAAGTAAATAGATTAAGAGCAATGTAAATTTATGCAAATTTATCACTAGAGATAACGACACCATAAATAGAAAAGACTCTTGCTACAAAATATCTAGGAAATGGAATACATAACTATCATATTTGCATAAATTTACATCGCTCTTAAACAATTTACTTATCTATTTACAAGATGGCTATGAATATGAGGGCTCTGACCCTCGAAAGCACTTAGCCACATAATTAAAAATAAAAATAAAAAATATTTCTTTATATGTCTTCAGATCTGTGTGCTCGTGTGTGTTAGCCATTTTACATTTTACACTGAACATGTAATTATAAATCCATCATAAATAAAACTTTAATAAATTATCAATATAGTTTTTAACTACTATAGGAAAGTTTTAAATTTTTTACAAATTCTTTAAATAATAATATTGCATATTTATTAAATAATGCTAGCAATCAAATTAAATGACAAAATACTTACTAGAATTTCATTTTATCATAGTTTTTTAAAGTTTAAATTCAATTTATTTTCTGTATTCATGCCATGAATATGATACTTCCACATAGAAAGTGCATTAAGCAACTAGATTTGACTAAATGTTCTCTGTAAAAGTTACAAAACTTAACTATTAGTTTATATATATAATAATAGTTATACACAGTTAATATTATTTCATAGTAGGATTCAAGATATTGATGTTTTAAAAATTTTAATTACCCATAGCTTGAAAGCCATTAATTATTCCTTGCATAATGTGCTTTTAATATTTTCACATCATACTCATATGTTTTCACTGTGTAACCGGAATTTATATGTTATTAGCATTCATATACCAGTTTTAATAATTTAAATACCATTGGAATGCTGATTCATTTTGCTTTTTGAATGTGCAATGATTCACACCTCTTAATTTTCTTTTTAGATCATCCTCTCTTCATAGACTAACTTGACCTTTTCAGGCCTAAAAAGAGAGGCAGACAGACAAATAGAGGGATAGAGTTAGAATTAGAAAAATAATAAAGAAATGTCATTGTCTGTGTGTCTGTTGTTTACACATGCATTAATATGTACATAAAATATCTACTTTTATTAATATTTCTATCATAATACATTTATCAATATTCTATATACATATTTCACAAACTGTTTAAATTTACATATGTTTTACAATGAAACATGAAGATTACAGAAAACATAATTCCAGACTATTATATATTTATGAATAAAATACCTTTAAATAACTGCAAAGCAAAGGCTTTATCAACAAATCTCCAGAAAGAAACAATGAAGAAAGAAATGTTTTCATCAACTTAATCAATGTCACTGATTAATGTTTTTCTTTCATCTCTTAGCTATAAGACAAGCACCGTTAATTCCATCATTATGGATCAGTTATATAGAAAAATCGTAAGCTTTCATAATAATCTTTAGTTAAATAAAAAAAATTTCAGTTCCACTTGAAATGTAAAATTTATGTCAAAATCCTTATTAATACAAATCCTTAAATTATTACATTAAGCAAACATATTTATGGCACTTCTCAAACAAGTATTGTTAATTCGTCAATGCAAGAGTAGGCTCACAACTATAAATTGCCGGTTCTTTTGCAATTTTTATTACTAAAATTAAAATCATTATTCAGAAAATATATCTCTAAAGTAAATTTTAAAAAAGTGCTTTACTGTAAGGCATGATCTTCCATGATTTTTCACTCATTAAATCTAGCTTCACTGATATGAATAAAGACTAATTAAAAAGACAAAGATTGTGAATACATATTTAATACCAACTTATTGCTATCAAAAAATGTTTACTGAGTCAAGAAAAGGTATGTAATTGTTTTATTTGATAATTAATATTCTTTCTGTTTCTATGTAATTATTAATTGTCTCTATGAATATATAATTTAGTAACATTACAATTTTTGGCTAAATTTTTAATATTCTAAATAAAGAATCACATCTTTCTCATATCACTTTCAACATCTGCACTAGTATTTGCTACTCTCAATAGGTATTTATTATAAATTTGAATAATCAATGTACAGTAGATAAGCGTGCTATATCCACATCCCCAGATTAGGTTTTGGTAATTAGTCATCTTCACTAAGGACAGGATTTGCATCATAAATCAAAAAGCTGCTCCCACTTTACAAACAAATTTTTTTGGACATTATCAAAATTCTATTGTATCATTAATTTAGCCTTTTTTTAAAACCAACTTTATACACTTTTGTGCCAACAAATTTTTCTTGAGATATCTGCATAAAGTAAATCAATGGCATACAGACATTTTCTTTTAAAAGTTTATGTTCCTTTGCCTTAATCTAATTTTATATAAATGATTTTTTTCCATATAAACTTAAATTTTGATATTATCTCAAAATATCCAAACAATTAAATTTCAGGTATCTATCTATATGGATCCTTTGGAATAAAAGTCCATGTGGCCTTATTAATAGGCTATACAATTCATTGGAAAAATGACATTAATTTGTGATTACTTTTTTACTAAAAGGATACTAGATAATGCAGAAATGTGGATAAAGGATTAACTGAACAAGTGTTTTAAGGTAATGGAAATAGAAATAAATAACACTTACATGAACTACAAATAAGTATGATAAAGAATAGAATGAATCCATTTATTCTTTAAAATTATGATGTTAATAAGCTTTGGATTGCAAACAATGCTGAAAATTCAGTGAAAATAATATTTTAGCCAGATGAAAAAATGGCATCAATAATTTTGAATATATAACTAATTAAACAAAGGATGAACATTGAATCTTATTTTTAACAACCTTTGTAAATAGCTAATAAGCATAGTTTAAAGTATATGAAATTGAAACACAAATAAACTACACTTTCATGAGCTATGAATAAGTAATTCTCTTTACATCAGAAAATGATAAAGCATAGAACAGATTCATAAATTTGTTAAGTGTATGATACTAATAACTTTTGATTTGCTAACAGTGTTAGATTGGTTTATTCTAACAACTAACCTTTGCAATAGCTTTTATCAAAGTATAGTAATTGCTAATATTCATCTGTATCAATACAATAAAAAGATTAAATCAATAAACTACAAAGTTGATATTTATTTATTGACAAGAAAATTTTCGCCAATCATCAAAATACACAGTTAAAAATCTCTTTCAAACAGAAATTACATTCAACTAGAATAAACATACCAATCAAAAGTATGGCAAATGCAACAGAATGCTTAGTATATTGCTTCTAGTGCTAATTTAATCCATCAAAATTCAGTTCCAATGCTTATTTGTTTTAATATTCATTACATCCACAATAAATTGGTGTTACTATTATACTTATACAGCTCAAAGTTCCATCCATCACCATTCAATTGTTTATTTCCAGTGCTCAAATGTCAAATAATCTACTAAGACTAGGCTGAGAATATAACTAAACATAATAAGAATAAAACGATATATAAGCTCAATAAAATCTGGTATTACTATTAAAATTAGACACTTAACTTCAGCAATATACTTTCAATGTGTTTTAGATTTGGGTTAACACAGAATCTTCTAAATTTTTTTGTTTGTCATCTGATCCTTCGTGTCAGCTGCTAGAGGCGCGATTTCTAACTAAAAACACATTAATATAACGTTCCCGGGCTAGCGATTCTCTATTAATATTGACTTTTTTTTTTTGTTTGTTTACAAAGTTTACTTTCTTTTGTTTCTGAATTATTTTTCCCAAATAATATTTTTGACGATGGGATAATAATAGTTGTTTTTTTTTTATGTTTTTTTTACCACAGGGTCTTTTTTGGTGTGTGTTCAAATAGTAATTTGTGTTTTTCTTTTTTAAATAATATTACTGTTTTTGTAAAATTGGATTGACAAAATTCAAGAGAGAACGGGTTTTTTTGATGGATCTTTAAATAATAATTTACGTTACTTTGATAGGTTTACATTTGATCGCCGACAACAATTAGTGGGAGGGGTTTTTTTGTGTACGATTAAATAATAATTTACGTTACTTTGATAGGTTTACATTTGATTGCCGACAACAATTATTAGGAGAAGTGTTGTTTTGTTTTTTTTCGTATGTGTGTGTGTGTTTAAATAAAAATTAAAACCTTTACTTTTATTGGTTTACATTTGATTGACGACCGATTTGACTTCCTTTCGTTTATAAATTATGGTTTTGGTTCTACAAATAAATATTTTTGACAATGGGACAATAATAGTTGTTGTTTGTTTAATTTTTATTGACAAGAGCGGGTGTTTTTTTGGTGTAGATTCAAATAGTAATTTGGGTTATGTTTAAATAATAAGTTGCGGTCTTACTTTGATCGTTTTACATTTGATTGCCGACACTAATTATTGGGAGGGGTGTTTTTTTGTGTGTACGATTGTAGACAACAATTATTGGAAGAAGGGGTGTAACCATTTAAAGAATAGTAGTTTACGTTACTTTTAGTGCTGGTGTACATTTGATTGCTGACAATAATTAGTGAGAGGGGTGGGTGTTTTTGGGTGATGATTAAATACTAATTACCTTCCTTTCATTGCCAACAACAATTATTGGGAGCTAAAGGGGTTCTGTTTTTTTTTTTGTGTTCATTTAAATCAAAATTGAAGTTACTTTTATCGGTTATATTTGATTGACAACGGTTTTGACTTCTTTTTTTTTTCGTTTATAAATTACGTTTATGGTTTGCCCAAAACCTAATATTTTTGACAATGGGATAATAATAGTTGTTGTGGTTTCTTTCATTTTTATTGACAAGAGCGGGTCTTTTTTTGGTGTATGTTCAAATAGTAATTTGGGTTACGTTTAAAAAAGAATCGGTTTACCTTATTTTTAGTGCTTTACATTTGATTGCCGACAACAATTAGTGGGAGGGGTATTTTTGTTTACGATTAAAGAATAATTGTACGTTCTTTTTATTTTTTACATTTGATTGCCGACAACAATTATTGAGAGAAAGGGTTTTGCGTTTTTTTTTTTTTTTTTGTGTGTATGTTTAAATCAAAATTTAAGTTACTTTTATCGATTACCATTTGATTGAAAAACGATTTGACTTTCTTTTTTTTTTTCGTTTATAAATTATTTGGGTTTTCCCAAATAATATTCGATTTGACAATGGGACAATAATAGTCTAAGTTCCTTTAATTTTGATTGACAAGAGCGGGTCTTTTTCGGTGTACATTCAAATAGTAATTTGGGTTATGTTTAACTAACAATTTACTGTCTTACTTTGATTGGTTTTGTCTTACTTTGATTGGTTTACATTTGAATGCCGACGACAATTAATGGGAGGGTTTTTTGTTTTTTTCTATACGATTAAAGAATAATTGACGTTCCTTTTATTTGACCGTTTGATTGCCGATGACAACAATTATTGGGAGAAGAGGGGTTTTTGGGGCTATGTTTAAATAAAAATTTTAGTTACTTCTTTTATTTTACATTTGATTGCCGATGACAACAATTATCGGGAGAAGAAGGGATGTACCTTTAAATAAAAATTGAAGTTACTTCTTTTATTTTTGACATTTGACGAAGGCCATTTAGAATCCCTCAATCAAGCTTGCCTTTACGAAGTGAACCTTTCCGTCGGCAGATGTTTTTGGACCTCAAATCTGCATATATTTGCCGCACAATCCAATCTTTTCTTTCAGCAGCAGGATGTTTTTTTCTTTTTTTCTGCAGTAGAAATATTCTAGCGCTGGCTTCCGTGTCTGGCAATTCCCATCTTTTCAAGTTTTCTGTTGTGGGAATTAGCCATACTTTTTGTCTCCGAAAATTTTTCGCTAAAACGTGACTCAAAGCGTGATTTTTAAAATTTTACGCTATCCCACCCTAATCGAAAATTTAGGAGGAATACAAATTCATGAGGAACAATCACGATACTGTTAAAATTGATAAAATGTAACAGTACATCAATTCGTCTTAAAAAAAAAAAGGCACCGAAGAAAATTTCAATAATTTTGGCACAATCAAATTAACACCCCCTCGTACGATTATGTTACATAAAATACATAACACAGCATTACGATATAGTGCGTGACACAAACAACTATGGCATTTTCTTCTGCTTTTAGTATCGGAAAAAGCCAGACCGTTAGCCGCTAAGCCGAGTTAACACTCTTTCTAGATTTTATCGTAGAAAGAAGACTTAACTCCGAGTTAACACTCTACCTTTTAGCATAGAAAGTAGACTTAACTCCGAGTTAACAATCTTTCTAGGATTTATTTTAGAAAGAATGCTTAAAGGCTTGGGTGCAGCCGCGGAAATGGCATATTTCTAGAAATTTAGCTAGAAATCGCACCTCTAGTAGCTGACACGAAGGATCAGATGACAACCATTTTTTTCATACAAATCATAACAGAATATTTTTAAACCAATATATATAGCCTCCATTTTCTGGCACTTAAAATTTCAGTTTTTTTTAATTAGTAGAGCATCTTTTTTTTTTTTTAATAAGATTTTAATATCAATTTAATTTTAACTAATAAGTTATAATATTTTTTTTAAAAATATTATATTTATATCAATTTTTTCTTCAAATACAGTTGATTGAATGTTATAAACTAATCACCAAACATCCAGCTTAACCATTAAGATAAAAGCAGCTCTATATTTTATTCTCATCTAGTGATAGATAGAGCAAACAGTGATTACCAGATGCATATAAAATTCCTATCCTTAATATATGAACCCCCACTATCAGACAGGTTCTGGTTTTTGCCTTTATCAATGAGGTCTCAAACTTGAAAGAAATAGTTTACATGCATTCAGCAATGATCTTTAATTCTATCTATCAAGTTTTTGAAATCAGTCTAAGGTTTTTGAATTCAAGCTAACCCTTTGAACAATTAATTATCTAGAATTGAAATCAATTCAGCAATTATAATTTTTAGCATTTTCAATTTTTCTTGACTATAAGCATTTTATTCTCCTGGTTAGGAAAAGCACCTCTTCATACTTCTGCCATCTAGGATAAACTAAACTAGATAGTAGTAATGTTAAGAGCTGCTTTTAATTAACATTATGGCATAAAGTCCCAATGACAAACTAAATAATTAAAAATCTTCTTATTCAACATATATAATATTAATTTTAAAATTTGCATATTCACATAATGGTAAACACTGAAATATAATGGGATTTTTCTGCTTTGATGTGAGACCAGGCAACAATCAATTAAAACTGACAAATCATTAGATGTAACAAATAATATTTGTCTGAGCCACAATAATTAAAAAAAAATGACTTTTAGCTGAATCACATATAGACAAGTAAACTGATTATTAGGTAAATAGGTAGATTAATAAAAAGAAAGTGAAATAATTTTTAATCGTTCAAAAAATATATATTAATTAATTTTGTTTAAATTTTATTCTGATTTTCTTAACCAAATCTTAGTAGATTAGATATTTATTTATGACTACAATTTTTCAGAGTATTTAATAATATCTTATATATATAAATCTATAATTTATTTTTCAGAGTATTTAATAATATCTTATATATATATATATAAATCTATAATTTATCATTAAAAAAATGCATTAATCAGAAAAGATAAAAATAAGAATGAAAAAAAAACACAATAATACTTACACATTTTCTACACGAATTCTTTGAAAATCAGATAAAATTGCTCCAACTGCTACTCCTTCGAAAGAAATTGCTTCCTATAAAATAATTTTAAAATATAGATGTGCTAATAGAGCATTCTATATAGCTAGAAATGAAATTAATATTCTTTTAGATGTTATGTAATTGTCAGGTCAGAAATATAAACCTTAGTTTTAAAGAAACTTGTTATTTTTTGCAAATTGACAATTACCCAATATTTTAAAAAATTGTTTTATTTTTAACTAAATAGAGAATATTGATGCTTTATATATTCACACTCATATATTTAAAAGTTACTTATATAACTGTAGTTTGATTACAAATACATATATGTGGGTGTGTGAGTTTTCTGTTACCTGCAATTTTAGCAAAGGCTACTAAGCCATTCTTACTACCAAGATGATAACAGATAAGATCCAGCCAAAACATTGGCATTATAATAATAACTAACAATATGAGCATATCTAAAAACTATATTTACATACAGTATTTATGTAATAGTATTAGCGATTAAGCCAATGCACGTGCGCTTTAAAGAGATTATATAAATGAATACTCAATTTTCCATATAATCTCTTTAAAGCGCATGTGCATTGGCTTAATCGCTAATACTATTACATAAATAAACATTCGCGCTATATAAAATAATATCTCATTATAATAGTCAGTATTGTTATAATTTGTAATCTACTTTAAGTTTTATGATTTATGTGCCAGATAGTGCTATAGAAAAAAAAAACAATGAAAAATAATTAATTCATATAAAAAAATTTAAGTATATATATATATATGTATATCCAAATAAAATAAAAAAATTGCAAAATAATAAGAATGACAAATGCAATTTATTATTTTGTAACAATATATATTTTCTTAATAATTTCAAAATGAACTTTTTTTTCTTCTAAGGAGTACTGAATTTTTAAAATTTATTATTAGACAATAACTGAAAACACTGCATTTCTTAATGGGAATAAAAGATTAAAGTTCTCATCTGAAATTATAGTGGGTGAGAAAATAGTTTAAATTTATAAGGAATAATCTATATTTTTTAAAATTAAGCAGCCATAAAATTCATATTTTATATATTTTACTACATGGGCTATCAAAAGTTTCTTTTTAAACAATTGAGTAGCACTATAGCATCAGAAGTCATAACAGAAATCAGTTACATTTTCACTTTGAGAGTTAATATAAGTTTTAATTCAATTATTATTACTTGTCAGTTTTCATAGTTACATTAAAATGTTGACAAAAGAATTTTATTACAAAGTGATATATAACAAAGAAAGACTATTAATTTTTTTTTTCACCAATATAATCCCTAGAAAAACCACAGTAGTATGAAACCATGAGGTTAATGTGAATCTGCCATGCAAAAAAAAAAAGATTTTTAATAACTTGAATAAACAATTTATTCCACTTTTATGATGTATATATGCAATAGTCAACTTTTGTGATCAAGAATTATGAAGGTTTTTTTTCTTCATTCTAATGATTTAAAGAGAAAAATAAATTCTAAACTGACTAAACAATAAATCAACTGGTAGACAAAACTATTTCCTAGTCACATATGAAACCAAATTTACCATCTGTCAGAAAAACAATTGCAGAATTATTTTTTTTCAGTCAGTTAAATTTTTATGAATTACTTTTTTATATTGCGTTACTTGTTAAGAGATTACAATAAATTTTATTCAAAACAAGATATAAAACAATCCTATTCATTTTGATTTACTTTCATTCACATTTTTGATTTCTTTTTATTGCAATAATAAATAGTACATACTGTTATACCCAAGGGTAATGCATACCGTAACATTCATTGTAACTCGCCCACATTGATTTCTGATATTTTTTTTGTACTCTGAATAATCTGCATAATTAGTGTACATTTGCATTAATTTGTATTCAAATGTACAATCTGCATTCATTAATTTTCTAGAGTGTCAACAATGGGGAAATTTATTCAACTTCCTGTTTAACAAGTTATTACAAATGTAATAGCTTTATTTAAATCATAGATATATATATTTATGTATACATGCATGTACAATATTGTTTGGTCAGGCAGTACACTCCTCCACTTAATCTAGAAAATAGTCCACATTCTCTCACTCATTTAGGTGGTAGTGTTGCTAGTCTTTCATTTTCCTGTGCCTTTACTCTATGTTCTTTTTCCAGCTGTTCCAAACTGGAAAAATCTACTATAGGTATTTCTGGAAAATTATTACACCAATTACTATCTTGTGAAAAATCAGTTTCATCTGTCAGGTCAATTTTGAACTTCTCTTTTTCTCACATTTTTGATGATGCACCATTATAATCTTCTTTGGTCACAGGATCTATCATTTCTGTTACTAGAGAACTCATTTTTCCATTCACTGATTCTAATGGCTCACTTCGGTGACTTCTAATGTGTCTTCAGATTTCACGGCCATCAGCTAGCTGTATCAATCTCAATTGTTTCGACAATACTTTCAATACAAATTCCTGTTTGCCATTTTTTTCTAGTATTTTGCATATCCATACTATTTCTTCAATATTATATTTTATGCTGTTTACATAGTTCTCTTTTTTCTCAATCTTACTAGAGACCGAAACTGATATGTGGATTTGGAATTTCCATTTCATCAACATTTTACCAGGTGTTTCCCTAATAGTAGTACTCAATGTAAAATATGACAACTGTTACAATAATATCTTTATAATGGGTTTTATTTAGGTTAATGTCAACTATTGCATTGCCTTCTCTGCTAATTTGTTGGACTCGAAGAAAACCTCTTGCTAGCTAAAAAATATTTTAATTGCAGTGAAACAAATCTGGCTCCATTATCTGAAACTTTTGTTTCAGGATATCCATGACCCACAAACAATTCAATTAATACTTTTATTGCATTCTCAACATTTGTGTTTTTTACAATTCTATATTCAGACCATTTTGAATAAGAATCAAAGGACTATCAAAAAAGTGTATCTGTTAAAAAGTCAGTGTGATCCATATATATCCTCTACCACAGAGGAGTGGCTTGTGGTCATAGTTCCTGTTCCTTAGAGGGTATCTTAACTGTAGATTGACATGCTCTATAGCAGTTGACTGCATGTTCAATCTCACCTTCATATTAGGCTACCATGCATGTTTGCTCACTAATTGTTTCATATTAAACAATCCAAAACAAAGCAAAACTCTCCATATAGTAGTGCCATCTTGTGCTAACAAGAGCAATCAATGGATGCCAGAAGGCTTGTGCATAAAATCCCTATCTAGTGCCTACTCATCCAATATCCCCAGACTAGTTTCTGGCTAGTCTGGGGATATTGGATGAGTAGGCATTAGATAGGGATTTTATGCACAAGCCTTCTGGCATCCATTGATTGCTCTTGTTAGCACAAGATGGCACTACTATATAGAGAGTTTTGCTTTGTTTTGGATTGTTTAATAACAATTATTGTGCTAGTATGAGAAAGTGATCATGTGATGTTTAGTAATTGTTTCATACTAACAAGAAATTACAATACATCCTTCCTTCTATAGGAATAATAATATATAGTGTTATTAAAATGCATCCATTGCTTCTAGACCAGTTATTGGGGGTCTGATCTACAGCAATCCCAGACAAGTACTACTAAGTGACATTGAATTAACTTAAAACCATGCCATTGAGAAAAGTATAGCCTATGAAGCCATGCTGGAAAATTGCAGCAGAATTCCAGAATAATATGGAATTTAAAAAAATCCAAAATGACTGTAAATTAAACAAATGCTGAGATTAAGAACTGTAAAAATACAGATAATGCTCATATATGCTATTATTTCAGGACCGATGCCATGTTATGAGGTTAAAGGACACTGCTCATGGGTTGGTTACAATAAGCAAAGAAAGAACAAAAATGAGATACTACTGGGCTCTAAATTGAGAGGAGGATTCAACAAAAAAGAAATTAATATCAAAAGGGCAAATGACATTGATAATAATATATATTCTGGATGTTCAAATAGGTGAACAGAAGGTGAGAAAGGAAATTGACAGTATTTACTGGCCATCTACACCAACACCACTATTCTAAGCATGTTGTCTACTATGATATTGATAATCATAAATCTCTTTATATATGCAATGTAGACTTCTCATCCTGATATATTATTACACTGAACTCACTTAAAGAGGTTATTTTGCAATATCATTATTTTTCTCTTTATTAATTTCTAGCTGTTTCTTCTTTCTTAAATGTCTCTCTCAAAGTTTCAGGTTGCATCAAGCTGCTATAAGCACTAGACAAGTTTCTACTTCCCACTTCACACAGATTTCTCTGAATTTCAATTGCACAATCTACTATATATAGGATATTTACATTTATCAGTTGTATACACATCAATATTTATTAATTCAAATAAAATTCAACACTATAGAGAAATTTTAATAAAGACGAGTTTATTAACTTAACATGAATAAGCATATATATTTTAAATGCTGTTACAAATACAGTTACAAGTCTTCTCAGAGTAAATACATTTTCTCAAACATTAGGTTAGATTTAATACTTCAAGTTTGATCTCTCTACATGTACTACTCAGGATACATCTTTACATATTGATATTTTCTACTTTCTCATTTTCTTAAAATGTGTGCTGTGTTTCACCTTCTCTCTGAGTGCACTATCATCTCTCACTTTGTTATTTTAATACATTACTATAATACATACTGTAATGTACACTATAATTCACACATACTGAATTCAGCAGTTTTTATTGCACTTTGAATAATATGCATAATTAGTGTACATTTGCATAATCAGTATTCAAATGCACATTCTGCATACATTAATTTTCTAAAGTGTTAACAATGGGGAAAATTTATTCAACTTCCTGTCTGATGAGTTATTACAAACAAATTGTTGTGTCTGATCTGGTTTACAGACCCAAGCTACAAAAACAATACTAGCACCAGTATTATGATTAATATAATATTTATTATATTTACATATATAGCTAATATGGAATAATATAGTTCTATTGTGGACTCTTGGATCCGAAATCTTAACAATCTACCACTTACAGCTACACTTGATAGCTTGCCTCATGGGTAGGGAGCATGACTCTTCCGGCTGTGCCAGACAGCTTGCCTCAAATCAGCAATAGTCTTAGCAGCTTCCAGTCCTTATGTGGACTTGCCTAGCTGTGTGGACAAATTGCGTATTGCTATCGTAAGAATACTTATTGCTGTTTAGGTTAGCAGGGCTTCCCCTGGAGAACAAGTACCGTCTTTGTAGGTTAGACAGACATTCTCTACCTTTCCTCTTTAAAGGCTGACCATTTACAGCCAGATACCTAACCTCACTGGAGCATTCGAATTCAGTAATCGTCATTGCTTATAGACCTGTACTAATTATTGGTATGTTAGCTGTACATTAGCCTACTGGCCAGCAGCAAACAATGCTCAATGCTCAATCTGATCAGATAAAGAAGAAATTTGGAAATGTCTACTTCTGAGGGAAAGGAGAACTATAACACCCCACCCCCCGGCTGAATATTAGCACTAGAGAACATAATCATGCAGGTGTGCTGGAGGATGACTAGTCACTTCAGCGGTTCTTCTGGTTTGCTGCCGTCTTCGGTTTGTTGGTCCTCCTTGCTTGCAATCCTTGTCCCTGGAGATTTGTGGTTGCATCTGCATAATTCAGTCAAAGTTGATTACAATGGAGATAATGTTGATATCCATCTGCTGTTTTGACTACTACGGTATGGAGTCCTTTCCGTTGAATTATGACTGCTGCGATCCATTTAGTGGATCCATTATACATTCTGCATAGAACGTTAGTCCTATTTGCAACTGATATTGTCCTTTTCTTGTTTTTCTTCATTTGGATTAGGCTTCAGAGCTGATAAGTTAGTTTGCAAAGTTCTATTAAGAAGTAGTTCAGCTGGAGTTTTTCCGCTGCTGTACTTGGTGTAGTGCTGTGATAATAACATTCTGGCAGTATGGGTGTTCCCACTTCCTGTGTCCATCTTTGTGAGCAATTTTTTAGTCTCTTGAACCATTGCTTTCAGGATAATCATTCTTTAATTTATTTATCGTTGTGACTTGACCTTTGACACTGCAAACCCTAAGTGACTGAACCAGTCATGGCCTAATAAATCACTATATTCACACTAACAGTGGTAGATATGTAGTTTTACTAGATTTCATCACTTTGACTGAACCAGTCATGGCCTAATAAATCACTATATTCACACTAACAGTGGTAGATATGTAGTTTTACTAGATTTCATCACTTTGACTTTTGTCTGACCCAAAAGTTTTATTTTTTTGCCCTGATAGTCTGTGATAGCGATGCCACTGGATGCAGCTTATACTTGTTATTTTTGTTAATGACAGCCCAGGTCTTTTTTGACACAATGGACACCGCCGACCTTGTATCCAGCTCCATTGTGACTGGCGTATCATTAATGAAGATTCCGTGTTTAAATACCAGTTCACTGCTCTTGATATTGTTTATAAAGGCAACTTGTTCCTTTTCGTTAAGATTACCTTTGGTATGTTTCAGAATGGGTTTTACAATTCTCGTATTGTCTTTAGACAAGCAGCTCTTATAGGCCTAATTCGCTTGCAAAATGAACACACAGTATAGCAGTTGTGGACATTCTGTTTGTACATGCCTCAGTTCATCACACCTATAACAACGCTTATCACTCATTGTTGTTGAACTAACTGAATGCTTGACCAACTCGGTTTTCTGTTCAATTTTTTAACAGTAAAATTCTTTTTTTTTAATGGCCTGGCTTAACACATTATAGATTTTGCCAACATGGCTTGAGCTACAGCCATTTCAAAGTCTTTATCTAGCATCATTAATAATTTGAGTCTTAAATTAAGATCGTTCATAGCACAACTGAAACGATCGCAGAGTGCTTCACTTAAGAACTCTTTGAAATCGCATATGAGTGCCAATGCCCAGATTTGCATTGCAAACTCTCTAGCCTTTTTACCCTCCACTTGGATACAGATATTGAAATAATACCTTTGCATTATTGTTAGCATTGAGCTGGTATTTTTCTGCCAGCTCATAATCATACATATATATACACACATATTTTGTAAAAATAAAATATATACATTGTAATAAACTTATTTTATTCGAAATAAATAAACACACACATATATATTTTGTTAAAATATAAATATCGTTTTATAATACATAATTTTAAAAAAATAAATTAACACTTAGTTTTAAAATGGGGATTTAAAAAGTTAAAATAAATTAGATCAAGATCTTGCTTATTGATAAAAGTTTGTCTTTTGTTTAGTCTTTAAACAAAATTCTTAAAGATAGAAAGTAAGAGAAAGCAATTAGTTCTATTGTTGGGCCTTTGACAGTGAAGGTATTTTTATGCTATCTATTACGCTGATCAATTGGAATGTTTCTTTGGAATTTTACAATAAAATATGAAATAAAAAAAGAGAATATTAAAGGTGTGAACTGAGACTTTGGAAGGAAAAAATATAAATTACGGACTTTCCTTTTGTTCAAAAATTAATTAGATTTCTGCCGAGGTCAATATCTAATCTATAAGTTTCAATTCGGCTCAGACTGTTGAATAGTAAAGACCTAAAAAGCGCAAGGAGAAAATGTTGAATGGCTAGAGCTAACAGAACTTTCCCTTTTGGGAACCTCTTGCTATTGCCACCTGGAACTACCTTGTAAATGCCGGACATAGAGAGCTAGCCGAGGAGAAAGGAATGGAAGAAGACACGGACAAACCACAAAGAATATAGAGTGAAATATTCCACCCACACAGGATCTACACTGATCGATCAGGGTAAATAGACTTTTTTTTTGTTGTAATTTCAAGAGACATTTGCGTAATAGATTTAAAAAAAAAAAAAAGAAAGAAAAGCCTTCACTTCAAATATCTCAAAGTTTCAGCAATAGAAAGGGAGGGATATAGTCTTTAAGTAGATGTGCTTACTAATTTAAATTAACCCACATTATATTGTTTTTATTATTTAATTTTTTTGTTACGGCCTATTAATTAAACTTACCTTTAGTTTCTATGATTACTGTTCTTATAATGTATAGATAGGGATAAGAAAAATTGTATACTCGATCTAAGGACAAGTAAAAGATTTAACATTAGAAAGAGGAGGTTTGAGTGTGTTTATTTTTAACAAACGCACTCTTATAGTAAGTCGCCCTTGAGTTCACTCATAGATATATACCATGATATTTGATGAAATATTGTATAATTGGTAAAGTGACGGCGCATGATCCTTCGAGAACGATACATGCTAAATCTTGATTAGAAAGAAAAAGGATCGGGAGGGTTTGATTTGACAAATGCGAGGGAAGGGAATAACCAACAAGTAGAATAAAGGTTAATAAATATTTCAACAATATTTAAGCGTCGATCTGTTTTGTTTTTTTTTTTTTTAGTTATTATAATTAATTCTTATCTTTCATTTTGTAGTCTTTTGGTCCGTTAAAAAGAAAATAATTTTAAGGTTTGCAATTGGTGATTGCCGTTCGTAAATAAATTAACCGTTATTATAAAAAAAAATTTTATAATACGGTCTAGGCAGAAATGTTTAGTGGCGCCCTCGAAGGGCCACCGTACGTTGCAATCTCGTAAAATTTAAGAGCATAACAAAATGTTTTGTTACAGAGGGTAGGAGCGGGTAAAATTATAGAAAATGTCTAGGCAGAAATGTTTAGTGGCGCCCTCGAACGGCCACCGTACGTTGCAATCTAGTAAAATTTAAGAGCGTAACAAAATGTTTTGTTACAGCGTTTTGGGGAGCGGTATTCTGTGAGAAACACCAATGCCTTCTCAAAATCCAAGTCAGACAGTGTTTCTGATCCAACTTGAGACTTTAGATACTATATGTCTGAGACCTGATTATTGTCATCAGCATCGCCAATTTTATTTCAAACTTCTTAATCTGATTAGTCGCTCTTTGTAGCTTGATCAGTTCTTGGGGCAACCTGGGTCAAAAGCTTCCATCGAGCCAATTATATTAGCCATTCTTTATTTTTCTCTGGTATAACATGAGAAAAGTATTGAAGCGGTCGGATCTAAGTTCGATCCGAGCTTCATAAGATTCCACCTTTAACCTAATTCAAACCCTGTCAGTAACAGTGAATATTTCCGAATGTAATGAGGCTTCATACTATTTTCAATACATGCTAGTTTTGGTTAAACAGATTATTAGTTAAGTATTTATTAAAGCCAATTTTTTATGTTTAAACTTGTTAGTATTATTAATTGCCTCATGATAAAATATTCATGAAAATATATATATTGTAATTGCGGGGATTGTACGTATATATTTATAAATAGTTAAATATATATTCGTTATAAAGTTTCATTACATCGGAATGTTTTATTTCATACTTTACCATTTTGTTCAAATTTATATGATTTAAAGCTACATTCTTTCGATAAGCTTTCAGATCGTCCTTTCCCAAAGACAATAGGGAATTTTTATTAATTAGTTAAAATGATAATTTAAAACTGTAAGGACGGTTCTTAATTAAAACCATTTGTTCAGATTTTACAAATTCATTTTCTAAATAGAAAATGAATTCAAAGTTAATGGATTTGAAAGTCTTATCGAAGGAATGGATTGGAAATCAATTAAAGAAAATTTTAATTTGTAATAATGTAAAAACTTTAGCCTTAAGACATCAGAATTAGAATGAGCGGGAAACCATAGGAAAAGTATAAATAGCCCGAAAAAGTTTCTGAAAAAAAAAGAAGAAAGCCATTATTTTTTTAAGAAGAGTTGCTACCAGAAGCTACGTCACTTTTAATCATAATTTTTGATATAATAAGTTATTTTTCTCTTCACTAATAAAATTGTAATTATAAATATGCGACTTTTTTTCGCATTAAATAGTGACGCTATAAATTTTACACTAATTTATAATAGGTTTGCTTAGCACTTTCGAGATTTCATGTTCGAATCTCATACTCATAGCTTGTAAATAAAGATTGTTATGATTTATACAAATGCGTTTGAATTTTTAATTAGTCCATTGTTTAGAAAACATGCCTCTCTTCTATTAATGGCATTGAGGTCATTTGCTATATATAAAGCTTCCTTAACTTTTCCTTTGGTGTCATTTTTTTCTGTACAAATTATTTGCGCAGAACTAGGTTCAAATACATTGCCCGTAGGGTGGTCCCAGAATACTGAAGATCCTTCATTTTTATTTTTGACCCTATTGTAGACATACCTATGTTGGTAAATTCTTGTGTTCAGGTTAGCCTGTGTTTCACCATAGTATGATGCATGGCAGCCAAATTGAGGGCATGCCATTTTATAGACCACATGAGGGGCTTGATCTTTTTCTGTTTTATCTTTAGAATTATTTATCAGTCAGTTAGTATTGGGAGGTGTTCTGAAGCTAAATTTAAAATTGCTAGACAATGTTTTTGCAATATTTGGTGTTACATTAGGTATGAAAGGAATTGTTAGGTATTTCATATTGTCTTTAGGCAATTTATTTCTTAGTTTTCTTAGATTATAAAATGATGATTAAACCACTGTACCTACGAGGTTACACAAGCCCAAAATCTAACACCCCCAACACATATAAATGGGCAGGTATGAATGCTTTCCTATTCAGAAACTACCAGTTATGTAAATACATAGCGGATAAAAAAAACAATATAGACAGAATAAGTAAAGGAAATGACTAACATAGGCTTTAAACCTAATACAATCAATCAAAGAATAAAAATATTTTATAGAAACTAAGAAATAAATTGCCTAAAGACAATATGAAATACCTAACAATTCCTTTCATACCTCATGTAACATCAAATATTACAAAAACATTGTCTAACAATTTTAAATTTAGCTTCAGAACACCTCCCAATACTAACCGACTGATAAATAATTCTAAAGATAAAACAGAAAAATATCAAGCCCTTCATGTGGTCTATAAAATGGCATGCCCTCAATTTGGCTGCCATGCATCATACTATGGTGAAACAGGGCTAACCTGAACACAAGAATTTACCAACATAGGTATGTCTACAATAGGGTTAAAAAGAAAAATGAAAGATCTTTAGTATTCTGGGACCACCAAGCAGCTACGGGCCATGTATTTGAACCTAGTTCTTCCCAAATAATTTGTACAGAAAAAAATGAAGCCAAAAGAAAAGTTAAAGAAGCTTTATATAGAGCAAATGACATCAATGCCATTAATAGAAGAGAGGCATGCTTTGCTCTCTCTAAACAATGGACTAATTAAAAATTCAAACGCATTTGCATAAATCATAACAATCTTTATTTACAAGCTATGAGTATGAGATTCGAACATGAAATCTCGAAAGCGCTAAGCAAACCTATTATAAATTAGTGTAAGATTTTTGATAGTATTTTCAGCATGGTGCGTGGCTAACTTCAGGGATCTGATTGCTGGACCCCGAAGTTCCCCACAAATCTTCAAAATGTAGCTGCTAAATAGAACTTTCCATACCAATCGTAAGCTGCCCAAATATTAAGGAAACTAATCCACAAATGAAATTTCACATGAATCAAGTGCGTGCCTACATTGTCTCCTAAACCCAACCGGACTCTGTCGTATGAATTAATGAGCAAGCCATGGAAGGACTGGTAATACTTTTATTTTATAAACTGCAACCTTCTGGTCTGTTTATGAACTTTATCAAATCATAAATTTAGGAACTACTGTTTAAAATTTCTATTCACTCTATAATGTATTAAATTTTGTATAGTAATTCTCTATTCTATTATTTCTAGTCTTAAAATTAATATTTTGTTAACATTCTTTCTCTTACTATGGCAGTTCGTTTTAACTAACTTTATTTATATTTATTTGAATGATTAATATCATTTATTTTTGATAATATGCCAATAATACTTTCAACTCGATAATAATCTCTTTCATTTAAACTTACCTTATGAAAATAATATTGCATTAAATTTTTATAGCTTAATTATTGCCCATTAGAACTAATTTAATATGGTTCTATTAATTATAGAGTTGAAGGATTTATTTAATGTTTGATATTTTACCAATGGCTGATAATTATTATTAGCTCAGTTTATAATCTATGTCCCCAGCTATTTCATTTAAGTTTCACAAACTTATATATATAAAATATTGATCATATTTATTAATGTTTTACTAAAGGTTGATAATGGAAAATAAAATAAATATATTCTAATTTAAATTGTGTATTTTATATTAATATTCAGTAAGGGCATGATATAGAAGGTATGATTATTACAATTATATAATTGCATTTAAGCACTTTTGTTCCAAGCAAGTTTGATTTTAATCTGATATGATCAGATCATTATGTTAAGCATTTATTATATAATTTGGGCTTTATTAATTAAATATGATAATCATTGAGTCATCACTACTCTGAACGTTGCTAACGCGAGCCACCCTCTTGCTCCTTAGGTTTGTCATATCGGTGATATTATTGTTATTTTAAATATATAGGAAGAAATCACTTTCTCCCTCATTCGTCACTATATTGGAACACCAAAGGTTCGTGGCTATGTCCCGCCCTGGCTTTCCCCGTGTTCCACGGATCATTTGTAGGGCAGAAATGACTTGTTGAATACAAGCCACCCTTCTATTTCTTGAATCACTGACAAACCATTTTACTTCATATTTGTTTTGCTGCTCGTAAGGCGTTAGTACTTTTTATTTCTCACTTCAAATAAAGGCCTGCTCTCTTGTTTTGCAAATCATAATGAATTGATTTTATTAAAATCAAACAAGTTTATATTTAACGATAATGTTAAATAAGTTTCTTTATTAAGTGTTGAAGTTATACCCTACATATTTATCATGCTTTTCATGAACTGATTTATGGATGTGTGGAAAATGACTGTCACATCTTTCTTATATAAAATTAGAATTATATTTTCTTTTTCAAATACATTACCAGATAATGAAATGTATGTAATTCGTTCGGCATAAATGCCATAAATACCTTTATGTACCTTTGTCTACGTTGTCGGGGCATATATATATATATTTCTTAAATACTTGCGTACTAATTATTGGCATATGAGTACGACTGCCATTACTTATTGTACATTGTAATTCACGCTCCAAAGAATAGAGATAATATATAATGCTTATAAATATTTGAACAAATATTTATTTATTATTACATATCTTATATAACATACTTGGTTTGACTTCATTATTTATTAAATATATTTTAAATATTCATGCTCACTGTCTGTATTGGCAACCCAAATATTCATATATGAATTTATTACAAAATATCTGTAATCATTTTGTTGTACATTAGTTAAAGTCAGATAAGGGGTCTCAGAAATCGTCATATCTGTTGAGCTAGTTCCTTGGCACATAGTCCCATGCCGTCAATAGGTATTGTCCATTAATTTTGATCAGATCTCGTGAATTGGGTTCGAATTCAGTTTCGTATTTGATATAATTCTTTGGTTTAACTGGGTTTGAAGTCCAACTTCGTGCTTTCAGATCATGTTAGGTGGATAATACGTTGACCAGTATAGTATCTATTTCCTATTTACTGCGAATTACCACTCAATATTATTATTTTGACAGAACTTTTAATCCACTAGGGTAACCTTCTGTCTTTTTTTTTTAAAGACCAGTTTTGATTGGTTTATGAACTGCCAATCGCATTTGCGGTCAATTTCTTTAACCGACTTGGGGAAAAACTTTTTCACAATAGACCGAATCTGTTTTTTTATTCGGACCGAAATGAGATATTTAATTATCTCTGTAAGAAAATACAATAACTGCCTACAATTCGTGTATTTCATTTTTTATTTTCTCAGCCATGGGGGAAAATATTTTAATCTAACTGCGTCGAATCTAGCTGGATTGAGCAGTTTTTTTGTTTTCACAAATACTAACAAATGTCAACAACCCCATACATTTGCATAGTTTTTTCTTTTGTTATTTTTCCGGAAGTGGGAAAAAATATCACTTTGTCTGACTGCGTCAAACTCAGTTAGCTTGGGCAGTCATTTGTGTTTTTCCAGCTATGGGGGAAAAATTCTTTAGTTGTACTGTGCCAGAATCTGTTGACTTGGGCAGTATTTATGTGTGATTTAATAATCACAAATTCATAAAGTTAAACAAGTGTCTATACAAGTATGCACTCTTGTGTTTACTCTCTTATTTTGTTCTAGCCACGGGGAAAAAATACAAAAAAATTATTTTGTTGACTGCGCCAAAATCTGTTGTTTGTTCTGGATTACAGACCCAACCTACAGAAACAATACTAGCACCAGTATTATAACTAATATAATATTTTATTATATTTACATATATATCTAATACAGAATAATATAGTTCTGCTGTGGACTCTTGGATCCGAGTCTCAACAATCTACCACTTTCAGCTACACCTGATAACTTGTCTCATGGGTAAGAAGAACAACTCTTCCGGCTGTGCCAGATGGCTTGCCTCAAGTCGGCAGTAGTCTTAGCAGCATCCAGTCCTTATGTGGACTTGCCTAGCTGCATGGATCAATAGCGTATTGCTTTCATAAGAATGCTTACTGCTGTTTAGGTTAGCAGGGCTTCTCCTGGAGAACACATACCATCTTTGTAGGTTAGACAGACATTCTCTACCTTTCCTCTTTAAAGGCTGACCATTTATAGCCAGATCCCTGACCTCACTGGAGGATTCGGATTCAGTAATCATCATTGCTTATTGGCCTGTACTAATCATTGTCTATGTTTAGCTATACATTAGCCTATTGGCCAGCAGGATTAAAAGTTTAAAGAACTAAATTTGTAAAAATATAAACAACTACAAAAAATATAAATATATCAATGTATTAATTCTTTCAAATACTGAAATAATTTCTAATAAAATTTTAAAAATATTATTTGAATACTGTAAGACTTCTATTACAACACAGCAAAGAGGTAAAAAAGGTTGTGTATGAAATTAAGACACTAAAACAAATGAATTAAAATTAAATTAATTTATCCTCTAAAAAGTGTAATTAAAGATTGGGTAGATAAATACGAAATATACAATTATATATGTATTTAATAAAATAACAGTTATAACAAATAATACAATTATATCCATAAAATCCTAAAAAAAATATTAACATAATGAAAAGAACACGACTTAATTAAAACTAAAATATTTATATTAAAAAAAAAGATCTTTGTGTGCTTTTTATATAAATAAATTTAATGACTTGAAATCAATAAAAGCAGACTATTTCACAATATAACCAATAAAAACTTGCACTTTTTTATTTAAAAAAAAAACTTTTCACCTAAAACTTTGTATCAAAACAGAAATTACCCAAAAACTTCTCTATATATTTGTTCAAATAGTATATAGCAAAATGATAAAAAAGATTGGAGTCCGGGGAATAAGACCTGTCTTTTAAGAGATAATTAATAATGATGATGTATTATTTGTTTTAAACTGTACTGTTAAACATTTATTAATAAGCTTAAGAAACAAAAAATTCAAATATAACTGACAGAAAAAAAATTTTGAAAATGGATTTTTATTTTTAAAAATTAAACAAAAACAAACCTTCATTCTTTGTAAAAGTTTATAAAGATCTTCCACTTCATCTAAAGCAGTCGGAATATAATCCATTTCTTGAACAATGGCCTGACCATGAATTTCTTGCCTAAATAGTGGTAGTTCCATTGCCTCAGCATACAAGTCAATTGCTTGATAACCAACTGACTGGTACATATAACTATCTAACTCATCTGTTAATAAAAAGGATTATAATAATTACTATAAATAAATAAACATTAAAGAAAATATACCTTATTTACACATGTAAAGACAAATTAAATATTTATTTATTTAAAATAGAAAATCATATAACATTAGGTTATTAGATAAAAAAACAAAAAACAAATTTATGCTAAAATTCTTTCACAATCATGGTTTCATCTACTAATAACTAAACTTTCTCAAGTGAAACTCAAAATAGATACAAACATATATATTGTAACCTAGTGTTATTGACACTTGGTCTATTTAGCATCGTTTCCACAGGAAAACAATGCTATCTTTTTCTAGAAAATAAAGAAATAAAATAGTAATAATATTAAGTGATTAATAAAGTATTCTAGTTACTCACTTTAACGTATTTTAAGCAAATAACTAATAAATTTAGTAATTTAATGTCATTTTGAAAAAGAGCATAAATAATTTAATTAAAAAAAATATTAACCATAAGAGCAATTTAATATAGTATAAAAGCATATTATAAACAGTAATTGATTTAGATGGACAATGGGGGGAGAAATGAGTATCTTATCATAACACAATAGCTTCTGGTAATTTTTTTTAAATTAGTTAGATAATAGTGTATACAGAATTATACATCATTAAGAAACCTTGTCAATTAAATGTATTTATTATTTTTCATTATTTGTCAAATTACCTTGTAATCTATTTAAACCATACAGAAAACTATAGCTGTAATAATAAGTTTTTTTTTTTCCCCTTTCTTTTGTTTATGTATAATTAAATGATTTTTTCTCTGTAAGAGGTCGCTAAAATAAAACAAGACCGCCAAAAAAAAAAAAAAAACTGGAGAAAAGTTTAGTCTGCTATTAGTTTTTCAAGAAGGAGTCAGTACTGAAATTCGGTAACAAATTTTTTATATTTTTTTATTGCAGAAATAAATATCAGTCCAATAAATGTTTGATAATATCATGTTTGGCTAATCTTAATTGATAAGATATTCTATTTTTCTATGACCATCTACCTATTATAAGGCTTTTATACTCAAAAATTATACCATCGTATGCTAAAGTTCAAAATGACCGTACTGACTACAGCAATCACGGAAAATATCATTATGGTGAAAATAAGTAATATAAATAATTTCCAGCAAATAAACAATTATTTGTTAACTTTACCTTATTTGATAATTTTTTCTTGGTATAAAAGAAAAATTTAATTTAAAAGACATATTATAAAAGCCAAGGAAAGTTAACTATAAAATTTCGCGCTCTTTCTAACAGACATTGTCTGCATTTAAAAATAATGTAAGCTCCCCACATTAAAATATATTTTATTCAATGAAAATTATCTAGAAATAATATGAATGATAAAGGATATTTACTTATGCACCTATATATTTTTTAAAAAGAAAATATAAATTTTCTCAAGGCAAATATTGAAAAATTTGTATGCGTGCATATTACGGAAAATTCATTATTAAAGAAGACTTATAATTCCTAGAGTAGGAATAAAAACTACCAACATAAGTGACTTAATTATAACTTTAAAATAATATGTTATATTATACCTCAACTAGAGTCCTTAAAATTCTATCTACGTAAGTCAGCTGCAGTCCTTATAATAATAATATTTTGAAAAAGTCGCGCATTAGTTTTATTCTTAAGCCAGCTAGCTACATAAAAATGGTACGTATCGCCAATATTAAAAATAAAAGAATTGTATATGTGTTCGTCAATCGTCAAATCTTCGTCATATTAAAATCTGTATTGTTTTTCTTGGATCCCAAAATTATATAAGTTAATTCAAGGAAGAATTAACACCCAATGCTGATATGTTTTCTTTGATTGATTTATTAAATGCCCAGAATGGAGGCAACTTTTATAGAAATGATATAATAAAATGTGTTTCTTGTTTTAAATTTTTGCTTCGTGAACTACGAAAGGATCAAGTTCTTCATCTAAATAAATTGCCAACGGAAAAACATTTTTCTAGAGAGATAATAAACACTTGTTAAGTAATTTTTTTTATTTGAAAAATTATGTATATTTTTTTTTATCAACAGGTTAAAAGATGTATATTCAAGTAGTATTTAAATGACCTTGTAATCATAAAGGTATGTTTTCCTTTAATTATTCTAGGTTAAATTTATATTTGACATGGAAATATTTTTTATAAAATGTGTTTACTTATGATAGGCAATTATGGGTATAAATTTATATGTTAAATACGTAAAAGTAGAAAAGTTCAGATACTTAATAGATAAAATATCTAGTTAAAATTATCAGAAGTAATTAAAGAGAAGTGCTATACAGAATATTACTTATTTAAAGTTTGAAACAAATTTATACTATGTTAATTGCGGAACTTATTCCCAATTATTATTTATTAACGCATTCACTTAATTTAGTTCAAAATACTATATTACCAATTACTTGTTGAATGTTTCTTTGGCAAAGGTGAAAATTATTAGGTTTATTTTTGTGTTATCCATTGATTTCGGACGTTGATTTAAGTATACCCCGGAATATAAATTTTGTGTAATTAGTGTATTTGCTTGTCTTGCCCCGAATAGCATCAGTATATGATTAATATTCACATTAGTAACAATTGTATGTATCTATTTTGAGGGATGGAAAATAATCTCCCCAAAAGCTTTATTTTCCATGAGGGGAATAAAGAAATCTAGAATTCGGGTATGGTTATAACCCAAGCGATCGCTTCCCAGAGCCAGGACGATCAGCAATTATACCGTATTTAGTTATTTCGTTCGTTAAAATCCCATGAGAGGATCATAAATGGTGTGTGTTCCTATTAGGCCCAAGAAAGAGGCAAGGACCCACCAAACTATTTTAAATATAGTCGTTAACTCTACATATTTACAGTATTATTCCCTTTTCCTCATGAGAAAATAGAGATAATTCCACCACGGAAGGTGCAGAATATTGTGTTTTATTTAAAAAGTTATGGCAAGATAATGGGTATACTGGAGGTAAATTCCTTACGATCCATTTAGTAAAAATAGAGTGCTAGTATATGATCAATGTCTGGACTGTGCGACGGAATAGTGCGGATAATCCACACATAAGTCAATGGAGAGAATAAGTTTAAAATTGCGTGATTTATAAATTTTTATTTGCCAAAGGAGGGTTCAAATACTAAGTTTAATTCAGGTTAATTATTAAGTAGCACTCACAATATAACTTATACGGAGAAGAACAGTGTGTATAACAACTTCAGTTGTTATTAAGGTAAACATTAAAAATAATAAGTGTAATTTCAGATAAATAACCCATAAATTATAATAAGTTATCTAAATAAAAAACTGTCATTTAGTTAAAGATACGATTATAATAATCGTTTGTACGCATTGCCTAGAATCCAATTATTTTTATTTTAAAACAAATAGTCAGTTAATAAAGTTAAGCAGCCGTTCTTATAAGATACACTAAACTGATAAGTTAATGTATCGATAATAATATTTATTTTGTTATATTTAATCTGAGTAAATTTATAACGAAGATGAAGAAGTAGTTCAAATCCAAGTCTAAAAGCATAGACAAATTACTATTAGTTATTATTTTGTTTTATCCATTTGGGATCAACTAAATTGTATAATTTTTGTTTATTATGTTAATCCTAAGGGATTGTTTTTGTTAAATTGTAAGAATAAATTGGAATATTGTTGAAATTTAATAATAAATATAGTCTTATTAAAAGCTGTTTTGAGTCATTTTTCTTGTGTGCTAAATAAAAGTGTATCTGCATAATACTTGCAATACTTTCTTGAGTCCAAAATTATTTATGAAATCTCAAATTCAATACACTAGATAGACAATTTTATTGCAGATCAGAATATTTCATTATATTTTTAATTTAATAAGAATTATTTATGGAATTGAAACTTCAGACCAAAACATTTTATTTTATGTGTGTGTAAAATCACTTTATTCCCAAACTAGTATATTTTGATTGCACATTGTTCTATACACATGTAAGTGAAGTGTCTAAGTATTAAATCTTAGTTAAATTATTGTGTTGTCATGGGTGATGGAAGGACACAAAAGCACCCTTGTCTTTTCATCATTCCGACTGAGATTCTGGATTATAAATTGGCAGTATTATTCAAAATTATGCGTTGTTATTGAATAGGGTCATCATCTCGTTAAATATTATAATAGTTGATATGTGGATGAAGACATCTGGAATTTAAATAAGTTAAATGTTTTCTATAGCCAACCAGAATGTCAGTTCTATTGGACAACACAATACTGCTGAGCATTTTAGTAAATATAACAGAGAACCCTGAGATTAGTGTCAGTATTATAAGTGCTCTTAAAGAAAGAATTGATTCAGTATGATCAATCTTACAAGTGTGGCATGGCTAAAGAGATTGAAACTTCTGATTGTATGATAATAAAATATTGAGATCATATGGGCAAATTGCTGACTGTTTTATTTTAGTCAGTAATATTAACAATGAAATAAAATCATCATCATCATTGTCGAACAGTGCAAGTACTTATAGCTCAGAGAATGTGTTTTAGATAGAGAGAGAATGTTAGTTTATTCTAAATTGTTTTATTAAATCTATTTTATTAATGATAATTATTTTTTTTTATTCTATCTCTGTCTGAACTGCATATCTCTGTAGCTGAATTAGATAACTAACCTAACGAAGAGCTATAAAATATCATATTAGATAATAGAGGTTTTGGCTTCCCGTCATATACAGAAGCGTCCGAATGCGCTTTAATAGAAGCCGTTCACTGATTTTACCGGGTTAGAAATGGCCCATAGGTACGTCATATTTTGATAGATAACGTCGTCCTCTCAAATTTTTTTAAGGTTAGAATATATACAAAACAGAAATAGCTATTCCCTAAATCACTTCAAAAACCACCCATCTTTTATGCTAATGATGTTTTCATAAAATTGATGGCTTCAGATTTAAGAAATTTTATCATCAGAGTTTCTTTGAATCTTCTTTTTAATTGTTTTTTCATAAGAGATACCTTCTCCATTGCCAAATAGCATTTTATAACCTGCATTCAGTTCATGAATATACAAAGCTGAGTTACATCTATTTTTAATTCTACTCTTATGAACTTTAACCCTTTCATTAAGACTTAATTTACTTTGAACTATACAAATTTTACAGCAATTGTAAAGAATCTTATAAATTATATCAGGAATACATTTACCATCAGTTGGACTATTTTGAACAATTTAATAATGAATTTAAATCAAGACCTTTTTTCCAAGCAACTTTCATATCATGATAAAGAAATAAACACTTTATTCTCATTAATATTTAGTGATATCAGAGCTTAGTATTTTTATTAAATATATTATTTCTAAATTCATGATTATAAACCAATTCAACATAATAAGAAGCAAACTGACTTATCTGAATATAAGAATTACTTTCAAAATAATTAAGCCTTTTAATCCTAAAACAATTCAATGAAGAAAGTTTCTTACGAGCAAAAGGTAATAACTTGAGGCCTTATCATATTTCTTAAATTTTTTTTTTTATTTCATAAAATGACTACAAAAACAAATATTATCAAACTTATCAACACTTGAATCTAAAAATTTAATTTAACAAATTCAAGAGAATCCCCCTCAATAATAAAATTAATATTAGAATCAAAAGTATTCAGTCTATCAAAAAAAAAAAAATCCTTCAATTTTATAAAACACATTATTACACATAAAATACATCAAATCCTGAATAACCTTAATCTTATCAACAGAAAAATATTCATACTTGCCTAAAATAGAAATACATTAATACTTTTTAATCTATTAACTGATTGGTACATAATTTTAATATTTAAACTACCAAATATACAATCATCCTCTAAAATAAAAATATTTATTTTATTAAAGCCTCAAAAGAAGAAGACACACAAAACTAATCAAAACTAATATAATTTTTAAAAATCTTATAAGAGCAATTTTTAAATTTTATTAATAAATCCCTCTATAAAATTGAAAATATACCTTAAAGAAAAATTATCCTGAGACTTAGAGTTAAAGAAAACTTTATAAGCTATGTAATCGCTAGAATAATAATTTAAATAAATTGCTTTGCCAAAATTTTTTTTTATTTTCCATAATTTTCATAATATCAATCAACTTAGATTTAATTTTCTTATCAGGATCACAATTTAAAATACAATATTTTTCATTATTTAACTCTAAAGAACCCTTATGTTTGAAATCACTATTATTCACCAATGCAAAACGGTCTCTTTTATGTTCTTTCAATATAATTATTTCATTAGCTTTCAATCTAGATCTAGTCACTTTGCAGCAAAAGCAAATTTTTCTTTCTCTAGTAATTGCCTATTCAACATTACTTGCAGAGACATTTTATTATGATCAGAAATAATATCTACAAAATTCAATAGCAGAAATAAAATCTCACATTCTTATGATTAAAAGGAATAAAGGAAAGATCATTACTTAAATACAGAGGTTATCTTTTATGAAAAAAATGAATTAAAAACATGAAGAAACTCTAATGATAAATCTTCTTGAATCTTAGAATTTATGAGAATGGCTATTTTTGTTTTGTTTATATATATAAATATATATATATGTTGTATCTATTTTAAATTTTACTTGAGATCTATTTGATAATAAATGAAACTATGGTCATAAGAGAATTTTAGTATAAATTTGTTTTTTAGCTAGTTTAGACACTATTTAATTTTATATTTATTTAAATACTGTACATACAAATTTATTCAATATTTAATTATATGCTTATTATGTCTGTCAGAATATAAGTCTTTTCAAAAATTTGAATATTAATATAAATATAAAAAATGATTTAAAATTAATTAAGCACAATATATTAACTTTTCACATTGTTTCAATACATAGTTTATTTTAAAATTTATTAATTTATAATTCTTTAATCTTTTTTTTTAAAAATACAAAAGTCAAATTAACAATATTTAGATAAAATATAAGTACATTAAGTGATGTAAAGATTGTAAAGATTTTTAACAGATGACTTTGATAGAAATCATTGCCACCATGACTGTTAGTTTATATTATTCATGTCTATTTTCATATTTAACACTTTTTAATTAATGTAAATATTGAAAAATAATTTAACAAGTACATATTATGAATGTAAAAGGGAATTAAATCATCTCCAAGAAGATACCATCAAGAAAAGACGAACAATAAGAAACAAGAGAGTTCATTGAATAATACCATAACTGTTTAAAAGCAAGGTTTAAACTTTAAATGATAACACTGAAATAACCAGAATCTGGTAGCACTGATAAAAGCATTCAAGTATATGAATGAAGATGTAAAAGAATGATAGAAAAATGTATAATCCCAATAAGGGGAAAGGAGATGACAGGCTTTAGCTTGAAACTCAGGATAATGGGGAATCAGTATGGCACGTTGTTCAGCTAAATGACCTTATAAAATATTGGCTTTTTTGTCCACTCAACTAAAATAATTTTTTTTTATTAGAAACATTACATTATCCTCTCATCACATCAAATTTTAGTTTTGTCTTTGTTATTTATTACCATCCATACTCTTATTTGTACTAATTAACAGTATTTTGATACATTTAAAAGATAGTCAATTGTTTTTTATTTAAAACTTAAATTTGCAAAAGCAATTATTTGGTGAACAATGTTTTTTAACTCTGTCCATAGGCTTGCATAGGTGAACAAAGCAAAAATGAACTCTTTACAATGGGAATATAGTTTATTCAGACTGTGACACGTGCTTAGTGCTTCTTTTGAAAAAGCATTTTCATTGCCACATTTGAATATATTTGAATACTTATTCTACAAGCCTTGGATTGGTTTATTATGATGACAAATATTACTTTTGTGTCAACATTTAAACTAGCATTTTATCATAAATTCTTTAAAGCATAATGTTGTTCTAAATCTTAATGGTGAGTAGGGAACCTGTTTCATAATGTAGGTGCCATGAAAAATGCAATTAAAATGGTACAAAAACTCATGAATACAAGGTGCCTGCAAATATAAATATATATTCATCAATCATTAATAATCTACTGACAAGCAATTCTCTACAAAGATTCATTGCATTTATTTTCCATAATGTTCCAATTAGTATTTTCTTCATCATCTCATCTTTTAAATGTTTTTTTGCTCTGTGTGATTTAGTCAGTGGTAGAATGGTGAACTAACGAACCAAAGGTTTATGGATCACAACTCAATCTGACACTTCCTGTATTTGAATATTATGTGACCTTCTTTTCAAAGATAGTATATAATCAATACAAACCGCATTATTCTTCCATTATCCTCCTGTTTCAACATGTATTTATGTCTTTATCTTCTTTGCTCTTTACAATAACATCAGTTATGATAATTTGGACATTAACCCATCTCCCCCTGTGCTCCTCTATATTACTTTCCAAAAAAATTTTTCATGTTCCTTTTTATTATTTATAATCTTAGCTATTATACTATTGATTTCTAAATTTTTTATTCAACAATAGTAAACATTTGGCATATCAAACAAATTACATAAAATTATATGCCAAAAATTATCTAAACAATAAACTACATACCTACTAAATAAAAATAAGGTGAAGTCCTCAATTCATTATACATTATTTTTAGCTCATAACTAGAATCATCATTTAAAATGAGTTTTTTTAAAAACATTCATATAAGTGTCTAACTTCAGACTTATTATGACATTCATGTAACATTTGGTGCAATTAAATATATAGTAACAACAATGTATTACTGAGAAGTCCTGTGCAATTAAATGAAACGGTAAAGGGATGAAGTCAAGAATTGAAGATTCCTGATCAACTTCCCAAGAAACAAATTCTTTCTTGTTTTTATTGGTGAGAATAGACAAGATATTTTCTTATTGTTAGATAAATGTCTTGAGTTTTCATATTCCTTTAGACAACAAACTAGCTTTTCAGCAATATATATATATATTCTAATTAAGACAATTATATAAAGTATACAAAATTTATATATTAGATCAAAAATTTTCCATTTTTAAATAAAATTTTACTTAATTTTATGGTTTTATTACCTTTATTAACAGGTTTAAGATTAGCCAAAGCAACTAATTCATGTCCTTCTGCAACACATCGCATCATATTATAACAACTATCTTTACCACCACTGAAAAAATAATAATAAAGCATATATATATATATATATGTTTCTAAACAAAGAAAAAAATCATTAAATAGTTAAAAAAAAAAATTAATGTTAATATTAAAGATGTGTAAATAAGCCCATCTGACACATTTTTAAAAGTAATAATATATTCTATTCGTCAAGATTAAAGTATTATCTTGTTTTATTTTATTAATTATTCATTATCACATCTTTCAATTACATAAGAATTGAATGTGATGAGAGGGATTCAATGGTAATGGATACAATCTCCAAGAATTTCTTTTAAATGGAAACTGTTTTACACCACTGTTTACTATTGTCACGATATATACAGTAGCCTATACCACTTTTTTTTTTGTTATTTGCATTGACTTCTTAAAAATTTTAACAAACAAGACTTTTGGAACCATAAACAAATTTGTATGATTAGCTGCATGGATCTAAAACAAATTTAATAATTTTAATTACATGCCTGTTCATTTTATTGGTGAAGAGATGATATAATAAAACTAGACATTATATACTATCAAGATTAATTCAATCTGTGACAAATAGTAATAACACATTTCTATTTTAACTATCTTAAACATAAGTAAAATAATACATAAAAATGTAAATGGACTCAAATGATTTCTAGCTAAATGATTTTCTTTATGGCAGGAAATATAGATGTTGTAAAATGCATGTATCCAACAATCAACTTTGTTGTTTTATGCATTTAATCTAATGATATAAAAGTTGCAACTGTTAAGATTTTTAATTGAAAGTCAAATTTACTTATTTCTAAATAAGAAATAATTCATCACCTGTATATATATTTACTGATTTGTCACAAAATAACTATAAGTTAAATTAAAATGTTATAAAACCCTAAACAATGTTGAAATCACTACATAATGTGAATTACAAGAAATTTGGAGATTACTTGATGGCATAACACTAAACTGGCAACAATAAAAATTAAAAAGTGAAATAAACAAAAAATTAGGTAATCAATAATGCAAAAATAAAATTTTAAATAGATAAGATTAAGGAAGAAATACTTCAATAGTTGATAAGACCTCAAATTTATTGTTAAAATATATGAGGGGAAAGAAAATTTGAGAGACTCAATTTAATTGCAATATAATTTATGATTTCTCTAATAGATAAAATATCAAGTTTTAAAATATTTCTATTAAATTATGATTTTTTTTCAGCAGCAGTTTGAATTTATGAGAATATTGATATGAAATATACACTTAAAAGTTTTTATAATTATTGTTACAATTTATCTAAAATTATAAAAAGTGTTTACTATTTCTTTATTGATTTTGATAACATATCTGGTCAATAATATATTTGTTAAGATGGAACATTCATAAACAGTCAAATAATTGTATCACATCCAATTTATAAGACTTTTTTTTTTCCAGCTAATCTTAATACTCTCATCAAAAATGTCTTATTTGTAATTTCATGTGAGGCACATCATTTAAGGATAATATAAACACCAGATTAAGTCTCAATTATCAACTCATGAAATTTTTGATTAGGTACTTGGTATATGCTCATAATAATTTATACCCCAGCCAGATTAAAATTCAAAATGACAAATGCTATTAAATAGATAATTTTGTCCAGGAGAACAAGTCTTTCATTGAAAATATGGTATTCTCTTTACCTACTAACAGATGTGTTCTTCTTTGTTCATATAATTTCTATTTTAAAAATAACTGTCCAAGAAATTTATTCTACAAGCTCTCTTTGTAAAAGACAAGCAAATATTCTGCACAATCTGAGAAATATACAATTTTCCTTAGATACATAGATTCAAATTTGCTTTTTATCAATGCTAAAATAAAAACCTAGAATTATCAAACTCATCTCAATGAATAGGAAATGATACTCTCTTTCATTTCTCAATTGATTCTCCACAAGAATATTCAGTTGATAATTTTTTTTAGCATAGTACATCTAGTTTAGATAAAATATACATTTACCATTAAAAACCTGAAATTTTTCCAATTATTAGGATTATCCAATGCAATATTAGTTTATTTTATTTTCATATTTTTATATTAGTCATTACATTTTACAAATCACTTATAGTGAATTTTAGTTGAGTGGCATGTATGAAAATTTGTGTCTGAATATTAATAATTCCCTCTTATATTTATTACTACAGATAGCATTAGTTGATCTATCAACAAGAATTGTAGTTATATCAATTTCTGCCTCTTTAATTCTTAATGCTGCCTTTTCACTATTGCAAAATATCTTCTTATTCATTTGATGTTTGTTTTTTAAAATATCTTTAAATTTTTATAATCCATTCTGTCCATAGGTTTAGCTATAACACACTTCTAAAAAAAATTAAGTACACTTTATATTTTTAAAATGACAGAAATTGCAATGGCTATTAACAGACAAATAGAATGGGATATTCAGATCCTAAATCTAAATTAGAAGTCTGTTTAGTTTGCTTTTATGTATATGCATAAAAAAAATTCATATTATATTATTTTAAAAGTCAAAATTTTAATTTTTAATAATGAATAATCAGATTTATAGACATCATGTATAAAAAGATTTGTATGTATATTTGGGGGGGGGGGGGGCATATCAGTATTCATTTAAATAAAATTAATTATGAATTAAGTAATTCTTTAAATAATGATATATTAAAAATAGGAATTTTTAAAAATTAGATTCTTGCAAATTCTATATAAGAATTTGACACATTTGACATGGAAAAAAAAAATATGATAAATAGATGAACTTCTAAATAAAGATTTTTTAATATTAAGTAAACAGCGATACTGATTTATAATTGGATTGAGACCTTCAATCATCACTCTATACTGAACCATGACAATTAAATTGTGCATTTAAACAATCACATTTCCATTCTTTAATTATACATATAGCAATTCAGACTTCAATATTTTTGTTTTTCTGTATAAGAATAATGAATATACAAAGATCTTGACAATAAAGACAGTGATAGTAGTAGATTTAGAATATCGGGAGTAATTAGTTGTGATTTTTTCCAAGACAATACAGTCAATAATAAGTCTCAGGAATTTTAATTGGTAACTAATTGTATGCTTAGATGGTCGTATTTGAAAATCTTACTGAATCTATAAATGTGGAAAAACCTAGTAAATGTAGTGTAAGATCTTATAAAATTGGTCTAGTTCACTTTGGCTGATAGATTATTCATTTGGATAATAGAAATAGTTGTAATATCAGTAATAGTGCCAAAGAAAGTTGCTATAATAATAAATCTTAAGTATTTCAATTTTTCTCTAAACATAAATACATGGAGAGTTCAAACTTTACTTGAAGTAGTTCTTAGACTTCTGTGTATGATATGGCTTGAGTAATATTATCAGTCATCATGCTACACCATTAAATTCAGAAAGATGAAAATGTAATTATTATTTTTTTCTTGGATAATTTAATGCAGATGTTGGTAGGAATAGTAAACTATGATTCAAAAATACTGAAAATAATAGTATTGATTTTTGTTAACTCAAATGATTTGATTTCATTGAACTTCAGCTTAACATACTGATGGATTATCATGAAGACTTCATTTATGTAGAAAGAAAAAAAAACATTTAAAATGATAGAGATATTAAAAAATAAAACCATATATCCAATAAATAGTAAAAAATCTGTCTTTTTATCTTAGGCTAAATTTCAAGTTATTAATCACTAAATTGGCAATTTGCATCTCAAGGTTGCTACATTATTGAGACATGAATCATTCTTAAGAAGTGTGATGTAGAATCAAGTGGATCTATTCTTGAATTACTAGAAATTTCTGATCGGTTTTCTGATACTAATTGTATTATCAATTATTGAATCAAGTAAGCATGTGGTATTCTTCACTTGGCTAGATAATGAAATGAATATGAAATTTCATAATTAATATAAAAGTTAAAAGGTAGATGCTCAATAGGGGATGGGGAATAATACTTAAGAATGATTGGTGGATTATAATATTTACTGATTATAATCACTTTACATCTTTTTGAAAATAACATATAGATCTAAGAACCAATATCAATTTTATTAGACCACTTCGGATGACAGTATTAAATAACACATCCATTCTTGTGATATTAAAACAAATCTATAATCTTAAAATGGAAAAGTCTTGAGTTATGATGGAATTTCTTGAATAATTTTTGTAATGTAATTAAAATACATTAACTTTAAAACAATTAGAATGCCGCTTGATCTTGAGGATGCTTCTATTGTTCCAATATATAAAAATAAAGGGGAAAGATTGCAATAATTATTGTGGAATATTATTCCTTTCCACTATAGCAATAATTTTTCACTCATGAGTGTTAACTAGAGATTCAGTGTTATTTTAACAAAAATTTGAAATTAAGAAAGTAATATGTATATTGATTTTATCAATTTAGTCAAAGCATATCTAAATCATTAATTAATGAAGTTTGTGGCAATGCTCAAAAATAAATGGTTATATAATAGAGATGTTCTATGATTAAAAAAAAAATTACTATTAGTAGAAATGGAAAAATTGATATATTTGAAAAAAAAAATTGGTTTTAAAGATGTATATAGTTTCAAATGTTTCCTATTTGCATGACTGTGTTATCTAGAACAATTTATAGGTACATTCATGAAGCAGACATTAGGATGTAATATAGATATGATGGTGAAAATTTTAACTTAAATGGATTAAAAGCTGAAATGATCGCTTCATTTTTTTTTTGTCTCTGAGATTTACAATATATCAATAAATGTGTTATACTTTTCAATTTAAAAGATATTCTACAGAATGCATTTAACATTTTTAATACAACCAATAATGAAGTTAGTTTAGGTACTTAATATTTTTTAAAAAACATGTTTTATCAGCCATAAAAGGGATAAAAATTTTAAACAAATTGTTGGTAAGGGTGATTATTAGCTTGAGAATAAGAATCTGTTTAAATATATTATTATTTCTTAAAAAGAAAGGCAGATTTGTATGTTAAGAGTGATTACAAAACTCAAAATTAAAAAAATGAAGCTTCATCACAAAAATTTAACTATTCTAATTACATTAATTCTAATTATAAAAAAAAAAACCTGCTTTACTATTAAATTTATTACATGGTAATGAGAAATGGATTCCCATTTGATTAAATATAAAGGTACAGGAAAAAATTTATTTAAAAATGTTTCATAATAATCTGAAAATATTTAATGGTAAGATTATAACACTCATCATATTCTTCAACTTGCTGGGTGTGATTTTAAATATTGAATGTACAATTGCAATAACATTTTTAATTAAAGTGAGTATATATAGTGGATGAAAAACCAGGGATATCATAAATATTTTATAGTGAACTCAAGCCCTTATATTATAGAGATTCATTACAAAATTCTAAAGAGATGCAATATTGATAGCGTTTACATATATCATTTTCAACTTTCTTAAACACTTCAACAATACTATTTTTTATATTAAAACTTTATTCTTACAGTTTCGACTGTCCTGCAGTCATCATGAGAGATCTTTGCAGACAGTCGAAACTGTAAAAATAAAATTTTGATAATAATACCGTTTAAGAAAGTTGGAAATGGTATATGTGAATACAGAAATCAATACATAAGTGAAAAAAAAGAAGAAAATTATATTGATAGCATTTCTGAGAAAATATAGCTCCTGGCTGAAAGTTGAATATGATCAACAGTTATGATTAAAGCCAGATTTTGAAATCTGTTAGATAAAACAAAATTGTTATAGGAAAAATTAAAAGCTTGTTAATATATTAACCAGGAAAATTAAAAGACTAGCATGTATAAATATGAAATTGTCTTTCACTGGATTGTTTTGTATGGTCATTGGAAAAGAATTGTGGATTCAAAAGTTAATGATTTCTTTATTCAAAAGAAAAAAAAATGCTCAGAATGACCAAATGAAAGAAACTGTTATTTTTTTAAAAAACTTATCTTTAGCTTTTTGGGTTTTTTCCAACTCTTCCTCGTTATTTTTTTTTTTTGAGGGGTAGGTGAGGGATAAGATGGCATATCATTTGATGAGTGGCAACAAGTTATTCATTAATTTCATATTAGTCACAATTTTACATGCATATATAATGAGCTTATTAACTATTGATTACTTTGTATTCCTATTTTTATGTTCCATTCATCATCATATATATCTAGATATTGACCATGCCAGTTAATATAAGCATATACCTTATCATATATCTAGGCAATGATTACAAAATGCACATACTAAAAGTAAATCACCATGTAATAACTTCTATTTCACAAATAAATATTCAAATATTTAATACTTGTTGAAGATTATTCTATTCTTTTTCACATGCAACATTAATATCATATTATATAAATATTCAAAACAAAGCAAAACTCTCGATATAGTAGTGCCATCTTGTGCTAACAAGAGCAATCAATGGATGCCGGAAGGCTTGTGCATAAAATCCCTATCTAGTTCCTACTCATCCAATATCCCCATACTAGTTTCTGGCTTGTGGCCTTCATCAGTGAGGAGCCTTGGATCTGAGAGCACTGCACCTAGATCTTAGGATCTAATGCCACCCTCCAGCAGCCACCTTTTAACTCTATTTAACTACAAAACTATGAGAATGAAATTGAAAACCCAATTAATATTTTCAATCCAAGCTCAATGGTTTATATAGTCATATGGGTCAGAACTCAATTCAGCTCCCATACATTTTGGTGTCTTTGGCTCTTTAACAATCATAGCCACCACTATCCTATTATGCAGAACTGGTGTTAGACCACTAAACATCACATGATCACTATCTCATACTAGCACATAATTGTTATTGTATGTGCTAGTATGAGATAGTGATCATGTGATGTTTAGTGGACTAACACCAGTCCTGCCTAATAGGATAGTGGTGGCTATGGTTGTTAAAGAGCCAAAGACACCAAAATGTATGGGAGGAGTTCAGACCCATATGACTATATAAACCATTGAGCTTAGATTGAAAATATTGTGTTTTCAATTTCATTCTCATAGTTTTGTAGTTAAATAGAGTTAAAAGGTGGCTGCTGGAGGGTGGCATTAGATCCTAAGATCTAGGTGCAGTGCTCTCAGATCCAAGGCTCCTCACTGATGAAGGCCACAAGCCATAAACTAGTCTGGGGATATTGGATGAGTAGGCACTAGATAGGGATTTAATGCACAAGCCTTCTGGCATCCATTGATTGCTCTTGTTAGCACAAGATGGCACTATTATATGGAGAGTTTTGCTTTGTTTTGAATTGTTTAATAACAATTATGTGCTAGTATGAGATAGTGATCATGTGATGTTTAGTGGTTTATATAAATATTCTTTCTATTAATATTTTTTTATAGTTGAGTTATACATTTTGTTTGAATTAAATAAAACTATCAGTCTATGATAATAATCATAAAAAAACACAATGTGGCGTATAGGATAACAAAAAATCTTTGACATATATTTAAGTTATTCTAAAAAAACTTATTAACAATATATTTATGAGACTTACGGATTTTGTTAATGTAGTTTAAGACATTTTTTTATTGTTGTTATTGATAGCAGATTTCGATTTGTGGAGAAAAAAATTGACACAAACAACTTGCTTTAGTCTGTAAACCTTGCAATAGAAGTGAAGACTTCATTGCTGCACTTTGTCATGACAGGAACTTCCAATTCTATACAGTATTTTGCATTTTCTAAGCCTATAAAGTAATATGCGGACTTTTTTCACTAATGGTCAGAAATGTTTCATCTACTTCAGAAACTGGTTCGAGATTATGACTTTTAAAGTCTTTAAATATAAAGCAAAAATACTTTTTATCCTCAGATAATGGATTTTAGAAAAAAAAAAATCTTAAACTGATAGATTCATAGAAAATATTGTCATAGCAGTGTGATATTAATGGCTTGCTGAATAAAAAATATTTTTTCAATAGCATTAACAAAATCTATAAACTTTATACCTGTAATACTTAGAACAGATTAATTTCATGAAAATATAAAGATACTTTCAATAAAAGAAAACCTAAAATATATTTCAGAAAAATTCCAGATCTCTATTGTTTATATAAAATCTATACAAACCATGTTACATTAAGCAATTTACCATGACAAATATTGTCCAAATTTTTCTCAATATTCTTAAATCTTTCGTATATAAGACACAGACCTTTACCAAAAATTCTAAACATTTTATAGAATTAAACAACAACATAAAAATAAAAAGAACTGACATCTTAATAAGCTTTGATGTGACAAATTTATTCACAAATATACCCAATGATGAAGCACTATCTATTATGAAAAAATAGATTAAATGAAGACAGATTATAAACCAGAATAATTCTTCATTTTGATAGTATAATGTAGTTGTTAACAATCCATTCAACAATATAATACAGAATTCTGCAAACAAAATCAAGATTTGCAATACTTCATCTCTACTAATAATCTGGCTTTACTATGCTGATGATACATTTGTCACTGGTCACATGATGTAAATACTACTACAAACATTCTATACATATATAAGCTTCGTATGTCCTTTAATCAAATTCACAATAGAATTACAACAATAAAATTGACATTCTTATATGTTCTTGTGATAAGAACACTGTTTATAGAAAATCGCCACTAGTAAAATACTTAGCAGATACATCTAATTATTACAGAAGTACAAAAGATGAAATTATACTATCATTATGGAACAGAACAAAATAACTTTGTTCAGAAGTCATTGACATGGAAAAAGAAAAGTACAACACAGAACAGTCTCATGAAAAATAGTTATCTATCTGCTATCATTAAATTAAATAAACAACATAAGGAAATAACAAAAGTAAAAAAGAATATTAAGTACTGTAATGTATCCATACATATCAGGTATGTTAGACAAACTAAAAAATAATCTGCATTCACTACAAATGCAAAGAAACAAAAACTATATTTATGAAATACCACATGAATATTAATATATATATATAATTATATCAGTAAAACTACATGTTCCATTGACAAATAATTTTAAAAATATAAAATGATTAGAGAAAAAATGACAGATGTATCTAAAGTAGCACACCATGCATGTAACAATGAGCATAAATTCTTATTGGGAAAACATAAAAATATCAGGAAAAAATGAATAAAAAGAAAAAAGTTACTCATAAGATAATAACAAATAATTCTATAAGTCAACCTAGTGCAATAATCGATGCTCAAAAATGATTCATCAATTTTGTCCTTAAAAGAAAAAACTGGAAAAATCAGAACTCTCATGGATAAATATATAATTTTTTTACTTATTATTACTTTGACAAAATAATCTAGTTGGTTAGAGTATCATCTTAATAAATTTAGAAAAGTATAAAGTAAGCATTTTTCTAAAAACATCTAAATATTTCAATTTCTGCTAGATGATGAAAATAGTCCAACATGTATTAATAAAATTTTAAAGATAAAATTATGAAAAAATTCAAAATAGAGATGTATGCCAAGAATTAATTTCTTTATAATTATTTTCAAAAACATTATAATAATAAATTTATTTAACGCACATTGATTACGTAAGTAATATTTACTAAGGCAATAAACCATGCTTGAGGTTTATTGCCTTAGTAAATATTAAAAACGTTATAAGTTTTTAGAGATTTAGATTAAGATCATGTTAAGTCTCAAAATAAATAGTAACTGTCTAATATCTAAAATATGCAAATAACATTATTTTATAATAAGAGCTAATGATTTACAAGTATGCCAATTTAAAAAAAAGATTGAAAATAACTTTTAATAAAATTAATGTTTAACAAATTGTATTACATGGTGTGATTATGATTAATAGGAATAAAGTAGAAGAAAATTCAATTAAAGCAAATAAAATGAATTAAATAAATAAAACAAGTAAATAAATTAATTAACATTTGAAGAAAGCATGTTCTTGTGCTCAAAAAAAAGTGCTTTTAATCAATTTTGTCTATTCTGAGTCATAGTAATAAAATATAGATTATACATTTTAAAATGGTGAGTGACCTAGAAGAGTGTACAAAAACTTACATTGGGAATAACAGGAAAAATCAAACATAAATGGAATCGATCTGAATATTACTGAGATAATTATAAAAAAAGTAAAGAACATCAATGGAGATGAATTGAGAACGTATCAAGATGCATATATATTAAAAATATAATATCTGTAATCTTGACTGCATGATTAAAGATAAGAACTCAGAAAATTCTACTTTGGGTAGAAGAATGAAATCTACGTCTTGCATTGTTAGCCTAGAGGTATCGCAGCTGCCATGCAAGCAAGTAGTTGGTTGCAGACGGTTGTGGGTTCGCGTCCCGGCCGATGCTATGACATATGGAAAAAAAAAAAGAATGAAATCTACAATAATTCTCTCTAAAGATGTCATGGCTGTCAACAGTTGAACACAAAAAATTATTTGTCATAATTTCAAATTTTGATTAAATAAAACAATAATTAGTCAAAATTCTTATGGCCAAGACATATGGGCATTATTCAAACTAATTACAAGTATCATTCATTCTATTTCATGTAATTGTAATAAAACACCAAGATTTTAAAGTAGTACGAAATTGAAACAAAAATCTTATGAATTAGGATATAATCGCTTATTATACAGAACTTATTTTGCCTATGTAGTTAATTTAATAACGACTTATAATTTGTAGAGATGAGCTTATCTACTAGTGGATTATTTTCTTTTTGTCACTATACAACTGTTCTTTTTTTATTAAAATTTTACTAAACTATCATCTCTTTATCAGAATATGTAGTTTATAATAAATAGGGATTTTTTTTTTCCATTAGGTAATTATTATAAGAAAATGTTAAGTGAAAAAATATTGATTACCTAATAAGTGCCACAACCTTCATGTTTACAATTTAACCTATTTTTCAAGAAACTGATATGTAGTAAAACAATATTTCCATAATAAAGTGCAAAAATATTTGCATGAAATTAAAGGTCAGTGTGGCATAAAGAATAAATACATCATTTTGCATAACAACGTAACTTCGCTTAATTTTTTAAATAAAACTTCCTTGGAAACATTGACTAAATATTTCGTCAAAAATATTCAGCTCGATCATTGTAAGAATTCTAGGTTGCGATTGGTTAAAATTAAAAAAAAAAAAAAAAGGGGCACGAGTAAATCTTATTTATTGTATATAATAATTTAAAAGATAGATAATACGCAAAACAAAATTATGATCAACTTGGCTTAATACTTTTCGTGTACATTATTAATTTAAATCTATAAATTATGATGCGATGAATTGTAGCTAGTACTTGTCAGAAGTTCTCCTTAATAAATGTTCTCTATTATTAATTTATATAAACAACATTCTTTAAAACTTTTATCATTAATTTCTATTTTTTTTAACACATTTTTCAAGAATCTTGTTTGCTGTTTCCATTATCCTGTTTCTAATTTCTTTGCTATTTGTAACTCATTAAAAAAATTAACTCATCAATTCTTTTTTATATCTCCCCTCATTATTTTTCAACAATTTCATCCTGTTTTCACAATGCTACATTTTAATAATAAATATTATCATTTTCTGTTTCATATCCATGCAAATCAATTGACAAATTTAAATATTTTTTTCATCTTTTATAATCTTTCTTTATTTCTAGATTTTTATTCTATCTTTAATTAAATAATAAATCATTTCCTCTGCTATTATCTTGCTTTCAGCTTCATTGTTTTGATAATATATTTTATCAATTGTTTTTTAATTTCTCTAATATTTCGCCAATTAAATTTTTTTACTCATCTATTTTAATACATTAATATATGTAATATTCTATTAGTAGTATGTTCTCAATTTTTGTGGAGCTGCATATTCCAATTTAATTTTTTTGGATATTTTAATACCTAATTTAATCAATTTACCAAACATTCCTTCCAAATAATCTAATGAATAAGTATTTAACAATTGTATTCCCATTAATAGATTATAATCTTCCAAATATTTAATCATTTTACTCTGTATAGCTTTATATGTATGGAGACTATACATATGGGTTTCCCAGATTTGTCTGGTTTTATCTCTCATCTCAGTGTCCCAACATATTTTTTCAGGACCGTAAATTGTTTCAGTTTGTTAACCACTCATTTTTATTTTTACTTTTATTTTTTAATTTTAACTTTATATTTAATTTTTATTTTTTATATTTAATTTATATATTTATTATAAATTAATATTTATTCATTTAATATTCATAATTATTTTTTTGATTGATTAATCAGTAATTTTTCCCAAGAAAATGGTTTCCTGTTATTTCAGTATATTAGTAATAAGTGATTTCAATTTATGATTTTGTTTTGATAGATAATATATGTATACAAACAATTGTCTTTTGTTTTTGTTTATATTATGAAATGATTATACTGTTAGTAATGTAAATGTGGTTATATGGTTTCTGAATTTTTTTCTTTTGTACTGAAATATACAGTAATCTGAAATTTGGGGGGGAGGGTCATGTGTCCTGGTCAGGCCCTGTGAAAGTATGGACACACTATGACATTTAGATATTTCTCTCAAGTGCATATTTCCTACTTATTTTTTCATCTTATATAAAACTATTAATAATTGATATATCATATTGCATTTTTTCCATAAATATGGTCAAACATAGCTAATTATTTTCATAAGATTCTATTTATGTTATATAAGCCAATTTGTGTGTTTTTTTTTCTTTTATTGTCAGTTTTTTTTTTTTTTCATTTTAATACACATTCCATATTATTACTAATTTTAATGCCCAAATAATTATAGGACTTCCCTGCTTCTATATAATATTTTCCATTTCTTGCACATATTTCTCACTTTCTAATCTATGAATTATCAGTATTTTTGATTATCTTTCGCTAAATTTAATATCCATTTTCTGCTTTTTTTTGTATACATATCTTAAGAAACAAATTAATTTCTTCTTTGTCATAACCAACAAGACTATATCATGTAGTTAAATTGTTATGCTTAGGCTTAGTAATTTCATAGTTTATATTTAACTTTTATAATTTGTTTTATACTTTTCTTCAAAATAATATAAACAAGGTAGGTGATAAAAGACAACTTTACTTGAAGTCTCTCTCTTTTATTACCCTGGATAATTCACAACCTCCATGTTTTATAGAGGGAATGTACTCATTTTTAATATTTAGTTGAGCCCAGAAAATTTGTGTGAAAATTGAATTAGTATACAAAAGGAATCAAATTTGCATACAAATAGTATTAGTAATATTAAATTGTTACTGTGATACAATGATATAATAATATTTATTTCATATATGGATATAAAATACATTTAATCAATTAATATTTTACTGTAATATATATATTAAACATAAAAATAAGAAGTGTGTAAGCACTGAACTTCAAATTTTATGTGAAAATAATAAATTATGAATTAACAAATAAATATCTACATGTGCTATTCTATTCCATAATTTTGAAGAAAAAAGTAAGTTAATCATTTATTTAAAAGAATAAAACAGTTATACATAGTTTCCCTCCTCCCCATAATGAATTCCCACAGTTATTTAATTTAAATTTCCTTAACAACATCAATATGTCTTTTTTTTTTAATTTTAAACAAATAGTAATGGATATTTGGCAATAAAGTATTTTCAAAATTTTCATATTTAATATATAAATCAATTAAGCTTTCATACACCCCCTTGCACCAATCGTCTCATCAATAACTCCAAGGACAAAATAGAACCTTCTCAGACCCCCCATGTCGTTTACAGCATAACTTGCCCACAACCCGGTTGCCACGCCATTTATTTTGGAGAAACCAAGGCTGGCACAATCACCCGGACAGCACAACACAGATACACATACAATAGAGCTATGAAAAACAACGATAACTCATCAACATTTTTGGAACACTCCAAGAAGACTGGACATTTATTTGAACCTTCCCACCCTAAAATAGTCTGTATCGAGAAAAACGACATTAAGCGGAAGATCAGAGAAGCGTACTACATCAATAACAATAACAACTCTATCAATAGACGCGACACCTGCTTCGACATCTCTAAACGCTGGACTATTTAGCCCATTTGCATATGCTTTGCATACCACTTCTCCCACTCCATTTTTACATTTTGCAGCTTACTGCATCGCTATGAATATGAGGTAAAGCACCTCGAAAGCGCTTAGCGTATATTAATTCCTGTATATTATTATAGCTTCACATTCAAGCGTTACATTCGCTTAATTGATTTATAGATTAAATTATCGAATGAGAAGATTTAAAATTATATTTAATATTTAAATATGGGTATACTTTAAGATCAAGAAACACCATGGTCTTTCTTCTCAGTGCCTGATAAGGCAGAATGAATGTTTGTGTAAATGATAAAGATTTTTCCCAATTATACAATTATGACAGACAAAAATAAAGTATGGCCCTTAATCCCAGGAGGCTGTAAAGTGACCAACCAAGGCAGCGGTTGGTGGCCGAAGGCGGAGGGTGCTAAGAATATCCTGGAGGCGGACCCAGGCTGCCATTTGATGACGACTTTTTATTTAGGTACTTACAACTGCAGATCACTTTCAAGTGAAGGAAGATTGCAAGAATTAGAAGAAGAACTCTCTTATATTAAATGGGATATTATTGGACTTTGTGAAGTTAGAAGAAAAGGTGAAGAGACAATTGATTTAAAAAGTGGACATATGCTCTATTATAAAGGCACAAATATTGGAAATACAAGTGGAGTAGGATTCATTATAAATAAAAAGTGGAAGAACAATATTGTGGAGATTGATGGTGTATCAGACAGAGTGGCAAGATTAGTTATACAACTTAATAGCAGATATCAAATGCAGATAATTCAGGTTTATGCCCCAACAAGTTCTCACAGTGATGAAGTAGTAGAAGATTTTTATATGGATGTACAAAAGGCTTTTGATCAGAGTAAACAACATTTTAAAATTGTTATGGGAGATTTTAATGCTAGAATTGGTAAACAAATGAAAGATGAAAGTGTTGTAGGTAATTTTGGTTATGGTAATAGAAATGAGAGAGGACATAGACTTGTGGAGTTTGCAGAGAAGGAAAAACTTTATATTATGAATTCTTTTTTTTGAGAAAAATGTTAGAAGGAAATGGACATGGAAGCATCCAAATGAAGGTACAGCAGAATTGGATTATATTTTGACTAACAGGAAATACATATTTCAAGATTGTAATGTTCTTAATAAATTTAACACAGGAAGTGATCATCGATTAGTAAGGGGTAAGATACATGTTAATATAAAACTAGAGAGACAAAAATTATTAAGAAAAACTATATTTACAGTTGATATTCCTAATCTTCAGAAACATTCTAATGAATTTAAATTAGAACTTACAAATCGGTTTTAAGTATTAGTAGATTTTGAACATGATTCAGATTTGAATGAAATTAATATGAAAATAACTGATACACTTTTAAAAACTGCAACAAAGATAGCTGGTAGAAAAAAGCAGCAATTGACTAATAAAATTTCTACTGAGACTAGAGAACTTATGAAGAAAAGAAGGAATATGAAGATATGCAAGAATGATGCATTAAAAAGAATTGAATATCTCGAATTTTGTAAAATGGTGCGGAAAAGAGTTGAAAATGATATAAGAAAGTATAACTGTGAACTAGCAAGAAAAGCTGTAGAAGAAAATAAAAGTCTTAAGAATGTAAAACAACATTTTGGTATTGGTAGGAAATTTATATCTGCAATAAGGAAAAAAGATGGAATTATTACTAAAAAGAGGGATGACATTATGAAATTGGTAGAAGATTTTTATCAAGAATTATATAGTAATAAAGAACAAGTACCTCCTATATCTATTATATCTTCCAAATTGCCCAGAATTTTAAATGAAGAAGTGAGAAATGCAATTAAATGTATGATCTAAAAGGAAAGGCTCCAGGTAATGATGGAATTATAATTGATATATTAAAAGAAGCAGGTGAAGAAACAGAAAAAATATTAGCAAAGTTATATACCAAATGTCTAAATGATAAAGATGTACCGGATGATTGGAAGAATGCAGTAATAATATTAATATTTTAAAAAGGTGATAAAGAAGATATTAGAAATTACAGACCTATCAGCCTTTTATCAGTTTTATATAAAATTTTTACCAAGATAATTACAACTCGTCTACAGAGAACCTTGGATTTTCACCAACCAAGAGAACAAGCTGGATTTAAAAGTGGTTTTAGTACAGTAGATCATATTCAAGTATTGAGAGAAGTTATAGAAAGGACAAATGAATATGAGTTGTCATTATGTTTTGGATTTGTAGATTATGAAAAGGCATTTGATTCTATAAACATTTCTTCAGTGATTAAAACATTGGATCATCAAGGTATAGATCCAGGATATTGTCATATTTTAAAGAATATTTATAAAAATGCAACAGCAACAATTAGATTACATAATGATACTGGGAAAGTCAACATTGAGAAAGGTGTAAGACAAGGTGACTCCATATCTCCAAAACTTTTTACAGCAGTGCTGCAAGAAGTATTTTGTGGATTAAAATGGGAAACTAAAGGAGTGAAAGTAAATGGAGATTATTTAAGTCATTTAGATTTCACAGATGATGTAGTTGTTTTTGCAAATAATGCTTCCGAGCTGCAGGAAATGTTGCAGGAGTTATCAGATGAAAGTAGGAAAGTAGGACTAAAGATAAATGTTAAAAAGACTAAAGTAATGTTTAATCGATTTGCTCAAAATATGAAAATAAAGATTGATTATGATGAATTAGAAGAAGTTAAGAGTTACAAATACCTTGGTCAGATTATTAATACAGATGGAAACATAATAGAGGAAATTAATCATAGAATTAAACTTGGTTGGAGTGCTTTTGGTAGAAATAACTTGATACTAAAAGGAAATATGCCTATGTGTTTGAAAAGAAAGGTTTTTAACAAATGTGTTTTACCAGTTCTTACTTATGGATCTGAGACTTGGACACTTAATAGAAGATCAATACAGAGACTTCAGACCACTCAAAGAAGTATGGAGAGATGTATGTTGGGAGTAACAAGAAGAGATCGAAAACGCAATGTATGGGTAAGAGAACAAACAGGTGTTACTGACCTCATTGAAAAAATTAAAAGATTGAAGTGGAGTTGGGCTGGACATATTGCTAGAAGAGATGATAATAGATGGACAATTGAAATTTTAAACTGGATTCCAAGAGATTGTAAAAGACCCAGAAGGAGACCACATGTAAGATGGATGGATGAAATAAGAAAATGTGTAGGGGTGATGTGGAGAAGAAAAGCTAAAGATCGGAGAAGATGGATTAAACTTGGAGAGACCTTCATCCTGCAGTGGATTGATAATGGTTGATAATGATGATGATACTTTATACCCCTGAAGTTTCGATATAATTATAAGGGATTTGAACTCAGACATTTAAGCTTGAAAATCTGAGTTCAAATCTTTATAATTTTTATATTTATAAATTAAAAATGGCTTTCTTATTATTATTTTTTTAATATTTTGAAAACTGATTACGAAGTTTTGTCATATAGTTAATATTTAAAATTTGTTCACATCTAGTAATGTAAAAATTAAAAAAGCAAGCAACTTATTTTCAAATTTAAAATTATTTTTAAATTTTTTTAAAAATGAAAAAACTTTTATTAACTTTTTATTTGCAGCATGGGTTTTACTTTAAAATTTTAAATGTAATCTTTTATTTTTTACTGACTACTTTTTTTAAAGTAGTCAATAATCATCTAAAAATATTGCAATTACAGTATCATTAAAGAAATCCATTATAAATTGGATTTTTAACAGCATATGTAGCTTTTTTAGATAGTGAAAAACATATGAAAGGATGATTAGAGTAGTCATAAATCATCTAAAAATATTGTAAAAACTATGCATAATGTTTTTAAGTCATTTTCAAATTTTTTTTGTATAAGCAATACTTTTTTAAGCTTACATAAGATAAAATATTTTATTTTTATAAACTTCTTGAACATGAGCTTCCATTTTGTGAAGTATAGAAATATTTTATTATATGGTTCTATAATAATGCATATTTGTGGATATACAAAATAGTGTGGAATGAAAAATGAGTACTGAATGTATAATAATGTTACTTATATAGGTTTAAGTTTTTTTAATTTAAAAAACCTTTTTCTAATCTTTTTTCTTTTTATGTAAACCGTGAATAGAGGTATATTCTTATTTTTCTCCTTTTACTTTATTTGCATTTCTTCATATATTAATATTACTTACAATCATCCCTAGAAGAAAATTTTTAAAAAATCAGTTATTTCAAAAGATGGAGGAATTTAAGATTGCTCTGATGAAGACTGCAGTACACTCGAAACTGTTTGAAAAATAAAGGAATCATTAAAAAAAAATTTGCATTAAAGTGTATATGAAGGGTTATTCATGCTTACAATAGATAACAGCTCTGGGATTAAAAAAAATAGTTTGCTCCTGAGAAGTTTTCATTTCCAATATCTGAAAACATTTTAATAGATTTTATATATAATAAAAAAAGTAATCATGATTGTTTTTTATAAATAATGTTTTCTTCAACATCACAAATACTTCAATAATTTAACTTGCCATTTAGGTGAGCTTAATATTATTTAGCATAAGTTCCAGCATTTAATTTTTAAAATTTGAGATAAAGGTTTTTTAATTTTTTTTCGCTTAATATACTATCATAACAAAATTAATTACCATAATGAATTAATGATATAGTCAGTTGTGTTTATAATATGCACTTGTTGAAAGAAAAGAAACGTACATCATTATAGCACTAACTATGAAAAGTTTAATGAATATAAAACTATTTTTAGCATGTTATTTTATATGTACACATGTTTTTAAAAGATATACATTTTTTTTAACATAAATTATTCAAATACTAGAATTGAATTCTGGATTCCTAAAGATGGTCTCACTCTATGCTTTGAGGGTTTTTGTTGACAGCCTATAGATCAATTAGTCCATCTATATCTGCCCATAAAAAGAGTTTCATAAATATTTATTAAATTAGACACACTTTTCATGAAATCTCCTCAACTTTAATTTTAATATGGGCATTATCAAATTCAATCATTTTGCTATGACATTCTAATATTTTTTATTTGATCTATTTATTCTAGTTTGTTTCACTTGTCTTTTTTAAAGCATACTATGATCAAATCAGGTTTGTATTTACAATAAAGTAAAATAAGCAAATCTCTACAAGCATTTGAAAAGGGGGGCATCTACAGAGATATTTCTTATTAATGCACAAAATAAATAAATCCATTGGCTTTGACTTCTAAATTTAATTTTAAAATATATACCAATATTATTACTTATTTCAAAGATCATCATCATGTTTGGATGATGTTTTTCATTGACACTTTGGTAGCAGACAAGCTTATACAAACTCAGCAGTGTAAGTTTTTGTTTTTTTATAAGCCACTAATATGACAAAAAGTAAGGAAAGAAAACAAAGCAAAGCACTTCTAATTTCACAACTATTTTATTTTTTCATACCATTCATTGTTAAAAGATCTAATGTATTTATTATTTTTACTAATTGCTGTTTGTTAAATAATATCTGGAGTAGATCAACCGTTACTTTTTATTTCATTTTTTTCAAGACACTAATATCCATCATGATAAATATTTAAAATATTTATTTTATTATTTTATTCTATTTTTTTGTAATTAATATTTATATGTTAATTACAAGAAAAAAACATATTTTATCACTCATCCTAAATGAAAATAAAAAAAAATTATTCAGTCTGAAGAAAAACTAAAATAGATAAACTTACAGCTCCAATGGCTTTAGTTATATGGGTTGATAACAGCAAATGAATTTTGATAGAATTTGCTGAAATTCACTGAATATGATATTTCTAGCACTGCCACAATTAACAGCATCTTTGAGTAGAATCTCGAGCATCGCTTAAAATAATTCTTTTTAAAAGCAGTTTAATTACTTGCATTTACATAATGATTATGCAAAATATTGAATGATTGTTATATTATTGATATTTTCAAGTACAAATTTAATAGTGAACTTTTTTCCTGAGTGTTGCAGCACTTATGGACCAGCCATCATTTCTATTCTTCTATGATGCAAAAATCCAGCCTCTCGGGTGTGTTTTTTATTACACTGTGCTCCACATTGAGCATTATTTTAAATTTTCATATGTAATGGTTTAGGAAGGGTACAGTTAAGTAATACAAATATTTAATGCTTATTTCCACCTAAGAACTATCAATCATCATAAACCATTGAATGGAATACATGGGTGTGGACTTTAAAAATTACCTATCTTAGCACTATCTATCTTATTCATAGAGAATCAAATAAATGTCCATGTAATATATATTTTGTATTTTATAGATTAGTACAAATAAATATAAGATTTTTTTCTTTTTTAATTAATTAAACCAAAATCATAAAAATTCTTTCTAGTTAATCTAGAATAATTAATGGATTTAAGTTTAATTAAAACAATTCTTCTTTTAATATCAAAATAGTTTATATCTCAAAAATTTTGCTTTAAACAATTTATTTCTAGTCTATTCCCTTTTAATAATAGTACTAAAAAAGAATTCTTTTATCTAAAGTTTTTCCTGCATAAAAACATCCTTAATTACATTAATCAACATTTTAATCAATTTTAAAACAATTTTAATTCCTAAGAAATGAAAAATTTCTTTTAGATTTCTTTAAATATTTAGTCACAAAAAAAAGGGAAAATATTTTATAATTTGAATGAACTAATACATTGTACAGGCTTAAAACTGCATTTATATATGTAATATATGTGGGATTCAAACTTTGACTTTCGCATGACCCACTATTCTCAGTGCAGCTGAGAACTGATTGTATATGTTTGGAGATAGTAATCTGGACCAATTGATGATTGCTGGTTTAGCATGAAATACATATATTGGTGATTATTTATCTTTTCAACATGTGTGTGATCAGGTGGGTCAGCAATATGACATGGCACTGAGTAGTGGGTCATGTGAAAATTTAAATGAACATAATTTTGAATATGTTTTACTGCTTTATTTCTCTTAAAATTACTTTGTACCAATTATTTTTCATGCGCAAAAGTTAATTTCATTAATCAATTTAAATGTGCTCTAATTCTATACTGATAACAGTAACTATTCTAACCCTCAACTGCTCTTCCTGTCTATTCCTTGTGCCTTGGCTATGAAACAGTTTCAATATATATATATATTTCTATGTATAATATCTTATTACTTTAATATTCATAAAATATATTTATTTATTTAAAGTTTGGTATTACACAAGCCAAATGTTAAGGATGGCACAAAGTGCCATATTATGTTAGGAGAGGAAGAATAACTTTGACAACTCAAAGTGCTGTAATAAAAAGTCACAAAAATAAACCTCACAATGTGTTTTTTCCTTTTTCCATAATGAATATATCTTTCTATTTTTTTTTTTTAAGATTTGAAGATGATATTATACATAGTATGATGTATTACTCCAGTGATATATTATTCTAAATTTGTGATATGTTTAAAATAATGCCTCCACGGGATCTATGGACAAATTTTATCAATTCTGTTCACACATCTCTTGAAGACATTATTTTAAACATACATATTGCAATCTTACCGGAATAATATGTCTTAGCAGGAATAATACCAAAGTATTGTTTTATATTTTGAATTGCTAAAACATTTATTTTTTAGTTTTTGTATATGCCTGCCAAACTTACATTGAGACTATTTTTTATTTAATCTTTTTTTATAAAACAAATGTTTTGCATTTAATTGTAAAAATGTTATGATTTGTTCTAATTAAAATAATTTTCCTTATGTAATTTTATTTTTATCAAATTTATAGTTTCCAATTGCTATTTTTATAGCTTTTTCAGTGTTTATATTTGTATTGTTTTCAATGTTTAATAAAACAAATAAAAATAATAATTTGTTGTACTTTTTATTCATATTTTTAATTTACGACTTGTATTTTCACAATAAAGTTTTTCTCTAAAAATATTATTTGAATTTTTAATTTACCATATATCATTTTATTAATTCAATTTTCTCATATTTTTTAAAAATATATTGTTAATTTGATAATTCATTATTTTGCATTAATCATATTTTTATTTGATTAATATACTTTTTTCAGTATGTATTTTATTTCTTTAATATTTTTTCTTTATTTAATTTTTCTATCATTATTTATATTTCTTTTTTTTATATTTTAGATATTATTCTTATATTTAGCATATTTACTTTTTTAATTATTTAATTTTTTATTATGTCTATTATTATAAAATAATTTAGTATATTCTTCTTAATATTTATATATAATATCATTTTGTTTTTCCATATATAATTGTTTTAATATTTATTTTTTGTTAATATTAAAAATTAATATATTCTTTAATAAATTTTGTCATTTTTAAATATATTTGTCTTAAAAATGATTCTTGTTAGTTTTATACATATCAGGATTATATGTCACATCATAAGAAAAATACTTTTTTCAATAATGTTGACAAAAATAACAATAAAAATGTTTCCTAAATTGTAAAATTAAAGGATTCAGATTTTTACAGATTGAAGTTGAAAAGAGAGTGGATATTGGAAAAAGATAGTTTGACCTAGTTGATATATGTAAGGAACCTCTTTTTGCATTATAAAAGTATTGAATTTCAACGTTCACCTTTTCATAATACTCAATTACAATGAGTTTATATAAATTACATTAATTAAAAAAAAGAGAATTAAATATTTAGAAATGTAATTTAATAAAGTTGATCTGCAATATGCTAAATATTTACTTTCTAATTAATCTGTAAAATATCAGTGAAAGATTTTTTGGAAAGTAAAAATAATAATTTGTTAAGAGATTAACACAAACAATAGTAGATCTTATTGCTTTTATATTTCTACATCAAAAATAAATATTGGGAAATTGTTTTTCCTTATTTAAAGAATTGTAATACTTTTTCTTTCTTTTTGAAAATTCTTTTGCCCCTACTTTAAAGCTTCATGAATAACTTAATATATCTTCATCATTTCTTCACATTACTGTCTTTTTCCTTCTTATTTGTATACTGGTATTAGAAAAATGATGATCAAGGTTAACCATATTAAATAATATTTTAATCCAGAAAATTGATTTTATTTTCATTACAGAAATTTAATTCAGAACTCATATTTATAATTATACATTTTGAATGAGAGATACTTCCAGATGAAGTGATTCTCTTATAGGCATTAAAAAATTGTGCATAAGTCCAATTCAATGGTTTCTCTTCATTGAGAATCTTCTTCTTGTGAAGTATCTTTAAATTTTGTCAGATTTCTCTTGGATTTGTTTCAAGCCTGATTTACTTTTAATGTGTTTAATCCGTGTTATACCTGAATTTTTTTTTGCATACTAATATTATTTCCAGAGATATTAATATCCCTGATCTATTTCTTTGTAACCCTGTTTAGTTATTTTTTTATCTACATCTAAAGCTTTTAGACTGTATTTTATTTAGAACCTCTATTTAAATCTTCAAGACAGAAAATTTGATTTTACTTTTGATAATATTCATAATATAGAATATTTTAATATCTCCTCTTTGATATTTTTTCTATTGATCTACAAGATTCACCTATAAAGTTTTATGTTTTTAATGAATATATTAATTTGTTTCCAGCATTAAGTGCTAAAAATTATAAAAGAGATGATTTGTATCAAGATTTATCTAATTAAAACTGGTATGACATGTATTCTAATCTTATTAATTCATATATATCAATGAAATATGTTTTGAATGATCAAATTCCTACTTGGCTTTTTTAGAAATATTATAAAAAGGAAATCATTTCATCATACGTAATTTGTTAAGAGAAATAGCCCAATGTTCTCTAACAACTTTGATGTTTCATTAGAGAACTCAGGAATTTCTAAAAGAAAAATTCAGTTTGATAATCATTCAATATTATATGCAGAGAATTTCTCTAAACTTTCTGAACAATCACAAATCCTTGTCGACTTTAAATATATAATGGTGGAATAAATGCAAATATTTCAATTAAGTTTAGGTAACATTTCTTCAGCTATTAAAAAGCAGAGGTAACATTCAAACTTGGGCTCTAATATCACTTTTATATATAAAAGCAATACAGATTGCAATGCTACTCTGTTTAACCCATTCTTATTTAAATTGCACTGTTTCCTATCTTCTTAAGGTAGTCAATATTGTTTCAAATTGTAAAAGTGGATTCAAAGATTGTGGCAGAAATTATAGACCTATCACATTATTGCATGACTTTTTTTTGAAAATATTTATAAAAAAATTATCATTGATGTCTACAACTCCTTAGCTTGAAGGTAATGGGTTTTTCATTTGTCTCACAGATCTATTGAGCAAATATTATGACTTTTGACCAGTATACAAAATGTTCTTAAGGATCAAAGTAGCTAGATATATATTTTGATTTTAAAGCATTTGATACTGTGGACTATAACATTTTTCTTATTAAATTGCTCAATATAGGTTTTAATTTATGGTTTAAATACACATTAAGAATAGATATGTTTAAGTAAAATTTAATAATTTTTATCCAGTATATTCTTATAGTTTGAAAGTACCTCAAAGCAGTATTCTTGCACCATTATTATTCGATATTTACATTAATGATTTTGGTTTAAAACTTTAAATTTTCACATATTTTTAATTATGTATATGATTACAATCTTCTTTAAATAGATGTAAATAACTTTGTTTGATGGAGCAGAAAACATGAAATTATTCAAATGGAAAACTAAATCACTGTTTCTTATTAAAAAAATTGGAATTTCTACCCCCTCTCCCCATTATTACATCTAAAATGTTAAAATAGATTCTTTAGTTTTCCAGAACTATCTTGCCATTTTATTCAATAGAAATATATCTTTTCATATACTCAATCTGGAATATCAGCACCAAATATATAATAAAAATTCAATCAGTTTTTAATAGATTTTCATAACACATTAATTTAAATAAAAAAGTACAATCCATCTTTATTTAATAGAAGCAAGACCTTATAACAAACTATACAGTTATTTCTTTAATTTTAATATTAAAATTGTTTTGTAAAACTTGATTATAATCTAGATTTCCTTGATATAATGTATTGTATAGAAATATATCTTTTTATATATGTGTGTGTGTGTTTTTTTTTGTAGTAATATGAATTTGATGCACCTTTGTAAATGGCTTAAAATAATTAAAAAAAAAAAAAAACAGGAACGGACTGGCCCTTCAAGCAAAAAGAATACCCTTGATAGCATAAACATCAATGATATCCATGGTCAGATTGAGCTATTCAAAGCATAACACAATCACATTTCCAGACTGTAGCCCATCTAAACTACTGGATTCAAACCTTTGCCATCCAAAGCATTTTTTTTAAAGGATCAACCTCAGGTGTCAGCCAACTATAGGTTATATAGTCAGCATGCTTTGGACATCAGGCACCCCATCCAGTGCTTATAATATCCAATGGCTAGCTCTTATTCTGTCTCAGGGTCCAGCACATTTGACACATATAAAAATAATTATATTCTTAAATTAATGGTGATGCAGTGACAAGAGAAAAAGAGAAAAGACCAACTAATACTTACACAAGCATTATTATTTATTTACACACACACACATACTTAACATAATATAATATAGTAAATTTTTATATAAGAAAATATAAATGATGACTTTAGACTACTGTTATAATAGTCCTTTGTTAAAGTTCATTTCACTTAAAATCAAGTATCTATTTAGTTATTTAAAGTATCTTTACCTAGGTTTTCATTTGTATGCATTTTCCAACAGGTTGGCCTTTTGATTCCATTGATGGTTCCAGAGCTTGTCTTCATTTCTTTGATTAACAAAGGGAGAGAGTCCTTCTTTAGGGTTTAGGCATTTGCTCCAGATGAATACAGTTGATTTTAACAGAAGATATTGGGGCCTGAAGTTGTCAAACACACCTAACTGTTCTGCAGCTTTTACATTGATGTTGACAGTAGCAGTAATTGACTGGTTTACTACTGCATTTACAATTTCCAAATATTCTGCATTGTCCAAACTGAATAATAACTGACTGGACTCTGACTCAATTGAATTAGATTGCAGACCAGACTGAATTGCTGATCAAAGGCCAGACTGATTTACAGACTCAAAAGTGGAATGCTCTAACAGATAGCAGACCCGACTAAATAACAACAGGCCATAGCAACTTTATATACTTTTTCTCTCATTCTTTAATTCCCTATCATACCTTTTAATTTTTGATTGTAACTTAAATCTGTTTTTTCTTAATTAATTTTTACATTTTGTTAATCTAATTGATTTTTATATTAGACTATTTCCATCATCTAATATGATTATTGAATGTCTAGAAAAATGTAACTTTATTTAAATATTCCAAATACATTCAACTGTTAGTAATAGCACATCTAACAAGTTAGTATAAGCACAAGATTTCAAGATGTATTAGTCTCCCATCTTCTTTAGGTGTTGCTGGACTGACCAGTGACAGTACTAGCATGGGATTCGAACATGGAACCTTAGATTCTTGAGTATTGAATTTTAAGGTAATGCTCTAACCAATTGAACCATCCTGCCAAAGGCAACAGTCAGTAGAAATTTCATATACTTATCTATGAGCTTCCTCCCACTTTTTCCTCAAGAGCAAAGTTGATTAATGGTTTCCATACATTATCTATAGTCACACTAGGCTGGCTTATGGGATTTTTTGCCACTGTCATGTGAGCAACTTCTTTAAATTTTCTTCTTTTCTTCTCTATCTAATATTTTTGTATTTTCCCAATTGGACATATGTTCATTGGCACATACATGGTCTGCTACCTTAGACATATGTTTTCTCTCTTCTAATCATCAGTTTGTGTTTTTGCAAATGCTTTTCAATGGGATAACTGGTCTCACAAATATATGTTCTTCCACATTTACATGGTATTTCATAGAAGCAGTTTTTTCTTTTCAGCATTTCAAATTTTAGCTTTGTAGATGTTAGAATTCATCAGTGCGATATGGCTCTGGAAAGCTGTTCCGATGTTATACTGATTTCAGATTTTCATTAATTTGTCTGCTATTTTTGGAATGTATGGGTACACTACAGTATCAATGTTTTTTCTCTTGATGGCTCTTTTTGTTGACTATTTAATGTTTTCTTAACAGCTGATGGATAACCATTTTTCATTAGTTTGTTCTATATAGATCTTTTTTTTCCAAATTTCTGGTTTCTGGAAAAACTTCTTTGCTCTGTTCCATAGTGATAGTATAAATCCATGTTTTGTGTTTTATAGTGTGATTGGATGTATGGGCTAGGTATTTTCCTGTATGTGTAGGTTTTCAGTAAACTGTAGTTTTAATTTTGCCATGAGAGAGTCTGTCACAAGAACATCTAAAAATGCCAATTTTTGTTCGTTCTGATTCTATTGTAAATTTAATTGAAGGGGATATGTTGTTGATGTGTTTACAGAAAGTTTGTAGCAGTGCTTCACCATGTGGCCATACAACAAATGTATCATCTATATAATAAAGCCAAACTTTAGGTTGATATGAAAGTTTTTATGGCTAAGATTCAAGTTCTTCCATGTAAATATTGCAAATCAGGTGAGACAATGGAGAGCCCATAGCCATTCCTTAATTTCGTTTGAAGAATTCTGTCATATTGAAAGTAATTGTTTTTATGAAAAATGGTTATACATCAGCTGTTATTAAAAAAACATTAAATAGACAACAAAAAGTACCACCAACAGAAAAAACAATTATTGGTACTGTAGTGTACCCGTACACTGCAAAAAAATAGTAGACAAATTAAGAAAAATCTGCAATCAGTATAACATCAGAAGTTTTCCAAAGCCATACCACCCTACAAGAAATTCTAACATCTACAAAGCCTAAACTTGAAATGCTGAAAAGAAAAAATTGCATCTATGAAATACCATGTGAAAGTGGAAGAACAATGTTATATTGGTAAAACCAGTCATCCCATTAAAAAGCACTTGCAAGAATACAAACTGATGATTAGAAGAGAGAAAACAGATATGTCTAAGGTAGCAGACCATGTATGTGCCAATGAAAATATAAAAATATTGAATAGATAGGAAAAGGTACAAAGAAAATTTAAAGAAGCTGCTCACATGACAATGGCAAAAAAATCCCATAAGTCAACATAGTGTGACTATACATAATGTATGGAAACCACTAATCAACTTTGCACTTAGGGAAATGTAGAGAAAGCAGAAGGAACCTCATAGATAAGTATATGAAATTTCTACTGACTTGCCTTTGGCAGGATGGTTAGAGCATTACCTTAAAATTCAATACTCAAGAATCTAAAGGTCCAGGTTCAAATCCCATCCTAGTACTGTCACTGGTCAACCAGAAACACCTGAAGAAAAGGGGAGAATACATCTCAAAATGTTGTGCATATACTGACCTGTGTGATTATTACAAACAGCTGAATGTATTTGGAATATTTAAACAGTTAAATTTTTCTACAGACATTCAATACTCATATTAGATGATGGAAAAGTCCAATATAAAAATACAACTAAAACACCATCATCACAAGCCTTCAGGAAAACACTAATTCATTTTTACATTACATGTTATTTAATCTTATCCTTAGATAATCTATCACTTTTATGAGTTAGTTTACATTTTCCTCTTAGTTAATTCAATCAGCAATCTTACTAGTATTCCAAATTAATTAATTATTTATTTTCGATTTTTACTAAGTTATTTTTTACACATTAATTCCCCTAACTTATTTTATTTTTTACACATTTATTCCCCTAACTTATTTTTTCTTTATAAAACAAAGCGAGTTTTTGGTTCTTTAAAAAAGAGAGAGTTTTAAAATATTTCCTCCCTACCCCATTCTCTCTCTTTTTTGTTAAAAAAAAAAAAATACTGCAATCTTTTTTTTTATTTTACAAAGTTGCATTTTAAAATCTACTTAAATAATTGTTTTTAACTATTCTTTTAAATAAATTTGATCATAATTTTTTTTTCTTTTTAAAATTATAAAATATGTAATGCAAGATATATGCAGTTTTATACATATCTTTCTTGCTAGTGTTATATGCCACTCCCCCCACCCAGTTTGAGAAGAAAAATATTCAATTTGACTCATTTCAGATCCGATATTTTATTTTAAACTTGATTTGATTTTTCATTTTTTATTTCCTAAAAAATAAATTTATATTTGCTCAAGATTGACAAGCTGCAGAAGGTGACTTTTTTACACTGCTTCTATCTCACCAGGCCATAATTTACATTGACTGGCATGATTATGTCATGTGTGATGACTACGAGAGACACATACATTTTTCCTATATGTATGAAGAGGGTGTAGGCTGCCAATAGCAGAACATATCTGGATTATATATGACTTATAAAATAAACATATACTATAACATTATTTTTTTGTTGTTGTGAATGAGCCCACAATTTTCTCCAATGGATCTGCATCGTAAACATTCAAGGTCACTGTGAATGGCAGTATTCATCCACTGACCATTCGGCTTATACTAAAAACAAGGCTTATTATGACATGTTGGAAATCTTCCTTCCAACGATCTGATTTGCTGCTTATCTGGATCTATTTTCCAGGGTGCATATTTTTTAGATAAGGGATTAGGACAACTTCCAGTGTGTTGGATGGGTCCAGAACTTTTCTATTGGAACCTCATCCTATCGGATAATCCCTCCCATTTAACCCATTATGGGTCTTAAGTTCATATAGTGATAGCTTGCATTTAATACTTTATCAATCTTTATCTACACTTTACCCCCTCCATACTCTTATCAACTTACACACAATCTACACTCACTTGAGAGATTATTTTGGAACATTTTATTTAATTTTTTATTATAGATTTCATTTTATTTATTAGGACTTTATTCAACTTATTTATTTTTAAAACTTTTTCTTTTTTTTATTTACATATATTAATTCTCTAAAAAAACTTCTTTATATTTATTCAACCTTATTTATTTCGCTTTATTTCCATTAACTCTCAAAAAAAAAAAAAACATTTAATTTTATCCTCATAATCCATGTAGAATAAACTTTTTTTTTTAAAAAAAAAAATCGGTCCAATTAATATAAACTCTAAACCCCCAGTAATAAATTATTTATCATTTCAGACCATATTTTCTACTCTGTCCTTTTTTTTTTTACAATACCTATTCTTTTTTATTCTTTTACTTTATATTTTTAACTATTATTAATTATCTTATACACCTGGGTCTCTTTTTACACGGACTTATTTAACACGATTTTGAAGTTACGTGATTTATGTTTCACCGGAAGTCAAACACCGATAATGCGCTATTACTTTAAATAATAAATTTCGTGCACTTACGTTATATTGAAAGTAATAGCACATTATTGGAATTTGATTTTCATCTTAGTAATTTCAATATTTTCAGTGCTTCATAATAGTAAGATTTTATGCAATAATGAAATTAAAATCATGATTTCCACATTTTATGTATACACACATTAAATTTTACAAGATTATAATGTAAATTTGTTCAAACATTGTGCGTGTTAATTTTGCATTTTAAATCACATTCTGTTTTTGCTTTTTAAAAAAGAAGGTAATCAATTATTAATCATTTAGTGTCTGCAAGTTTATTTTTAAAAGACGAGTAATAGCAGTGAAATGAAATTTGATTTTTAAACGGAATTGAAAATTAAAGACAAAAATAAAAATTTAATTTTTAGTTGTTACTTTTAATTAAATTTTTCCCAGCAGTGGTGATTAAATATCTTTTTATTATCATAAGTCTAAGTTCATAAACAATTAATAAAATCATCATCTCAAAGATTAATTACTAATTATGTTGTCAACAGAAAACCATTAACACAACATGAGAGTGAACTTGATGCTAGTTGTATTTCCTCTTGTGAGAATCTGATTTTTTACCAGTTTGCAAACGAACATGTATTTCGGCAAATAGCAATAATAATTAAAACGTGTATAAAAAAACGTAAATTACTGTACTGTAAATTATGCATAAAAATATATTATTTTGAATAAAATTAAATATTATAGTTAAAAAAAGTTTGTCTTGTATCAATTTTTTTCAAATTTGAAATTTTTTATTAGTCATATTTTATTTCCTTACTTTTTTTTGGGCGAATTTTAAAGTAATTTTACGTTGGTGCTTTGCTTTTACGCGAATTTTGAAAAATCACAGACCATATCCCCCCTTTTTCAATGTAAGTTACATCTATTTTTGCGTGATTTCGTTTGCGCGTGTTTTCTGAGGAACCTATCTATCACGTAAAATGAGACCCAGATGTATATGTAATATTATAATTTGCTTGCCTTGGTCCATTTCTCTTCTAACATTGCTCACTGATTTTAACATTTATTATCTATGCAATTTAGCATTTAATTTAATTTTTAGTTACCAGCTTTTTTTTTCAATTTTAATTACGATTTTACTTTAACTTTGATTATGCTGGTTCAATTTACTGCACTTCAGTCCCATGTTGGGCACTATTTGAACTGGGTCCCTGAATAATTTTCATATTAATTAGTTTTAATGTTTTAAAATAGTTTAAAAAAACAATTGAAACAAACTGGCTCTTTAAGCAGAGAGGAGAATACCATTGATATCATAGCCATCAACAATATCCATGGTTAGATCAAGCTATGTAAAGCATAGCATGATCACATTTGTGAACTGTGGCCTATCTTGACTGCTGGATTCAACCTCTGCCATACAAAGCATTTATTTGTTTTGAGGATCAACCTAAGGTGCCAGCCAACCATAGATTATATAGTCAGCATGCTTCAGACAATAGGCATACAATCTAGCACTTGAAATATCCCATGGTTAGTTCATACTCTGTCTCAGGGCCCAGCATATTTGACACATAAAAATAACTATACTCTTAAATTAATGGTGATGCAGTGACAAGAGAGAGAATAAACCAACTAATATTTAAGCAAACATTATTTATTTACCCACACATATATTTAACATAATATAAGAAATTTTTATATAAGAAAATATAAATGATGACTTTAGACTATGGTTATAATAGTCCTTCATTAAAGTTAATTTCATTTAAAATCAAGTGTCTATTTAGTTATTTAATGTATGTTTACCTAGGTTTTCATTTGTATTTTCCAACCGGTTGGCCTTTTGGTTCAACAATGGTTCTGGGGCTTGCCTTCATTTTGGTTAACAATAGGAGAGTATGTGGCATCATCTCCTTTAAGGTTTAGGCATTTGCTCCAGATGTTAGCTCCAGGCAAGTAGTTGTTTTTAGCGGAAGACATCGGGGCCTGAAGTTGTCGAACACCCCTATGACTGTTCTGCAGCTTCTGCATTGATGTTGACTGCAGCAGTAAATGACCGACTTACTACTGCATTTACAATTTCTGAATATTCTACATTCTGTCCAAACTGAATGATAATAACTGACTGGACTGAATTACAGATTGCAGACCAGATTGAATTACTGATCGAAGATCAGACTGATTTACAGACTCAAGAGCGGAATGATCTAACAGATAGAAGACCTGACTAAATAATAATAGGCAATAGTGGCTTTATATATATTTTTCACTCATTGTTTTAATTCCTTTTCATACTTTTTAAATTTTTTATTATCTTAATTAATTTTTACATTTCATTAATCTAATTGATTTTTACATTACACATTATCTAATCTTTTCCGTAGATTAATCTATCACTTTTATGAGATAGTTTACATATTTTCCTTTTAATTAATTCAATTAGCAATCTTACAAGTATTCTAAATTAATTTTTTTTTGATTTCAACTAAGATTTATTTTTTATACATTTATTCCCCTAACTTATTTTTACTTTATAAAACAAAGTGAGTTTTCAGTTCTTTAAAAAGGAGAGAGTTTTAAAATCTTTCCCTATCCTATTCTCTTTTTTTAAAAGAAAAAAAAAACCACAATCTTTTTTTAGTTTAGAATGTTGCATTTTAAAATCTACTTAAAAAGTGCGCATGCGCCTTTTGGAGCAAGGTTGTTACTTTTACGGTGAGCCTATTTATTTGTTGTTTTTTTACGATATCAAACTGATAAAATATTTTTGGAATGAAACTAAATTGATATTAAAGATTTGAGATAGACAAACCTCATAAAAAAATCTAACCGATCCCTCCATATAGAATATACTAACCACATTTTTCCTTTTTTTTGCTGTGGCAAATATGTCAGACGCCATGGACTCTGCATGCGAAGTGAAATCACGCACATATGCAGAAGCTGCGAGAGCCACATCTTTATTGCTACAGCACGATTCTTACGTAAATTTATCTAGTGTAAAAAATACAAATCAAAGTGCTAGATTCCACAGATCAACAATGAATGATTTGATTAATTTAGACATTCTTGCGGATACCTCTCATGAATCTATCAACGTAATCGAAGAGGCTTGGTCAGAAGAAAGCTTGAAAAGAATCCGGAGGCCTTCAATCAAACAATACCGAAAGGCCTATATTTATCATTTAAACGTTTTTTTACCAATCGCTCGATTGTTCTAGCTGTCACGGATATTAATTGCTCTCTTTACAGATTCCCAAAAAATTTGCTGTATGAAGCAATTACAGAAAACAACATGTGGGACTCTATACAATGAATTGGAGAACATCCTAACCCCAGATATATTGCCATTGAATTTTTCAATGAAGGACAGAGAAATAGATTTGAAAATACTATCCTCACGCTGGAAAAATACGTGTTAGTCAAAATAGATCACAATAGAGAAAACTATGTAACAGGGATTATTAAAAACACCTACTTCACCTTCTCCATTAATGACTTTACGAAGCTGATGAAACCTTTTGGGTCAGTAGTGTCGTTCCAACCTACGTATCTAAAAGATATGCCTATACCTATATTAAGCACCAATTATCATTTTAAACTGCGTCTAAACAAAAATATAATTCCGAATGATATCCCTACATTAATTACGGATCAAGATACCACGCTCCTCATAATAATATATGGAATTAAACCTCAGGTGTGTGTCCAAAAACTAAATGTCTGCACTGTGAAATGAGAAATACAACAACACATCAATGCAAGGGAAAAAACAATAATAATATGCCATACACAAATGGAATGGCGTTGATCACCGATATAAATGATGCTAATATCGATGATTTAGTTGGTTTTACCCCAAGTATACCATCAGAAGATAATACACAAATACAAGATCATCTATCGGACCAACACAGTTCCATTACACTAAAAGTCACAAATGAAATTAGCAAAACCATTCCAGAAGCAGTAATCCTAAACAAAACTTCACAAGACATTACAGAAGCATCAATATCAGGACCATCACACTCAGGCATTGACATAAATGTACTAACAGCCAAACGTAAAGCTGGTCATCCACCAAGTAAGAAAAGAGAAAGAAAAAGTGAAGTACAATCCCCAGAACTGAGTAAAGAGGATCTATCACAGTCTCTGGACAATGCTAAAAAAGTTAAAAAGTTAACCCAAAACATAGAAGATTCCAATGTGTGTAATACAAGTGAGCAAGTCGCGATAATAGAAATAAGTGAAACATGCTCAAATAGAATAGCTTACGACAAGCTCCTTGGTTTGTCGGATGAAAGTCCAATATTTTTAGACAGGAATATGCAGATAACATAAACATACCTTTCGTACTTTTACATAACTCCATTAAGTAATAATTTACTAAGGCTAAATAAGCGTCTGAAAAATACGAAGGTAGGGACCTCTATAGGTCTTAAAACACAAGCTTACGCTATCGTAAGCTAGAGGTCCCTACCTTCGTATTTTTCAGACGCTTATTTCTAAGGTTACAGCCTTAGTAAATTATTACTTAATATAATAATGGGCGTTTAATAAAAATTTATAATTATAACTACATTAAATAAAATGATGATAAAAATAAGATCAGTTAATGTCAGAGGATTAAACTCTGTTGAAAAAAACTATAAACTTAGAAAATGGATTAACATTATCCAACCACATATAATTGGACTACTGGAGACAAAGATATTATACCTTACCCCTTCTTACGTCGTCTCGTAAATTTATAAAAACATCATTTATATAAAATCAATAAAATGTTTAATGTTTATAATAACGACTCGATCAGAACTTTGTACCTCCCTCTTACACAAAATCCTATCACGGGGCTGTCGGTACCTCGGGTAGAGTAATCAATATCATTTGCAAACATTTGCCAATAACACTAATACTTGTTTACTAGACTACATATTAGCCAATCAAACTTTTTATTTATTTAAAGGAAAAAATCCAATGGGCGCCAGCCGACCTTTGTCGACAAGTCTGCTTGACCAATACGATCTAGTACCCGCTCCCGCTAGCTCAGCTACAATAATCAATAAAATATACTCCGCCTACCTAAAAATCAATTTTCGAATCTTTCTCTGCGCTAATTTTCTCGCTTTCTCTTTTTCTTTTATTTAATTATTTAATTTAAATCTAATTTAAGTAATCACTAACCCATGAAGTCTCCATTTACGCTATTACCCTTCGTTTGGTCTTATAATATAATTAATTACACTTTTGTTCAAGTTTAGATAATATTTAATACAACCAAAATATCATATTATACATACATTTAGAAAATAATTATATGCACACAATTATATTTGAAATCACAATAAAATTTCATATTATCCATACATTTAGAAAATTTATACGCACACAATTATAATTAAAATCACAATAAAATCTCTGGGTAATGGAGCTAAAGACAATTACTAATTATTGTTCGTAACATAAAGTTCAGAGTTTATTATTCCATTTATTATTACGGCTTTTTAATTAGTGAATTAGAAATTGAAATAAACATTACCTAGCTTTCTCCCTTATGCACGGTTCCGAGCGTTGCTTCTGATAGTATTTCATTCGGTCAGTTAGCGCTAACTCTTTGCAATCCTTTTCCCGATGTCGTTGGGATCCTGTGGGCTCCACGTGGACACTCCGTTTCCTTCTTGTTTTACGCGACCAGGATCGAAATTTGAACTGTCTGCTGTTGGTATTGCATGGAAGGATTCGGCCGGCTGTTCACACGATGGGTTTAACAATGCAGGATTTTATTTAATATTAGACGTATATTAATATTCAATACTCTCTATCTATGAAAAAAATAATAATTAATTGATACAATAGAAAATTCGCCCTTTTTATATTTTACGGTCCTTATCTTGCGGATTCAATCTACATTCTGAATTTCTGCTATTGGACAACTCTTTCTTTTCTTTCGACTTTCTACACAGTTTCATTGGTCATTGCAAATTTCAATTTCTTTATTAGAGTTATTTCAATTTCTTTGTTAGAGTTATTTCAATTTCTTTTTTAGAGTTATTTCAATTTCTTTGTTAGAGTTATTTCAATTTCTTTGTTAGAGTTATTTCAATTTCTTTGTTAGAATTATTTCACCAACTAGCCGTTTAATGGAAATTTCTCATGTTTGTCATTAGCTCCCATTGTTCACTACATTCCTTTAATTACATATAATTTTTTTTTCTTATTATAATTATAAGACAAAACGAATTCCACCTTGCTTTTTCTTTTTTTTCTTTTTTCTTAAAGCAATCTTAAATCAAATTTCAATTAAATCAAATTTAGTTAAATCAATTTTTTAATTCTCTAGGTTTTATTTAAATATGATTCAAAATTATATCTTATAAAACTGTCTAATTTATGCTTTTAACGATAAACCTTTCTATGAGAAAAAAAATCTTTTTATTCTTATTTTACCCTACAAGACCCTTTATTTTTATTAAATACTTAAACAAATCTTTTATCAATTTATATATTTTTTTAAAATTATGTGTAACTCCGAAGAAAGTACACTCCTTCCTGATGTATCTTGGTACAATATATAATAAATCACAAACAGATCCATCTAAGCTCTATGACAATCAAGGCTATTCTTTGTTTTCCAGAGCCGCATTCTCACCATCGGCTGGGACAGGAATTGTGATAACCAAAACATGCCCATTCAGCTCATTTAAAATATTACATATTGATGCACACATGCTAATTATTAATCTATATCATAAAAGAATAACGCTTAACATAGTATATCTGTATATTCCTCCAGGTGATACAATTATAAATAACCTCATACATATACTAAACACAAAGTTTGCATCGTCAATACATACCCATAATACTAATGGGAGATTTTAATATGTCATACAGTAAATTTGTTATGAAATGGTTACACAGGCTGGCTTTTCCTCTCATGTCTGGAGAAGGTTTTCTTCCACAAAACTCTGTTTCATTCAACAATGGCAGATTCTCTTCTCTGATTGATCTTGTGTTTTATTCACCAGCGCTGCATCATATGATCAAAATACTACTAATAAACTCATCCTTCTCAGATCATTCAGCTGTGATGGTTTGTCTTAAAAATGATTTTTCATATAGACCCACAGTTACTATAGGCAAAACTATTAGAATATTACTTCCAGCTCAAACTAAGGAATATCTCTTTTCAGAGATATACATATCAATATTCAAAATTCGTGACATGGATTTGGACCCAGTTCAGAGATGATTACCTTCGTAAACATAATCTCGTACACAATTGATACAATTACAAGAAACCAACCCCCCCCCCTTCAAGGATTTTGGCTCTTGCAGATGATCTGCATAAAAGAATAACACTTAGTGCTTCCACCGCAGAGGGCTGTACAAATGTTGTAGCCCTTAGAAAAGCTTATTGGTCGGCATGTGTTTCGCTCAGGGAATATTTGGCAATAAAGAAGAAAAAGGTATTCCTGAGTCAGACCCATATATGGTCTAGACAGTACATTCGCTGGGCTCTAGGTCAAGCTCCAACAAACCGGGTTCCATTGGCTATCAAAGTAGAAGGGCAAACCATTGCAGGAGATAATATGCTACAACCACTCTACTCATTCTACAAACACAACCTGCAAAGAGGGGAATTTTTCAACCCCCTGGATAACTTTCTAGGCCCACCAGAAGATAATATAGCCTTTGTTCTGAGAGATTTTGAAGAAAAGTTGTATTCAATATCAAACTCATGTCATCCAGGAATACATGGAATACCTTGCTTTGTATACAAGCACTTAAGTCATTTCACAGTAAAATATCTAGCAGATTTAGCCAACTTCCTAACCCAGAGAATTTATCACATTCATGGGCTCTACCCCATCTCAGTGGTTCCATTTATTAAGAAGAAGGAAAACATAACCACTTTACAAAATCTCAGACCTGTATCAATGAGCCCACTTGGTATCAAGATTCTGGAGTCAATAATTAAAGACAGAATTGAGCCCTACATTCTGCCATATTTGTCAAAAAATCAGTTCACAAGGAAGGGATCTTCTACTGGGCAAGCGGCTTTTCTATATAAGACAGTGATTGACACAGTCAGAAATAACAAAAGGTACGGACCTGTTGTAGTTCAACTGGACATCAAATCAGCATTTGATATGGTACCAATTAATATCTTAATTAATACACTAGCAGACACATCAATTCCCAGAGCACTAATCTACTTGATTACAAATCTTCTTTTAAGTAGAGAAATTCATATAACTCTTAGTGGGAAATATGCACCATCCTTCACTCCATTTAACTCCATCCCACAAGGTTCACCATTAAGTGCTCTTCTATTCACCTTCTATATTAATCCTCTCCTTAAAGCAATTGAAAGTGAGATGACTGGAATATTCATACCCGCAATGAAGACTAATGTTACATGTGTTGCATACAAGGATGATATTACTGTCTTTCTGCCCACCGAAAAACAAATACCAACACTAATTAAAATTCTTAATAACTACTCAGCAGAATATAAACTAGAGTTTAATCTACATAAATCCAGCGCTTGGTCCATATGCACTGGACACCAACAAGACCAATACTTTAAAGGAAAACCAGGTCCATTCCTGGGATTTCCATTCCATTTAAGCAACTCTGAAATGCGTTCACAGATACAGAGGAAATTAATGAATAAATCTGAGAATATAACTAATTCTCTATCCAAATCATGCATGTCGCTCTATGCCAAAGTCGCTCTCTTCAATCTCTTAATAATAACAAGAGTTACATATTATACACCCATAATAATATACACAAAAGCGTTTATAGCAAAAATTTATTCAATGTGTAGAAAATTATTGTGGAAAAAAAAAATAGTGCCAATATCCTTAAGAAAAATCCTGAACCCTCTATCTCGAAATGGACTAGGCCTACATTCAATCAACATTTTTCAAATTCAAAAAGCATTTAATTTAATATCATCATGCGCCAAAATTTTCCCCTATCTAGAAATTGCACTCAAAATCACACCCACAGACAAACCACCACCTACAAATAACTTCTGGAATAAGCTAATTTCTCCACTATTAAGCATCCCCAATCTTACACACACACACCCCTATGAACAAAATGAAATACTGGGAGGTTTACTCAGTCTGCAACCCCCCTTCCAATGATAACGGGAAAACTTATCTAAACTTAACAAATAAACAGTTGAACAAAAACTTCAAATATTGGTCATTGGAGCCAAAATTCTATGATTTCCTCATAAAACTAAATCTTGATGCACTTCCAACTCTTTATTTCTGTAGATATAAAAGGAACTGTACCAATATTGAAGATATTTGCAAGCTTTGTCAAAGAGAACCAGAAACCCTATCACACTTATTATTCACATGCCCCAGATACAATAATATCAGTTGGGACATTCCTAAAATTTTTAAAAACAAGGATTACGGAATACAAACACTTCTCAATTCCTTTGAAAAGGGTATTTATGGACTCATCCGCGCTAGCACATTTGTGTTATACTCACTATGGTGTACCAGATGTACACTTATGTATGAACCGGACATGAAACAATCTAACACATTTAGAAACAAAATTGATATCATACGCACTAGGGATGAAAAAATTTCATCGCCTAACATTTTTTCAGACACCTGGTCAATAATGCTACTTCGCTCTAATTTATAAAAAGACTCACCATCGCCAAAGAAGTAGATCACCAGGATTTTAAAAAAAAAAAAGGAAAGAAAGGGGGGAGGTAAAAGAGATGAAAAGTGTACCCATTAATATATGTAAATTGTTATAAACTGATGTAACGATCAGGAGAATGGTAAGCCCTGATCAAAATTGTTATTTTCCTTTTTTTTTCTTCCTTTTTTTGTACATTTATAAACCAATAAAGCCTATTGAAACTAAAATCTACTTAAATAATTGTTTTTAACTATTCTTTCAAATAAATTTGATCATAATTTTTTTTATTTTTTAAAATTATGAAACGTGTAATGCAAGAGTGCTGTAGTTTTATATATATGTCTCTTTCGCTAGCATTACAATATATTAAATAAAATTGAATTTAATTATTCTATGTTTAAAAATTTTTTTTTTTTAAAAATAGAATATTGTTTGATCTTTTCACAAATTTTAGATTGTTTTAATAATCTCCATACTTCCTCTTTCTTTTTTTTTATATTCATATAAATAAAAAATTTTAGATTGTATATTAGCCAGTAATTACTTTAATCCAATTTCTACTATACTCCATATTTTCATTTATTTTTGTCTTTTACTTTTTAAAGCGAATACTCAGTCTTTTTTAAAAAAACTGTTCACATTCAATATATTTTCTTTTTTCCTACAATTTTAAATACAACAACCAGGCAGGATGTTATAAAATTAATTCTGTTAAATCTTTAAAATCTTTATGCCAACATTTTATTAAAAAAATAATTTCTTTTTGAATAAAATTATATTCATAAAAACTCATATATTTTTTTTGTAAATCATGCATTTCTTCTTGTAAATGAAATATAAATATATTAATGATTGGATAAAGTATAATCTGAAATTATAATCAAATTAAAAAAAATTTGTGAAATATGAAATAATACCAAAATTTATAAAAAAAAATAAAAATAAATGCTGGCACTACAGAATAACATAATATTTTAAAAAAGAATATATTAAGTTGTAAAATAATAGACATGTGAAAAAAACTAAATACAGTATACAAATTGAAGAAATAAATATGTTAAATATTATATATTTATAATAAATTGTTTTTCTCTTCACTAGTAAAAATTGTAATTATAAATATGCAACTTTTTTCGCATGCGTTAGTGAAGCTATAATTATATTATAATGTGTAATAGGTCTTCTTAGCACTTTCGAGATGTAATATTCGAATCTCATACTCATAGCTTTGTAAATGAAGACTGTTATGATTTATTGTACACATATGCAAATGAGTTTGAAAGAAGCTTTTTAAATAGCAAATGATCTCAGTGCCATTAATAGAAGAGAGGCATGCTTTGCTCTCTCCAAACAATGGACTAACTAATTAAAAATTCAAACTCATTTGCATATGTGTACAATAAATCACAACAGTCTTCATTCACAAAGCTCCGAGTGTGAGATACAAACATTAAATCTCAAAAGTGCTAAGCAGACCTATTACACATTATAGCTTCACTAACGCATGCGAAAAAAGTCGCATATTTATATATTTATAATATAAAAAATAAAGAAAATGAAAATATTACAAAAAAATAACTAACTTAACACAAGAAAAATTAAAAAATAGAAATATTAAATATTACTAAAAAGTTCATAAGTATAAAAAAGAAAAAAAAATAAGAATTATCATTTAACAAATATATGTTTTTACAAAAAGTATAACTGAATATACAAGAGATACTCAAAAGTAACCAGAATTTTATAATAAAAAAAATATTAATTTACTTTTAAGTGTTATAAATTTAATCTTCAAAATATTGTCCATTTAATATAATACATCAGTCTAACTATGTTTTTCATTTTTCAAAGTAGTCTGGAAACACTTGAAAAGTGACATCTTTTAATGCCTGCATTATTTTTTTCTTTTCACCATTTCTAAGTCTGCAAAAAAAATAATTTTGAGGCACTTTTTCATTTGAGAAAATACAAAGTAGTCACTCAAAGTGATATCAGGTGAATATGGCTGATAGATAAGCTGGATCATATTGGATTTAATTAAAAATTGTTTTACATTCAGGGCTTTGTGTGTTGATGCATGACCAGGTAAAATCTGCACTCCTCACTTTGCCATAAATCAGGATGTTTATGTTTTACCACATCACATAAACATTTCAGAACTTGCTGATAAAATGCCTGACCATTACAAACTAATTTTGAGACAAAAATGCCATTTGCATAAAAAAAAAACAGCACTGTCTAAACACTAGACTTATATTCGTCATGCTTTTTAGGGACATGGTGAATTTGATACTCCATTAAACCATTCATAAACTTTGATATAATCTTGCTTGAAATCTATTTCAATCATTACAACTGTTTTTGCTGTTGTTTTCCCTAAATGAAAACAGAATTTCACATTGTTTCAACTTTTTAGCCATTACAAAAAAATTACCTATGCAAAATACATTTTACAAAAAAATGTGCTAAGTGGCACTATGATTTCACATGGTGACATTATTTGGCAGATTGATGTAGAAGGGTCTCCCCAAAAGATATATAGCAGCAGAAGCATATACTACAACAGGTGTGAATAACAAAGAATGATTCCCATTGTTTTTGGGTCCTCCTTTGTATAATGAATAAATTGATAAAATTATGACTAATGAATTAAAAATTCAAATAGATATTTTAATAAGGAACTTCATTATGAAAATACAAATAATAATGGAACAAAAATAACTGGAAATATAAATCAAATATATAATGTATTATTATTTTTAAAAGCAGATATAAAATAACTTTATGATATTTAAGAGAGAAAAATATCTGAAAAAAAGAAACAAATATTAAAAGAATGTTTTATGAAAATGCAAATAACAATGGAATAAAAATAAAATTATTAAGCATTATATATATATAGAAATATTAATAAATATATGATGAAAATATATCAAGCATATATTAACAAATATATAAAAAAGATTTCTCTTAGACTAAAATTATTAATCATTATATATATATAGAAATATTAATAAATATATGATGAAAATATATCAAGCATGTATTAACAAATATATAAAAACGATTTCTCTAGACTAATAATTAATGCATATTTTTTTGAAAATACTTCAAAATAATAAAAAAATATTGTATAAAAAATAATGTTAACAACAAAAGAATTAATAGAGTATTATATATTTAAAAAATTATTTACAATAGTAATTATATACACATACTTTTGTTAAATTTAAATAAATCAATAAAATATATCTTTATAACAGCAATAATATATATATAATAATAATTATACACATAAAAATTATTTTCAGCAAATATTAATTTTTCCTCTTTTTAATATGCTTCAATTAATTTACAATTATGATGTGATGCACTGTGACTTCTTATACAAAGTCAGGAATCTCTCAGCCACTATGCCCAGAGAAACCTATTAGACACTTTACCTTCCCTTTCCATTCTCCACCCTGTTTCCCCCTATTCTTCTCGATCTTGCTCCATCCCATTTCCACAACATAATCTTTATCAACTCCATGGCCTTTATATCTAAATCCCTTTATCTTTTCCCAAACCCAGCATAAAAACCAATAACCCATTTTCTGTATAATAATTTTATGTTTATTCTTCCACAACTTCATTATTCGTATCCATTCTGCTTTCAGGCATTTACATTCAATTAACAGATGCCTAATATTTTCTATGCCTTCCTTACACAAGCTGCAGAATAAATCAGTCACATTTTTCCATTTATGTGTATATTCCCTGTCCGAGCCTTAAACAGTAAACTACTTTCTTTGCTATTATTATAAATTAAGTCAATATTCCATTTATTTCTATATAGATTTAAACCTTTTTTACTCTCCATACTAGTTCTCCGTCTCTCCAACTCCATTAATGCATCTATTCTTCTATATGATTCTTTGCCACTATAACCCTCAACAATTTTCCTAACACAATCATCCCATCTTTTGTATAAGTATACTGACAAATTCTTTATCCAAATCTTCTGCATATCATACCACCTTTCTCACCCACACTGTTTCTGGCCCTTTACTCATAACCCAATTAAATACTATTTTGGCTATTCTTATTATCCATAAACTGCAATCTACTGAACATTTTCATTTTGCATCTCTCATATAAAAACTTGAAATTGCCTCCTTTGCCATCTACACATCTGCATGGCTTCCTACTTCTGTTTGTACTTTTTCTAAATAATCTAACACTCCTTTACTAACACATAACACATCATTACCATATGTTACCCTGCTACAGCCACTCCCATATAATTCTAGCTACATCATATTTATTATATGAAAACACTGTAATTTCTTTATCAGTCCCTTTCTTTTCTTTGCTTCATTAATCATTTTTTTCTCCCATTCATCCAAGCAATTTCTCTGATTACTTAAGACGATTCCCAAATAGTTATACATATTCACCACATTTAACGTTATATCCCCCAATAAAAATTCTTTGTCTTCACTTTCTCTAGTATTAATAATCATTAATTTTGATATTTTCTTCACTAAATTTAATCCCCATCTCTTTACCAATCTTTGCCCATGTCCGCAGCATAACTTCCATATTTTCCCTTCTTTCTGTGGACAAGAAGACATTATCCACAAATAAAAGCCCTGATAATGTATATATCCCTTGCCACCTATTAATGGTATATCTACTCCTGTTCCTAATCTTTCTACTCCTAATCTTTCTAAAGCTCTTTCCATTTTTCTCAAATACAATAAAATAGATGACATAGGGCATCCTTGCCTTAGTCTTATCCCATTTTTAACTGATTCTATATTCCCTAATTGATTATTTTCATATAATTTCTTAATAATATCCACTAAAGCTCCATCCATTCCTAAATTTACTAAACTTACCTATAATCTATTTCTATTTACTCTATCATATGCCTTCTCTATATCTAAAAAAATCCATATATAACTGTCTATATATTTGTACTCATATCTACAAGTTGTGTAACTACAACTAAACTATTTCCTATACACTTACCTGATCAAAAACTTCTTTGCATTTTACCACTATATTACTTTCTTCCATTCATTTTGCAACCTTTCCAGCCATTATATATGCGAACACTTTATATAACATTAATGTTACTGCTAATGGTCTATAATTACTTAGCTTTCTATGATTCTTATCCTTTCCTTTAAATAGTAGCCTTACTCTTGTATTACTTCAACTATCCAGATAATCTCTCTTCTGTGCTATCTTATTAAAACATGATAATAAGTTTAATTTTGCCCTATGTCCTAAATTCATTACCATTTCTGTTGCCCATCCATCCAAACCTCTTGCCTTTCCACTTTTTAATTTCTTCCCTGTCACATTTAGTTCATTTTATGTAAACCTAATATTCCCATTACTATAAGCTTTCATGTTTGTTATCACTCTGTCCTTCACCTTTAACATCTTTTCTACATCCATTACATATTTATTTAAGATTGCCTTTAATTCTTCTCTAGAGCGACACTCTGTTCTCTCATCATCTAGGAATACTATTTCTTTCTCCCCCACATTCCTACTCTTAATGTATTTCCAAAATTTTTTACTCCCACCTATTCCATTTTTATTAATATCCTCCAACAATTTACTATTAAATTTTATTCTCTTGCTATAATTATCTATTTTAGCCAAGTTCTTTTTTTAAAAAATACTTTTCCAATTTAACAATAACATCTTTTTCCTTTTCTTTGTTCTTAATAGCACACTTCTGCATGCTTTATTCCTCGCTTTTACAAACTCTCACTTTCCTATTACTTTTATTCTTCTGTATATTTTCACCTTCCACCTTTTCTACTTCACCACACCAGTCCTTATATTCATCCCCAGCCAACTCTTCCATAATTTCTTCAACTTTTATTTTATATTCTTCTAACTTATTCTTATCATTCATTCTCCATCCACATCTTTCACTATCCTTTCTACTTTTATTAGTATTTTTCATCACATACAATCTACATTGCATACAAAGCAAGATCTATGTATTTTATATAAAATTAACCATAACCTATAAAACCATACAATATTTTTATGGCATAACCCCCCCCCCCTTTATAAATGTATATTATATAACTCTCCATTCATTTATCATTAGCCAATTATTAGTTAAATTAACTGATGTTTTATTTATGTTCATATAAATACTTTTGTTATAATTAATGTAATTGGTTTCATATATCTTCCTTCTATTAGATTCTTTAATATAATTTAAAGGTCTTATATTTGTGACAGTCTATTTTATGTCTGTATTTCAAATAATGAATATATAAGCCAGATTTATTATCTCTTCTATTAATAGCATTAAATTAAACATTTAAAATATGTATATGAATATACATAGTACAAATTATAAAAACAATAATTAAACAATACACAATTTAATATGAAAAATATGAAATAGGATAATTTGCTTAGAATAAAGACATTATTTGTTCTACTAGTGATATATTTGAATATAAAGACAATTTTTATGAACAATTTAAAGAAATAAATATGAAAAATATTCTAAAAAAATGTTTAGCAAACATTATATTTAAAAAAATTGAAAGCAAGCATTTTAACAATTAAAAAAAAAAAAAAATATTTTTTAAAAAATGCAAGATATCTTGATGACTATTTTTTAATTTTTAACAGAAGGAAAACAAAAATGTAATTTTTTTTATACAATGGAACTCCTATATATATTTTGTTTCAAGATAATAATTTACACTTTGTTTACAATCCTGTATGGTAAGACCATTATATCCCTACATAAATAAAATTATTTAACTAAATATATATATCATTAAAAATCAGTCAACACTTAGACAATCCCAATATCAATAACAATCAGTGATTTCAAACTATTGTCAAGGCAACCTCCTTTTAACAATATAGGTGAAATCCCACCTTTATTAATGGTTTGATGTACTTATATAGACACTAAAGATTGCAAGACCACAGAGATTGAAATTATTGATACTAAGAACTTTAAATAAAACTCTTTAAACAAGTAAATATAACTTATTCTGAATGCAGACTAATAAATAGTCAATTATAACTTTACAAACTGCAATTATAAATTTCAAATTAATAAGTATAATAATGCTCAAGGCTAAATGGGCTTGTAAGTAATCATTAAAACCCAGTCAACATTTAGACAATTCCAATACAATAACAGGCAGCAATTTCAAACTGTTATCAAGGCAACCTCCTTTTAACAATAAAGATGGTCTAATATACTTATGTAGACACTAAGCATGTATCTTAATATATATATTTACAATATTATTTAAAAATTAATATAGTAAAAACATTTTAAATACTTAATAAAAAGAGAATAGATAAAGAAAAAAAATTTAGAAACACTTTTTTTAAAAATATTTGTTAAAGATTTATTTTCTATTTATCACCAAATGAATTAAGAAGCAAAAACATTTTTTTTTTTCTTGGAAAAAACAACTAAATTTTTATACAATTGACTATTACTAGAAAATAAAATAAAAATTCTAGAAGTAATTTTCTTTTTTATGCACTTCATGATAATTTAGCTAAAATCTTTTTCACTTTCCTTCTTAGCAATATCAATGATAGATTAAAGAAAATTTAAATATAAAGCAATATGATAATTCAGAAACAAGGTTACTGAGAAATTTTTATTATTACAATGTTAGAAAAAAAATACTATGCTTAGACACTTTAATTATTTATATTAAAATTAAATATATGTACTCTCTTTTAAATAATAAATACATAATACAAAAACTCTCAGATAATGAAAATTATTCTTCACTTAACAGAGTAGCCAAAATTAAAAAAACATTAATTAATGTTTTTTGGATTTTGGCTACTCTGTTTATCAACCTTAGTACTCTATTTTGCAAATAGAAGGTTGATGAAAGCTGATAATGATAAAATGCAAAAGATATATTAAATGATATTACATTAATTAATATAATTTCAGTTATCAGGAAATTGAAATTATTTCTTTACAATTGTCATTATGCAAATATTTTTTAAAAATAATATCAAATTTAAAATTGAGGGGGGAGGGTATAAATTTTATAGATATTGTAATAAATAAAATAATAAAAAGTGATAAATTATATACTAAACCTGATATATATATAAATACTTATTATGAGTTATTAAAAAATTATAAATCAAATATAATTAATATATATAAATAAAAAACAACTGACACAAAGCTTTTAAAAATTGTTCTAATAAAAAAATAAAAAATAATGTAAAATACATATTTGTTAAGGAATAATCTATATACAATTTTAAAGTTAATATATACACACATAATAAATAACATTGTAAAAAATAAATAGTAAATACAATCTTAATATAACAATATAATGTGTGTTAAGCAATGGTGGCCTGCCTTACAAGCAGTTATCCTGGGTTCGCTTTCTGGCTGATGCTTTGACACAGGAAAAAAAACAAAACAAAAAAAAAAAAACAATATAATGTGTTTACAAAAACCAGAACTATGAATAATTTAATAAAAAATAAAATAAAAATTAATAATTTAAAAAATTTAAATGTTAACTATATGATAAAATATTTAAATTGTAAATATGATAAAACAATTATATTGCTACTATTAAGAATAAATTAAAAATTAGACTAAGAATATAAATGATAAAATCTCTAAAATAAATAAATACATAATAGAACAACAAAAAATAGAATTATAAGATTAACTCATTAAGATTATAAATAATTTTCATGAAAGAATAATCTTAAAAAAACAACAAACTATATCATAGAAAAATATAAAACTATCTTTAACAAAAAAAATTGGAAAATTTTATAATATTAATAAATTTGAACATTTATTATAAACATATATCATGCATGAGAGCATTTAAGCCCTCTTTGTTAGCTTATCATTCAATTAAGATATAAAGTGCTACATATTAACCAAACTCCAATTTGTGAATTATGACACTACAAGTTCTCACAGACAGGTTTTCTTTTAGTCCTTTACAGTAGTGAAACGTTTGGATGTGTTTTAGAGTTTATTTTCTTTGGCTAGTCTGGTTTAGTGGTGAATTTTGACTATTCTATTGACTAGTTTAGCTTTAAGCTTCTAATGTTTATATATATGATTTAATGGTTTCATGGTTATATGATGTAAATAAAATAGATTTTGGGCTAAACCGTGTATTAGTTTTGATTAATTCCCAACATTTCAACAAAATAGCATCAGCCATTGTCAAGGTTAACTTTTCAAACAAAAAACATTAGATTTCAAATAGTAACGAGATAAAGAATGAGATTGAGTGTAAAGTAGTTGACCATTCAGAATATTGGATTAACAAAATGTTTATTTTCTTCAGTTTCATCATTAATTGATTTCAAGTTTATATTAGAAGAGATAAAATAAGTGGTCTCCATAAGGCTGAAATATGTTGTGTTTTATCAGCTCTATTTAAACCAGTTGGTCATTTTTATATTTTAATCGACTCCCTCATAGTTCTCAAATCATAATTTTCCAAATTAGCAAGTATTTTAGCATTATCGAAATCAGGTTTGTGACTAATTTCTAAAAAATGTGAAGTAAAAGCTAATGTTATTAAAACAGGCAAAACTCTCCATACAAATGGTGATCATGTAATCATGTGATGTTTAATGGTTTAAAAGCTAATATATTTAACTTCTAATTAAAGGCATTTTTATGCTTATTAATTCTGAGATTAATTCATTTATTAGACTGACCTGCATAGCTATGTAGGTCAGTCTAATAGACAAATTAATGTATATAAAAATGCCTTTAATCAGAAGTTAAATACATCAGCTTTTACTTCACATTTTTTTAGAAATTAGTCACAAACCTGATTTTGATAATGCAAAAATACTTGCTAATTTGGCAAAATATGATTTGAGAATATGGAGTCAATTGAAATATTAAAAAGACCAACTGGATTTCTTCTAATATAAAATCAATTAATGGTGAAACTGAAGAAAATAAACATTTTGTTAATCTACATATTCTGAATGCTCAACTATTTCACACTCAATCTCATTCTTTACCTCACACTTAACCTTGATACTATTTGAGATCTAATGGTTTTTCTTTGAAAAGTTTATTTTGACAATGGCAGATACTATTTCATCGAAACACTGATAATTAATCAAATCTAATAGACAGTTTAACCCAAGACCTACTTTATATATATATACAATAAGAGAACCTTGTAAATCATGGGAAAAGTAATTAAAAACTTAATTAATAGCAGCACTTTAAGAATATTATGTTTCTGTGTTATTCTTCATAAATATTATAGGAAATTAATATCTATTGTTGTTGTTTTCATAAAAATTAATTAATTTTTAAAATATTTATTTTTAATTTATATTAGAAAAGTGTTGTAATAATATTTATTTCTAAAATCAAAAATCAATATTAATAAGCACTTTTCATTTAGGCTATACATTATTTTTCATTTCTATAAAGTTGTGAACTAACTAGTAGAAATTTTTAGTTATTGTAACAGAAAAACATTATCTTCATAGGTATTTCTTATTATAATTATTGTTGTATTTTTACAAAATATATAAAAAGACAATTTTTATATATTAAACTTTTTAAATATGTAGATTTAAAAAAAATATAAAACATCAATAAAATGGATGGAAGGGAATAATGTAGTGGGTGAAATGCAAGGAGGTTTTAGATTAGATAGGCGTATAGGAGATAGTTTATTTGTAGTTACACAACTTATGGATATGAGTAGGAATGCAGATATACAGTTATATATGAGTTTTATAGATATAGAGAAGGCATATGATAGAGTAAATAGAAGTAGATTATGGATAAGTTTAGCAAATTTGGGAATGGATGAAGCTTTAATAGATATTATTAAGAAATTATATGAAAATAATTATTATATATATCAATTAGAGAATATAGAATCAATTAAAGTTAAAAATGGTGTGGGACTAAGGCAAGGATGCCCTATGTCACCTATTTTGTTTGTGTTGTATTTGAGTGAAATGGAAAGAGCAATAGAAAGATTAGGAAGAGGGATAGAGATACCGTTAATAGGTAGTAAGGGAGTATATATTTTGTCAGGTCTTTTTTTTGCAGATGATATATTTTTGTGTGCAGAAAAAAGAGAAGATATGGAAGTTATGTTGAGGACATGTGCAAGGGTGGGTAAAGAGATGGGGATTAAATTTAGTGAAGAAAAATCAATATAATGATGGTTAATACTGAGGAAAGAGAAGATGTAGAATTTTTATTGGGAGATATTAAGTTAAGTGTGGTGAATAGATATAGTTATTTGGGAATTATTTTAAGTAATCAGAAAAATTATTTGGATGAATGGGAGAAAAAATTGATAAATGAAGCAAAGAAAAGAAAGGGATTGATAAAGAAATTAACAGTATCTTCATATAATAAATATGATGTAGCTAGAATTATATGGAAAGGAGTTGCAGTAGCAGGGTTAACATATGGTAATGATGCATTATATGTTAGTAAAAAGATATTAGATTATTTAGAAAAAGCTCAAAGGGAAGTAGGAAGACATGCATTGGATGCAGAAGTATGGACAGCAAGGGAGGCAATTCAAGGAGAAATGGGATGGTCAAGTTTTCATATGAGAGATGCAAAAAGTAAAATGAAAATGTTTGGTAGATTGCAGTTTATGGATAATAAAAGAATAGCTAAAATAGTATTTAATTGGGTTATGAGTAAAGGGCAGGTAACAAGATGGGTGAGAAAGGTAATGCGCTATGCAAAAGATTTGGATAAAGAATTTATATCAGTATATTTGTACAAAAGATGGGATGATTGTGTTAAGAGGATTATTGAGTGTTATAGTAGTAAGGAATGGGATAAAAGAATAAATTTATTAATAAAGACTAGGGAGTTAGAGAGATGGAGAAATAGTATGGAGAGTAAAAAGAGTTTAAATATATATAGAAATAAATAGAATATTAGGTGTGAGTTAATTTATGATAATAGTAAGGAAAGTAGTTTATTGTTTAAGGCTCGAAAGGGATCTTTAGCTACAAAAGAATATACATGTAAATGGAAAAATATGGGCGATTTATTTTGTAAATTATGTAAGGAAGGAATTGAAAATATTAGGCATTTGTTAATTGAATGTAAATGTTTGAAAACAGAAAGGGTACATATAATGAAGTTGTGGAAAAATAAATATGAAAAGAGTGATTATACAGAAAGTGAATTATTGGTTTTTATGCTGGGTTTGGGAAAAGATAAGGGGGATTTAGATATAAAGGTTATAGAGTTGACAAAAATTATGTTGTGAAAATGGGATAGAGCAGATTATGGGTAAATTTAGAGTGGGGAATGTAAAAGAAAGTGGCTAACGTTTATCTGGGCATAATTGCTGAGATATTCTTGACTTCGTTTAAGGAGAAGCCATAATACATCACATCACATCACATATAGAATTATATTAATATAAGAATTTTTATTTCCTCAAATTGTCATTCTTCAAATTTGCCTTTCTTCAGATGTTCTTGAGAAATGTTACAGGTACCATAGGAATTTTTTCACCATGAGCACTAGTATATTTTGCTGTTCTTTCCTCATAAAAATTATTTTCTAATGAAATCTTCAATGCCATGATGTTAATCTAGGCTTCAATGTATCTGGCCATCAACTATCATAAAGCATTAGTTAATGAAAACATACATATTAATGAGAAGTAATTATAAGGCAAAGCCCACTTTGTTCCAATTTAACATGTTTTTTCTTCCAGTATTAGTTTGTGATAATTTGTTACTAAAATTGTTTTGTTTTTTTTAATTTTATCATTTATATTCGAATATTAATTGGTTTTTAAAAGCTAAATAATGACTGTACCAAAAAAAAGCTCCAGAAATAATCATTGAGCAACTAACTGTATTTATATATTTTGATTCTATTTCTTTAATTAATTGGTTTACTCTTAATCACTTATTTCATTATGTTTATTTAGTTTCATTGATTCAATTTTTGAATTAAAAATTTATGAAATAAATGTTTTTCAAGACATTTGGAAAAAAATAGTAATCACAATAAAAATATCACTGAAGATAAACTATTTTTTTAAGGTTGGCTAAAATTAACTCAAGGCCAACAATAGATCCAGAAATACATATAAGATAATCATATCATCTGATATAAACATAGAATAGTATTAAATGCAACATAAGTCTAAATTATATTAAATGACTATAAATTTTAATATATAAAAATTTAACTAATGACATTCTGAAGTCTGGTTTCAATGAAGATGAAATAAATGATTTTTTTATGAATTATTTTTCATATAATTTAGGATAATTTGTGTGTCCTCCAAAATTTATTACCTTGTCCAAATGCGTAGATTGTACAATCAATAGAGGTAGCTTTATATGGTGACATTATACTTTCTAGCAATTAGTCTTATGACTGTCAGTAATCTGAGTATCATCAATTTATAAGATTATAAAAAAAATTTGGAGAAGACTATAATAGATGACTTAAGAAATAAAAAATATGCATTTTATAGTGTACTTGTAAATATCAAAATCTATAATAAATTGGAAAAAAGTATATTAAACAATGATATACTCCCATTTAATGATCAAATGTTATTCAATTTTTCATTGTAATAATCTCTTATCTAGTTATATATTAGAAATGTTTTTAGTAACATATAAAAAATGAGTAAACAAGTTAAAGTTATAAAATTCATTTTAGTAACTTGCAAAATTAATTATACAAATTCATTAAATATATATATATGTGTGTTAATAAAACAAATGTTCCCATTTCCAACTTAATATATGCATCTACAAAATATATTTACTTAACAAAATATTATCAACAAATTTTTATAACCTGTTATATTGATTGCAATGTTTAATAGTTTGTTTGTTTTTTTAACTAAAAATCATTCATATCATAAAGGTTCAAAGTTTGAAGATTAGACATTAAGATGGCATATGAAATGGCTTAAATTTTATACCATGCAATCATTTCAATTGTTTTTTTTCTAAAAAAATGTAACATAAATATCATAATTCCAGTCATAAAATTTATCCCATATTAAAAATAACTTTTTGAAATGATGTCAGCATATACAATATAAACATGCAAATACAAAAAAATATTGCAATGACAAAAGTAAATATTTGTAGAATAAAATTCCGCTCTTCAAATTTATCATTATGATCAAATGAATCACTATATGTTAAACGAGAATACATTTAATCAGATTGGTATTTTAAACGTAAAATAAGTAAATATTAATTTATTTATTTTTTCATCAACAAAATCCTTCTTGATACTCTTTAAAGTATATGTTCTTGTAATATTTTTATTAAAAGATCCTTGCAGTGAAATGCGATTTAAATTCCTCTAATTGAATGATATGCTTTAATCTGAAATATAAAAGGAAACATGTTAGCAAAATATATAATAAAAAATAATGTTTTTTTAATGATTCTGTTATCAAAGAAATGTCAATATAACCAATCAAAATTTATTCATAATACAACTGAAACTTCCATGTTACTTTTTGAAAAACTCTAGAATTGGATAGTTGTTGATAATGATCAGTTTCAGTAATATATTATTTATTGTAATAACAACCAACAAAATGATTTCAATTAATCATATTTATAATAATTTCTCAAATGATTTTTTTTTTTTTAAGATCAATGATATTTTTTCAATCTAATCTTTTTACTTCTTTAAATATTCTGAAAACAATTTTTCAAAATAAGATTAAAATAATAAAAAATATATTCAAATCTTGTGGCCAGGTTGATGATAATAATGATTCTGATTCTAAGTTCTTATGCCTAGAGGTATGATCTGCTTAGATAAGTTTGGAGAAGCCTGAGAAATGATTATATATAGGGCTCGTTTCATTGATGAAGAAATAGGCATTTATATAGGAAACTATTTTTGAATATATATATATTAACTTTTATTTAATACATATTTCTTCTTATATTTATTGCTTTTTCAGTAGACCATTTTAAATAACTCTTTTCAATAATTTTAAAATGCACAACTTTTAGTGCTTGCCTCAGATATTTGAATTGATTAGCAAAGACCTGATTATATATAATCTTCAATTACTCAACTGTATTGATATCCAGTATATAAGACCTTCAATCCATCCTATTTTTATAGGCAATTTGAAACTCTTGTATTTATTAAATATATATATATATGCATATATATACAAATACATATATATATAGGCTTGGCAGCACATGTATTACTCATGTAATAGAAAGCACTAATGACATTATATACATTAATCATATAACTAAATATAAAACAAAAATGAGATTTTTTAAAAAATTAATAACTAGTAATTAAATGAAAGGATAATAAAAAATGACTTATCATTAAAATCAGTCAACACTTAGACAATCCCAATATCAATAATAATCAACAATCTCTAACTATTGTCGAGGCAACCGCCTTTTAACAGTAAAGGTGAAATCCCATCTTTATTTATGGCAATATACTTATATAGACACTAAAGATTAAATTATGTGTAACCTTTAGATAATTAATAATATATTAGAATAAAGCAATAATTTACTCAAGAATTTACTTGTATAATATTATTAAAAAATTTAATTGATCTAAATCCTTATTATCTTCATTATTAAATATATATATATGTTTTTATCATTTTACATGAAAAATAAATATTATTACAAAGGAAAAAAAAACCCTCATTTTTTAAAAAAAAAAATTCTAAACACCATCAGATCTAAATCGTTGTTTCTTAAACTATTAGTGAGATCAAAAATTCAGTTCCAGCAATCATAAAGCTACTATAGTGTTACCCAGGCATGCAAATGAATTCAGGTAACTATTTTAGTGAAGCAGAGTGGGCCCAAAGGCTGTATGAATGGTGTGACAGCACAAGACCTCAGGCCTGTATGATCTATGACTTTCCCAAAAATCAAAAAAATAAAACATTTTATTACTTGTTAAATATAATTATGTTTTTTTTTTTTTTGGCCAAAACTCTGTAATTTGTAGGCCTTAGGATATCTAGTACATGTGAAGTAATACAATCATAGAAGCATTGGTTAAGTAGAGACACATATTTTTCAGCTATGTACAACATGTATATTTAAATGTTTCACAATGTTCTAGTCACGTTAATGTAAAATTAGGATACACCCAAGAATAATTTCTCTTCATTAGCAATTTTATCTATCGAGTCAGAATTTTCAAAAAAATTATGACGATGTCATTAATAGATTTGTAATAAAACATTCAAGAAAATAAAAATATACTTTTTGGATTGTAGATATTTTGTTTTGTCACTTATTGAATCAATATCAGAATCATCATTACCATCACTTTCAATCATTACTGATCCTTTACCAGCTTCTCCTACCTCTAGCCCCTTTTCTCCACATTATACCAGCACATTTCTTTATTTCATCCATCCATCTCACATGTAATCTCTTTCTAGCTATTTTACAATCTCTTGGAATCCAATTTAAGATTTAAAATGTCATATACTAACATTTTTTCTAGAAATATGTCCAGTCCAGCTTCACTTCAGTCTCTTAATTCTTTCAGTGATATCAATAACATCTGTTTGGTCTCTCACTCATGTATTTTGTTTTTGATTTGTAAGAAGGAATGTCTATAGATTGGGTTCAAACCTTCTAAATCTGTTTGGAATTTGAAATAATTTATGTTTTCATCAGCCCAGATCACATCATAAGCATGACATGTAAACATATCACCACTATATCATGAAGATCTAATGTTTTGGATGAACATTAATCTTTAAGATTATGTTACCTGCATTGAATAACAGACATCTTTTTTAAAAATCACCATATACATAGCATATCTATATTTAAGTAGTTCTCTTATAAGCTGAGAAGTGAATAACTTTTAATGATAATAACAAGTGTCACTTAACCATTATAATTAATTTTATTCTATTCTTCCACAAAGACTTTATCTTGTATTGGAAATGAAAGTATTCATTTATTATTACGATTCATAAAGCGCATGTGCATTAGCTTGAAATGCTGATCTTTAGTTTATTACAATTCATAAACATCGCGTTATATAAAATAAATATCTCATTTACATATGTTTAGTTTCATTTAAGAATGATGTATTGTAAATTCTAGAAAATTTCACAGGCATCATTCATTCAGACATAGTAAAAAGTAATTTAAAGTGATTGGTTTATCTTCATGCTTTCATTTCCAGTGCTTAAGATTTGCCCATACTTAAGCGTTTGGGTTGAAAAAATACGTGATTCATTCTATTCTTTCGCAAAGACTTTATCTTGTGTTGAAAATAAAAGTATTCACTTATTATTAAGATTCATAAAGCGCATGTGCATTAGCTTGAAATGCTGATCTTTAGTTTATTATAATTAATTTTATTGAAAATGATTAATTTTGATTATTTTGAAATAGTATTCAGTAATCTTTAAAATATTTATAAAAAAATTAATAATTTATTATATACATAAATATTAATTTTATTATATACATTTATAAACTATTAAGAATTGTAAACTTCTCACTCGATATTTTAATATATAGAGTGGAGATGACTTTTTAAAAATAAATGATACATATCTTTTGCAATAAAATTTATTGCAGCAAATTAAAAGCATTCACTTTTTCATAAGAAGTTAAAATATATAATATATATATGCATTAATTCTAATCTATCAGAAGTGGAAGTGAACCATCATTTTAAAAAATGTCAATTTGGCATATCAAATTTAAAATGAACAAGCATATACATATCTTATCTCATTATATATTTATTATTCTATGACTGATATTTCATCAATGATGACTCTTCGGTCATTTATGACACATTCCAAAACTCTGATGAAAGTAAATAGGCTTTCAGATATCTAAACATTTTTTTAATATAAATTATAAAGAGTGTTGGTAATTATTTTTTTATTTAGTCAATTGAAAATTTTCTAATTATAAAAATAAAATAAAAAAAAAACTTGCATTTTTTAAAAATTAAATTAATTATTCAGTTTTCTTAATAGCTTTTCATGAACTAGCTTCAAACAAAAATTAAAATCTACTTTATATAATGATTGAAAAGCCTTGAAACAAAGTAGTTATCACATTACATATGATAAAAAAAGTAAGTAGCAGAAGAATTTGAAGAAAGTTTAGGAGTTAAGTGACCAGTCAGCCATTGCCAATTCAGGTTCAATTCAATTATTACTCAATAAATGGACATCTAACTATTTCAGCTAAAAGATAAAACAACACATTAACAACTAATATAAATTTCTTATTGACAAGATTAGTGATTAATCTTTTCTCTTTTTTTTTTTTTTTTTCGTAAAGAGATACTTGATAGCATTTGCTGTGAACAATTAAAAACTGTTTTATTTCTATAATACCTTTACATTACTAGACCTGAAGAAAAAAAAATAATTGTTTAGAATATATATAATAATTTTTAACAGATGATACAGTTGAAATATTTTTAAACAGGTGAAAATATTTTATTTTATTTTAGAAAAATCACAGTCGGATGATAATAGACAGTAACTAATGAAAATAGTAAACTGTAAACACTTTTTGTATTCAAAAGGGAAACCTCTTTTAAATACAAACACTTATTATATAAAAATAAAGTACTACAGTCTCACAACTTTTCTTATTATAATAGACTCTATCACTTTCAGTAGAATGTTATAAATTAATGATTTTTAACAGATGATACAGCTGAAATATTTTTAAATACATGAAAATATCTGCTTACTTTATTTTAGGAAAATCAGTCGTATAATAAAGACAGTGACCAATGAAAATAGTAAACTATAAAATCTTTTTGCATTCAAAAGGGAATTTCTTCTAAATGGTAATCTCTTATTATTATATAGTGATAAAGCACTACAATATATATATATATTGTAACGGTATGCACTCTCTCAACAAGATAAGTTAAGGCAGTCACATCTCACTATAGTCAGATTTACGGTCTTCATGTAGGATGCCACGAATGATGTGATTTAATTTTGATATAAACTATATATGTTCCCAATAGATAATTTATTATTAATAAATTATTATATCAAAACCACATCAAATCAATTTTCACCTTAATTAACTTTACCATTATGCTCAGATTTTGAACTCAGGGAAGTTTAATAATTTACTCTCTTCAGGGGTTCCTAACAATATACTAGAGTAATGATAATAATAAATCTCACTAACTCTTTAACATGGGTTTCATTAAGTTAATATAATAATCAATAAAGATTATTATATTAAATATTTGTTCTTATCTCATAAAATCAAATAAATAAATAAAACAAATTGAAGACTTCATTTAGTTTAAGATAAAAAAAACATAATAATCATTTATTTAACAGATAAATAAACTATTACTTAAGGGTAGATATATTTTCTGACTAATAACAACACATAATTTTACAATGTATATAAAATATAAATATCCAAATATTAACACTTTTATATTAACACTATTCTATAATCATTAGATTATATAAATAATAATCCAATCATTTATATATAATATTTTCACTCGTTAAAATGATTGTACATAATTTGTGTTTATTAATATAAAAATATGTATTTCATATCAATGTTAGTCATTTATTCACTTACCATACATTATTGTTATTAGACTATTTGGGTTAGTATAAACAATGTAGTGTCATGTCATAGAAAATAATAGAATGTGAATTTAAGAGTAATTAAATTGCTTACCTCCAAGTTCACTTTATCCCCTTTCTCATATTAATATTTCTTAATCTATATTTAAATCTTTATTAATCATAAATAAAAATGAAAATATTTTAAATTATTAATTCACTCTTATTATCCATTTCTTTAATGAAATGGATACGATAATAAAGGAAATGAAATTAATCTTTCCCAATTATAATTTTCAAAAAACTTAAATGGTATTTATAAAAGAATAGTCTTAAATGTTCCTGGAATTTGCGAATGAATCCTTCGAAGATGCAATTTTTAATTTCTTCGTTGTTATACATTGAAGAAAATAACAGAGGATCCCAAGTTGACGTTTAGTTTCCTCCTCCTATGTAGATTTAATCTTCGTTAAACACAGTTCATTTATTAATCATTATAATTCCATTTTGAAGATATAACTTTTTATGTAATTCTATAGGCATTCAGCAAAAGATGTTACTCACACATATATATTTGATTAGGCAAGTGCATTTTATATATCCCACGATAAATAAATGTCCTACTCACTCTGCATTTTCTTTATAATGTAAAGTACATTAAAGTTAGTTGAAGTTTTTATAAACATGTTCTTTTTAAAACGAAGTTTATAATTAGAACTCCAATTTAGAACGATTTTTATCGAACACGAAAATATATTCAAATCACTTTCTTTAAAAAGAAAGCATTAGAAATTTCTTCTAATAAATATTAAATCGTTCAAAATATAGATTTTATCTTACACTGTTCTTTTAAATTGAACATAGTATAAATTTTTGTGAGGATATAGCTGACAGAATAGAATCCTTAATCTTTTTAGAAAAAAATTTATTTTTATATCTAGCTGCATGAGCTTGTAAAGCATGTCGCATTCTACATTGTTACAATACCATTCGATATTATATCACTCAGTTAATTTCATTTCCTTTAACTCTATAAACTTTATGTGAACCCAGAGGTCATCACCATGTGAACTGTCTTTTGTCAACAATGATTTTTCATTTTAAAGAATGAAAAATGCTAACTTACTAAATTACATATTATATTTGTTTATAAACCAATTAAGCGTATGTCACGCTTGAATGTGAAGCTATAATAATATACAGGAATTAATATACGCTAAGCGCTTTCGAGGTCCTTTACCTCATATTCATAGCGGTGCTGTGAGCTGCGAAATGTAAAAAATAGAGCGGGAGAAGTGGTATGCAAAGCATATGCAAATGGATTAAATAGTCCAGCGTTTAGAGATGTCGAAGCAGGTGTCACGTCTATTGATAGAGTTGTTATTGTTATTGATGTAGTACGCTTCTCTGATCTTCCGCTTAATGTCGTTTTTCTCGATACAGACTATTTTAGGGTGGGAAGGTTCAAATAAATGTCCAGTCTTCTTGGAGTGTTCCAAAAATGTTGATGAGTTATCGTTGTTTTTCATAGCTCTATTATATAAGAATACAAATATAATGTATACATATTGATTATATGTATGTATGAGGATACCTATACTCCTATAATATATATATAAGAAAACAATGTCACAACTTTCTCTATTATAATAGACTTTTCAATCTGCAGTTAAATAAATTAATAATTTTTAACAGATGATACAAAAAAACTTGTATACAATATTTTTAATGAGGTGCTTTATAATAAAACAATTAGAAGAGATTCCCCTTTTGAATGCAAAAAATGTTTACAGTTTATTTTCATTAGTTACTGTCTATTATCATCTAATTATAATTTCTCAAATATAAAATATAACAGATATTTTCACATATTTAAAAATATTTCAACCATATCATCTGTTAAAAATTATTAATTTATAATATTCGACTGAAGATGAAAAAGTCTATTATAATAAGTAAAGTAGAGAAATTTGTGAGACCGTTTCCTTAAACATTTTATCAATACTCTTTATTTATATCAAAACTAACAGTTTCGACTGTACTGCAGTCATCAACAGAGCTACAGTATTCAAATATATAATTATATAATTAATACACTTATACACATATTAATATACATAGTTAAATACACAAAATAAATATACATTTTAATCTGATCTTTATACATTTTCCCATTTTATTACTTTACTCTTAAAAAATTCTATCAATATTTATTTTATATCATTTTATTTTATTTTTTAAATTATTATTTATTATAATTATAAACTTTAACAGTTAAATAAATGTTAAAGTTTATAATTATAATAAATAACAATTTTTTAAAAAATAAAATAAATATTGATAGAATTATTTAAAAGTAAAGCAATAAAATGGGAAAATTTATAATGATCAGATTAAAATGTACATTTATTTTGTGTATATAATTATGCACATGAATATGTGTATAAGTGTATTAATTATATAATTATATATTTGAATATTGTAGCTCTGATGATGACTGCAAGACAGTCAAAACTGTTAGTTTTGATATAAATAAAGAGTATTGATAAAGTGTTTAAGAAAGTTGTAAATGGTATGATATGTTAAAGTAGAAATCAATACATAGAAAAAAAAAGAAACTATAACTTTAAGCTTACATCATATATACAGTAATATATTTTCTTATGCATAATAGCTGAGCTCCTTATTCTCTAATACAAATTTACACTCAAACTGGAAGATTGTGACAAATAAAATTTCTTTACCAATGTGTATAAAATAAAAATATCTGATCGGTTTTAAAAAATAAAGTCTATTTATATGGTTCAAAAATGGATATTTGTAAGTGTAATTTATTTTCCACTTATCTGTGCTTATTTTAAAATACTATAAACCATATCCAATCATAAAATTATGAATGTGTATACTTATTTTCTTTGATTTAAAAACTTATAGATATTCAAGTATATATGTGCATAGACAATCAATAAAATATTTTCTTATCAAAATATATATTTTAATATGATTATTTACATTGAATACATTTTGTTTTAAACATTAATAACTATTAAACCAAATATGTGAATTGTTATTTCTAGAATAACTTCAACTTTTCCATCAATAAGACTTTGAAATAAAACAAAGAAATTAATAAAACAATATTAGCATTTGAATCATTTAATGTGCTTAAAGTGCACTAATAAGTAATTATTTAAGCTTTTTTACCCAGCATGATATTTTCTTTTCTTTGAACCCAATTTATAATATGATTTAATATCATAGCTTCTTATAGCAATGTTTGATGATTGAAGTATATTGATTATTTGTTATTAGGGCATCTGAATATTTCATGCTTTGCTTCTATAATAAATAATCATTAAATGAACTATAATGAGAAAAACATAAACTTAAGCTAATCCATTACTCCATTATTCATTAATCCAGTTATGAAAATCTGGCTGATGGAAGAGGAAAAAATTTCTTTCTTTTTAATTAGAACTCTATAAGTTCCACAATATATAGGTCCTTGATTTATTATAAATTCTGGAAACAAACTTTTCTGCTATCCCTAAGAGTTTAGACTGTTTTTCCCCTTACCTGCCTTCTTATTTATCAGATTACTATATTCAAGAAAATCTTTTTATATTCTTGTATTCAACATATCTTTCTTTAAACAAAACTAATTATAATAAACACAATTTCTTTATAATAAATAAGTCTATGTTGTTCTAATTTCCATTTATTCCCCACCCATACATATACTCCCACACCAAGATAAAATTATTCTTTATATTTTAGGTATCTTAATGATGATTATTTTAAAGAAAAACTAACTAAATACCAAATCACTTCATTTTCTTTAATTTTTTTTTATATTATTATTCCCTTTTTATAATCTGTCACCTTAAAATAACTGCTACAATAATTTATAAAAAATATATGTTTATTTGTATCCTATTTAAACTGATCTATTAAATATTCATTCTCTTTACACATTTTTTTTATGTATAATAAAATATTTTCTTTTTTACAATATTTTTGTTGTTTCATATAATTTTTATATATCTAGTAATCTTCTTTGGAACTCTTAACTACTGTAATATATTTATCAATGGCTGATCTAAAATGACTGCTATTGTAAAGTACAAAAGTAATTCCTTTGCCCAATTCCCAACATGCATAAAATCAAAGGGACTTACAGTCATGGGCTAATCTAAAGATTGGACAAACACTAAAGATAAATAATAATTTACTTCTACTTCAGTACTAGATTTAATTCATTTAATAATGATAATTAATCTACTTGTACCAACAATTATATAAAGATACAAAATCTATGAATCCATCTTCTCAGAGTTTAATAGTTCATCAGATATGATGAAATGAAGTTACTATGAGATATGTCTACATATACATATATTAACACAAAAATAAAATATAAAGAATAAAGTCTTTACTTACAGACATGAATACAATAGGCTCTAATGCTTAATAAAGCAAATAATATAGGTAGGGATGATCTTTAAAATTTGCCCTTAGATCCATTTTGTCACTTTAGGAGACAGACATCTCCTATTTCATTTCTTTTTGCTGCAATTGACTTCTTCAGGTCAGTTGATTTCCAAATTAGACAATGACATCAAATGGATGTCAGGAACTATGTTTAAGGCCAAGGCTGAGACAAGATTAATTTAAATGTAACAAATCTTTTACATAGATATGGATTTATTATCAGGACTATATATTTAGTTATAGAGAGAATTATATTTTCCAATTACAATTAAATTGGATCATTTTTTAAATTTTTATTTCTAAATAAAAAAATTTAAATACAAAAAAAAGAAGGAAAATATTTCTTTCCAGTTCTTGATATCCAATATTTAAAATATACATCTTTTACACAGAATTAAACTGAATTTAGTTATGTTTCACATTATTATTAATACATATTTCGGACTTATAAATGATATTATTATTAAGTCTTTTTGAAACTGTAACTGATTTAATTCTATATCTCTGCATCTCTCTTGATGAATAATAAAAGGCATTATAAAAAAAGAAAAGTGCAAAAAAAAAAAAAAAGAGTATAGTATTTTAATACTAGCGTTATTGATAATACTTTATTTTGTATCTAATGTATAAGAGAGTTATAAATATTCTTGTAAGCTACAGTAATAAAATTAGTTAATATAAAAAAATTTACAATGAAGCATCACATCTAAATATTTACTTAAACAAATGATTTGTAAAATTTTACTTTATAGAATAATTCAAAAGAAGTTCAGAAAAATATATTAGGGTTAAAAATAAATTGTCAGTGAAATAAGAAAAACGAATAATAATGCAAAATCCTTTTCATAACATCACAATAAATGTTATGAGAATTCTATTATTTTTATAAAGAAATTTAAAACAATAATACATAAGCACAAGAAAAATATTTCTATCTAGCATTCTGACAGCTCAATCTCGTTTACAATTATTAGAAAGAGAATTATATAACTATAAGACTAAAACAGATTATGGGAAACTTGATTTTTACTTTCTACAGGGAGTAATAAAACATCATCAAAATAAATAATTAAACTTTTTTTTTTTAAATTTATATAAATTTTGGAATGATTTCAAATTAATGTGTTTTTATAATAAATACAAACCAAACAACTATACCTTTTAATTAAAATTAGTTAAGAAAACAAGACTTTAATAACCATAGCAACAGAAGATTTCTGGGAAATTATTAATATTATTAATTTGTCGTTCATGCGCACAAATATTACACGTCGCCATTGAATCGTCATCTGTTTGTTTATGTGGCTTGATTGTGAGTTGAATTTATAAAATTTTTGTTGAAGTTATTATTTATTTATTTTTTTAACATTCCGCTATTGTTTTCGCCGTATTGTAAAATATGACTAATTAAATATAATTATATATAGGTGTATGAAAGCGATTTTAAATAATAAATTCATATCTCTACGAAACTTTTAATAAAAATTTAAAAATAACTACTGTGGAGTGAAAAAAAAAGAAGCATAAATAGATCTATTTTAATAATAGTTTGAAAAACAAAGTTGTTACTTGAACACTATTTAATAAAGAAATAAGTTCGATTTTTTAAAATGTTAGGTGGTTTTTAATAATAAATTCTTTCATAGAATCAAATAAAAGAAAATTTGATACTATTAATATTATCCCTGTACCGCATTTCTGTTTCTTATATTGTTCTGCGTATAGTATGAGTATGTGTATTATCTCTCTTTATATATGCAGAGTATTTAAAAATAATAAAGTGGTATATATATTAATTTTAAAATCTTTAGTTATTTAGTATATATTTTTACTGTCGTGAACGAAAGATAAATTACTTATATTTTTAAATTACTATCTGCCATTTTATAGAATTGGAAAAAAACTTGTAATGTATTCTTTTTATGATACACTTCTAATTAATTATTAAATTTTTTTATGATTTGCACACTGTCATAAATGTATAGACAAGTGATTGTTTTAAATAAAGTTTATATTTAGATAGAATGTTAATAGTTTTGTTTGTTTGATGTCATTGTATTTTTAATTTTTTAAAAATTGACATTTATAAAAGTTTATATACTTTTCTAAAATTGTTTATATATTGAAAGAATTTTATTGGCGAGAGGATTTAATTAGTTATACTTTTTTCCCATTTTTCTTGCAAAACTGCTGTAAAAAGTTTTGGAGATATGGAGTCTCCCTGTCGTATATCCTTCTCAATGTTAATTTTATTAATATCATTAATGTAATTGGTTTTGTTGCATTTTTATAAATATTGTTCAGAATTTGACAATATCCTGAATCTATGCCGTGGCAATCTAAAGCTTTAATCACTGAAGGAATGCTTATAGAGTCAAATATCTTTTCATAATCTACAAATTCAAAACATAATAGCAAAACTCCTATTCATTGGTTTTTTTTATAACTTCTCTCAATACTTGGTGTGATCCACTGTACTAAAACTACTTTTAAATCTGACTTGTTCTTTTGGTTGATTAAAATCCAAAGTTCGCTTTAGAAAAGTTGTGATTATTTTGGTAAAAATTTTGTATGTAATTTTTAATAACTTCTTTATCATTTTTTTTAAATTTTAATATTAACACCGCATTCTTCCAATCACCTGGTATATCTTTATCATTTAGACATTTGGTATATAACTTTTTTCTGTTTCTTCACCTGCTTCTTTTAAGATATTGATTGATTATAATTCCATCATTACCTACCTGAAGCTTTTCCCTTCTTCATAAATTTAATTGCATATCTAACTTTTTCATTTAAAATCTTGGGCAATTCAGAAGATATAGTAGTTGTAGAAGATACTTTTCTTTGTTTTTTATTGTTATATAATTCTTGATAGAAATTTTAATATAACTCTTGCAATATAATTGATACTATTCTCTGAACTAAAATCTTAATGTATTCCAAATAGTTATTATATTTGCATAAATTTCAAGTGTGCTTTTCATTCAATCATCTACACTTCATTAATGAAATCCCAAAAAAAAAAAATCTAATCAAATCCTCTCACCAATAAAAATTCTTTCAATATATAAACAATTTTAAAAAAGTACATCTTGTGGCCAGAGTGAGTGTATTCTTGCAGATAGAAAAATTACTTGTTTAACAGCACTTGTGAAGAAAGGATGATTACTTTCTATATTTTATTATATCAACATTTATAAATAAATGTTCATTTTTAAAAAATTAAAAAAACGATGACAAGATCAAACTAACAAACAAAACGATTAACATTCTACCGAAATATGAACCTTATTTAAAACAATCACCTACCTATATATTTTTGTATATTACATTTGTTTTTTTATTTATTATATCATAGTTGTACATCCATCCTTGATTTTGTTTACATATTTATAGTGCAGAAAGCTTCTCATTTACAAGGCATTGTCAGATTAGGCTTTATTCTTCATATACTTCTGAAATAAAATGATTAATAAATATTAAATCCCTTCATCATATCACTATAATGAATTCTTTTTAAAAAATTATAAAGTGAAAGTTGCTGCTTTTAAAGTTGATAAGAAACTTAATATTAAATATAAAATGAAAAAGAAAAGTAACATATGATCTTTGTAGATTTATTACTAATATTATAATTGTTATAATAATTTTTTTTCATTGCAGATTAAATATTTTAAACTAAATTGAAGAAGGATATTAAATTTATTGGTAGTTCAGCCATTGATATCCCAGTTTTGAATTACTATATTCAAGTTTTCAAATTATAATATGAATAATTGCATTTTGCTTTTAGTAAGGGAAAATTATTTTGCTTAATATTAAAATAAATAAGTTTTAAAACTATTCCGAATATGCTCTTTGAGTACTTTTTTTTAAAAATATTGTTGCTAATGTTTTTACTTAAGACATTCTAACAGCAGTATTCTAACATTTATTATATTGAAAATATAATCATTACTTAGATTAGAAAGAGATTAAATCTACACTTAAGCAATAATTTGAAATCTCGAGGAATTCTCTAATGAAAAAATATTAAAAGTAAATTTGTTAGTTCCTATGTGGTATGAAAATTACTTCGATTATTTTGGAATGCAAATTTAATTATTTTGAATTATTAATAATGAAATCTGATATTAATAAAATTGACAAGAATTGGGACTAAAACTTATAACTGTTTTGGAATCAATATTTTCAGCAATTTAATACTAATCAGTAAATGTATTAATGCTAAATACAATGATACTCAGAGAAATAAAATATTGCACTTCATTTGAAGTATTGGCAGTTTACATCTTTTTCAAGTCAGATTTACATCAATAATATCATTTATGAATATAAGAAAAAACTTTCATAAAATATTTTGAGATTTGGGAAGATTCCCTAATATACATAACTTTTCTAAATTATTTTTCTGATTATAATGTTTCAATAAGAATTTGAATAAATACAGGTTATAGTTGCTTCAGATATCCTTAATAAATATTCAAAATTATGTAGTTAATTTCTTTTTCCAGCAATATTTATTGAGTTACTAATAAGACATTCAATTTATTTGTAAGTATAAATCTTCTTTTTTTTTATGAATTTTACTCTAAATATTCCTGTAATCATTTATTGTAATTGTTGTCAATTTTTGCTTTTCTTTGATTTTTTAGTCTTTTTTGAGTTTTTATTCTTGATTGATTTTATTTATAATTAAAAATCATACTATAAAAAATGTATTATTGCTAAAATAATGCAGAAAACTTCTTTTTGTTGTACCTTCTATCCAACTTGGTTATTTTGAAAATCATTAAAAAAAAAAAAAAAAGCTTAATAACATTCATTATGGTCAGAAAATAAATTTCTGGCTGTAAAAACACTTTCTTACAAAAAAGGCTGAATCTTAGAAAGATTATCTTAGATTTAAAACTAAGGAAATATTTAAATCATTATTTTAATGTAAAAAGTTAATTATAAGAAATTTCTATTTGGAAATATGATTGCTCTATCCAGCCATGGTTACTGATTGTGAGTTTTTATTTCTGATAGTTCAAAGTTTAATTTTTTTATAGCAATTTACATTATGGAAAAAAATTTTTTTCATTATTTAATTTTTCAATTCAGTAGACAATTACTTAACAATTTGTATTATTTGTAAAATTCATATGTTTGATTGCTTTATTTTAGTTTTCTATTATAACCATTTATTGATAAGAGAAATGGGATGTGAATATTATTTTCTGGATGAAAGATAAACTAGATGTTTATTTTTAAAATATTGAAGTTTATTTAATAGAATTGATTAGAAAATATTTATATTCATTTTACTTCCTAGATTGTATGTAGTAATATCTATCAAATCAATAAAGTACTTTTTTCATTTAATTGACAAAGGGTGCAATATAATTGATACTATTTTGTGAAGAACAAATTTAATATACTCCAAGTAGTTATTATATCTACATAAATTTCAAGTGTGCTTTTGATTCAATCATCTACATTTTCTAAATTTTATTATAATTTAAAAAGCATTTTAATTAGATGGTTAAAAGCATGTAAGCAATGTCATATGTGACCTCATAATATTCAATGCAATTGGATTAATTTTTAAAATTCTGCATTATGTTCAAGTGTGCATCTGCTTATGTTTATCTGGGACTATTATTCTTTGGTATTTTAGTGTATGCATGGTACTACTTTGGCATCTAGTAAGATTCTAAACATGTTTGATGATTAAGAGATATATAAATCAAACTGGTTTAAAAAACCTAGATTTCACCCAGAAACTTTTGAGAGAGGTTGGCATTAAGTTATGCTTTATAATGCTGGAAAAATGAAATGCTGTAAAGTTTTATTAACATATTGTCAAGCTGTTAACATATTGATAAATGTTTATGAGAAATGACTAGATATTATAATTGATGGAATATTTTGCCGGATATTTGAGCAGCATATCATTCATAGGTGTACCCGTACTGTTATTTTTCAAATATGGACTATATTTCTATGTTAGACAAAATTGTATCTCATCACTGACTATGACATAATGTCATTTCTGTTGCATGCAACTTCACTATTTTCCAAGTTTACATGTAGGAGTTATCACAAAGACAATTAGCAAATTACATTTTTTTTTGATAATTTATATTTTAGTATTTGACTCATGTTATGAATGTCTACCAAATTTTCCTTACTATTTTGTGATTATGTTGTTACTTAATGATGAATGTGTTGATTGGTTTGATTAAATGTCTGCCTGGCTGCATTATTCTTACTATCATGATTGCTGATACTTTCTTACAAGTATTGTTGCCAGACATGCTTAACTGTATTTGCTATTTGAAGAACACGTGCTGTGATTTGTTTGTATGAACAAGTCATCTACAATTTATATGTGAATAATGCCTTTTAAGTAAGTGACAAGATCTTATAGTCATTTGAATCAGACATATGTTTCCAGTTTTAATTATATATGGATCATTGCTTTATTTATTACAAGCCTTCAGAGACATGATCACTTTATTAAAAATTAAAATAGTTTTTCATAATGAAAAAATTATCAAATTTTTTAGTTCATTTGATTCTATTATTTTATGCTTTCCAAATTCTAGATTTTTTAATTAGTATAAAATTTTGTAGAACATTATTACAAATTATAAGTAGGATTTTCATAAAAAGAGATTTATTTAACAGATGTAAATAGTTTGTCAATATTAAATTAGTATTATCATAAAAATAGTAATGACTATATTTTAATTCTTATTATAATTTAATTTATTAAATGTAGTGTTAATAGAATTTATAAAATTAATTTTTTATTATTTGATTTTTTTTTTTTTTAGTAGAAGCCTATTTTTTTTTAAAATCTTTCTAAGATCAAAGAATTGTTAATGATTAAAGATTATATCTTTAAAATATCATTATTATTAATAAAATTAATAACAATAAAACTTTTTTTTCTTTACAAAATATGGTTCCAAATTTATCTTTCATATATAAAAAAATCCAATAAAAATATTGTCCTTTTTTTTTTAAAAAAACTTTATTTATTCATTTGAATCCATATATATATTTCAAAAATACACTATTTTTATCTTTATACATTTCAACTATTTTTTCTATAGTCATTATCAAGGATCTACAATATATATATATTATTATTATTATAATAAGAAAAGAATTATAGATAGATGATAAAGAAATGTTTTATATTATGATTAAAAAATATATATGTATAATAATAATGTAGATATATATATTTTATAGATCCTTGATAATGACTACAGAAAAAGTAATCATATCATAGGAAAGATGAAAATAATGTATTTTTGAAGTATATATATGGATTCAAGTGAATAAATAAAGTTTTTAAAAAGAAAAAAAGTATGACAATATTTTTATTGGATTTTTTATAAATGAAAGATAATAATTAAAGTTACCAAAATATATTCATTTATAATTAAATACGATCATTTGAATTTAAAATTTAGGATGTTTGAAAATTTTTTGAATTAATTTGGAAAAATTATAATAAGTTCTGTATATGAACAGTTGGGTGTTTATTTATCTCAGTGATAAATGGCCAAAAATAATTTGGAAATGAACAATTTATGTATTTGTGACAAAATTATGGATAAATAAATTGTATTAGATATTTGACCATTATTGTAATTTAATTTTTATGTATTGGCATTGTAAAGTTTTTTGAACATTATTATACAAGATTTTAATTTGGGGGGATATGATTCAAGTAGTCTATGGGCATTTTTACATTTAAAATTGGAAGAGATTGATTTTAATAGATTCAAAACAATATGGGATGTTCAGAGAAGAATTGAGGAATTGAAATATCAATTATAGTTTCTGAATTGATGTAAAGATAATAGAATAATGTTTATGTTGTGTAAGTTTAAAATTAGTAATATAAAAATCAATAAGAACAAAGGATTGTGCTATAAACTCGAATGACAGTTTTGAATTGACTTTTGAAGGAAAAATATGGTAAAATAAATTTATGTTGTGTAAGTTTAAAATTAGTAATATAAAAATCAATAAGAACAAAGGATTGTGCTATAAACTCGAATGACAGTTTTGAATTGACTTTTGAAGGAAAAATATGGTAAAATAAATAATTGTATTAAGAAATATAATAGAAAAAGTATATATTAAAGAAGAATTTATCGGAGAGTATGTTTGTATATATAAAGAATGCATTAATAATTCATAATAATAATTTAAAGAATAAACTTTCGAAAAAATATGCTAATAAATGGAAATGGTTTCATTAGAAGGAAGTAAAGTTGAATGAAGAAAAAGGTAATACTAGTAAAGTAAATAATTGGAATGAAGATGAGTATAATTTTATAAATTTGTCAAATAGTGATTTTGATAATGAACAGTAAAGAATTTTAAATAAAAGAGTTAAATATATTCTGTTTGTAAATAAAGATGTTCAACAAGAAATGTGTGGAAGTAGGAAATGTAAAAAAATGACTTGAAGATTGAATTACAATCAGAAATTAATAGTATAAATAAAAGTGTTAAGTAGAATAAAAAAGAATGGAAGGAAAAGTGTGTTATAAAAAAAATAAAATAAAACAAGACTAGAAAAATCAATGATAACAAGTAAGGATAAAGGTTCAAGATTTGTAATTTTAAATGCATCAGACTATGAAAGGAAAATATATGAAGATATGGATAAACAAGGGTATAAAAAGTTAAGCAAGGATCCTAGTAACAAGGTATGAAGTGTTATTAAATTATATAAAAATGAAAGGATTAATTAATGAGAAGTAATATAAGAATTTATACCCATCAGGATGTATGTTTGAAAAAGTAAAGACTCGTAAAGAAAGTATACTAGTAAGAGTAATTTTCAATTTTAGTAATTATATACTTAAAGATTTATGTGAAATAGTATACAGAAAAATTGTAGAAGTAATAGTATTGGGAAATATTATAATAAAAATTCTGAAGAAATTGTTAATAAGTTAAATCATATCAAGTTAAATAGAAATGGAATGATAGCATCAGTTGATATTGAAAAGATGTATCAAAGTATGCCTAAAAAGGATAGTATTGATATTGTTCTAGAAAAATTAAAAATAAATAATATTCAGAAGAATGGATGTTTACTATTTATCAAACATTATTAATATTAAATGAGGCATTTTAAATATAAGGAAGAATTTTGGAGTATAGGCAAAGAATGGGTAATGGGATGTTCAATTAGTGGAATTCTATCACCACTAGTAATAAATAGCATTGAGGAGAATATAATTGATAGTTATAAGTAATAATGAGATTAAAGAATATTACAGATATGTTGATATTATTATTGTAGGAAGTAGTAGAAGTATTAATAAAGTTTTTAATGAGTTAATAAGAATAGGTATAATACTAGATTTACAATGGAGAAAGAAGAAAATGGATTAAAATATTTAGATATTTCTTTAAGAAGAGGGGTGATGAATGAGATAGTTGTTGAACATTATATTAAAAGATGAAAAGACTAGTGGGTTGATTGATCCAAAGTCCAGAAAATGGAAGTTTTAAAGGAATTTAAAGAATCATGATAGGACAACATTTGATAAAAAAGAGGCATATAAACAGAAATTAAAGGTGAAAAATGATTATGTAAAAATAGGTTATAAAAGGAACAATTAGAAGAATTTTTGATAATAAAAGAGTTAGAATAAATGAGAATAATAAGAATAAGTATAGAGATAGTAAATGGATGTCTATTCCATATTCAGAAAAGGTATATAAATATTAATAAACGAAAAATTGATGAATAATGTAAAAATAGCTTGGAAAAATAATAAATCTTTAGGTAAATGGTTAAATAATGCAAAAGAATTAAATGATGTTAATAGTAAGGTGGGACTAGTTTATAAAATCAGTTGTGGAAAATGCAATAAAATATATATAAGACAGACAAGAAGAATGGCAATTGAGAGAGGTAAGGAACATGATTGAACCATTAATAGAAAAGATATGAGGTCAGGACCCTATTTGCATTATTTGGATTCATAAAATGAAATATGAAGAAAATATGTATTATAAAGTATGTTTAGGATTACTGTAAAAGAATACATTATGAAACATAAATTATTAAAACAGGCAAAACGCCATATAGTAGTGCCACTCAGTGGCAGCCAGAGTAATCAATGGATGCCAGAAGGCTTGTGCATAAAATCCCCATCTAGTGCCTACTCATCCAATATCCCCAGACTAGTTTCTGGCATGTGGCCTTTGTCAAGAAAACTTGGACAAATGTGTAAAGGTCCAGCAAAATTAGGAGGAAAATGGGCTTTATTAATAGTTGAAAAATATAGGAAATGATTACAAATATGTAAATAACATTTTTAAAAGATATAAAATATGTATTTAATTATTATTTTTGAAAAAAATTATATAAATTTTTTTTTTTAATTATAGGTACTGTATAAAAATTTTTTAATTTTAACTTATTTAATTGAGTAATATAAATTGTATGTATATGTAAGATGTAAAATACGTTACATTTATTTATTTATTTGATTATAATGTATAAGTATATGATTTTAAAAAGTGCAATTTAATGTAAATAATGTCCAGTAGATGGAATAGATGTAGTTAATTGGGTAGGGAGTCTGATTTATAAAGAATGTAGTTCAGGAAACTTGTAAAGGAGAGTGGGATTTTAAATTGCAGTGTTATTAGAAAGAAGAAGAATGAATGAAATGTAAGGAATAAACAAAGGCAGTTGATTTAGATAGAAATGTAGATGTGGAGAGGGAATGGGTCTGTAAAATTAATGATAAGCAAATTATTTATAAACATAATGGAGAAGAAAGAATCAAAAAAATTTATAAAAGAGTAGTTAGGAAAGAAAAAATTGTTAAAATTGGGTATTTGAATATGTAAGGTGGTAGGAGACCAGAAAAGTGGCAGGAATTAAACAGAGCAATTGAAAATGAAGAGCTTGAGGTATTAGCAGTAGTGGAAACACATCTAAGAGAAGAAGAACCTGTTTTGGAAGATTTGGTATGGCAGGGTACAAATGTTAAAGAGAAAGAAAAAAAGGGTGGTTGTATAGGTCTTATCAAAAAAATATTTAAATATTGTTAAATGTCAAGAACATTTGTGGTTTGAAATAAGGTTGGGAAGACTAAGATTGGATGGTGGCTATAGTTTATATAGCTACTGGAGATAGTCAAACTATAATGGAATGGAACAATAGCGTATGTGAATGCCTAGTTAAGGATATACAGAGTTTTAAAGAAAAGGGTAAGAGAATAATGGTTATAGGAGATATGAATGGGCATATTGAAGAAATTGATGATGTAGCTTTTGAAGAAATGTTGTCAGAGAGTGAATTTGAGCATTGGAAACTTATCAAATATTTATAAGGGACAATACACATGGTCTAGAAATAATATATCCCACACAGTAGATTATGTATTGGTAGAGAAAGAGGGAATGAATAAAGTACAGAAAATTAAGGTGTTTGATAATGAAGAGAGAGTATGTAATAGTGATCATAATTTCTTTGTAATTGAAATGGTTAGTAATGTGATGGAGAATAGAAATAAAAGTAGAAACAATAATAAAAGATGTGGCTGGAGAATGAATGATAATAAGTTGAAGAGTATAAAATACAAGTTGAAGAAACCATGGAAGAGTTGGTTGGAAATGAGTATGAGGACTGGTGTGATGAAATAGAAAAAGTGGCAAATAGGGTTTTAGGTGAGAATATTCAGAAGAATAAAGGTAATAAAAAAATGAGAGTTAGTAAAAGTGTAAAAGAGAGGAAAAAAGCATGCAGAGAATATAAGTGTGCTATTAAGAACAAAGAAAGTGAAAAAGATATTAATGCTAAATGGGAAAAGTACTTAAAAAAGAAGTTAGCTAAAATAGATAATTATAGAGAGAGAATGAAACTGAATAGTAAATTATTGGATGATATTAATAAAAGTGGAAGAGATGGGAGTAAAAAATTTTGGAATTACATTAAAAGGAGAAATTTAGGGGAGAGAGAGATAGTATTACTTGATGAGGAGGGAATAGAGTGTCGCTCTAGAGAAGAATTAGAGAGAATATTGAATAGTATGTAATGGATATAGAAAAGATGTTAGATGTGAAGGACAGAGGGATAGAAAATATGAAAGCATATAGTAATGGGAATATTAGGTTTACAGAAAATGAACTGAATGAGGCAGGGAAGAAATTGAGAAGTGGTAAGGCAAGAGGTTTAGATGGATGGGCAGCAGAGATGGTAATGAATTTAGGGCATAGGGCAAAAGTAAAGCTATTATCATGTTTTAATAAGATGGCACAGAAGAGAGTTTTTTCAGGTAGTTGGAGTAATACGAGAGTAAGATTATTATTTAAAGGAAAGGGTAAGGATAATAGAAAGTTAAACAATTATAGACCGATAGCGGTAACATCAGTTTTATATAAAGTTTTTTCATATATGGTGGCTGAAAGAGCTATAAATGGATGGAAGAAAATAATGTAGTGGGGGAAATGCAAGGGGGTTTTAGGTCAGATAACTGTATAGAAGATAGTTTATTTGTAGTTACACAACTTATGGAGATGAGTAGGAATTCAGGTAGTCAGTTATATATGAGTTTTATAGATATAGAGAAGGCATATGATAGAGTAAATAGAAATAGATTATGGATAAGTTTAGCAAATTTGGGAATGGATGAAGCTTTAGTGGATGTTATTAAGAAATTATATGAAAATAATTACTATACATATCAATTAGGGGATATAGAATCAGTTAAAGTTAAAAATGGGATGGGACTAAGGCAAGGATGCCCTATGTCACCTATTTTGTTTTTGTTGTATTTGAGTGAAATGGAGAGAGCAATAGAAAGTCTAGGAAGAGGGATAGAGATACCGTTAATAGGTGGCAAGAGAGTATATACATTGTCGGGTCTTTTTTGTGGATGATGTCTTTTTGTGTGCAGAAAGAAGAGAAGATATGGAAGTTATGCTGAGGACATGCACAAGGGTGGGTAAAGATATGGGGATTAAATTTAGTGAAGAAAAATCAAATATAATGATGGTGAATACTGGGGAAAGAGAAGACAAAGATTTCTTATTGGGGGATATAAAGTTAAGTGTGGTGAATAGATATAGTTATTTGGGAATCATCTTGAGTAATCAGAAAAATTGCTTGGATGAATGGGAGAAAAAATTGATAAATGAAGCAAAGAAAAGAAAGGGATTGATAAAGAAATTAACAGTGTTTTCATATAATAAATATGATGTAGCTAGAATTGTATGGAAGGGAGTGGCAGTAGCAGGGTTAACATATGGCAATGATGTGTTATGTGTTAGTAAAGGGGTATTAGATTACTTAGAAAAAGTGTAAAGGGAAGTAGGAAGACATGCATTAGATGCAGAGGTGTGGACAGCAAAGGAGGCAATTCAAGGAGAAATGGGATGATCAAGTTTTTATATGAGAGATGCAAAAAGCAAATTGAAAATGTTCAATAGATTGCAGTTTATGGATAATAAAAGAATAGCCAAAATAGTATTTAATTGGGTTACAAGTAAAGGGCAGGCAACAAGATGGGTGAGAAAGGTAATGCGGTATGCAGAAGATTTTGATACAGAATTTATGTCAGTATACTTGTACAAAAGGTGGGATGATTGTGTTAGGAGGATTGTTGAGTGTTATAGTGGTACAGAGTGGGATAGAAGAATAGATGCTTTAATAAAGAGTAGGGAGTTGGAGATATGGAGAACTAGTATGGAGAGCAAAATGAGTTTAAATATATATAGAAGTAAACGGAACATTGGGTGTGAGTTAATTTAAGATAATAGTAAGGAAAGTAGTTTATTGTTTAAGGCTCGGACGGGATCTTTAGCAACAAGGGAATATACATGTAAATGGAAAAATATGGGTGATTTAGTCTGCAAGTTGTGTAAGGAAGGCATAGAAAATATTAGGCATCTGTTATTTCAATGTAAATGCTTGGAAGCAGAAAGGGTACAAATAATGAAGTTATGGAAGAATAAATATGAACAAAGTGATTATACAGAAAGTGAGTTATTGGTTTTTATGCTGGGTTTGGGAAAAGATAAGGGGGATTTAGATATGAAGGTCATGGAGTTGTCAAAGATTATGTTGTGGAAATGGGATGGAGCAGATTGTGGGAAAACTTAGGGTGGAGAATGGAAAGGGAAGGTAAAGTGGCTAACAGGTTTCTCGGGGCATAGTTGCTGAGAGATTTCTGACTCTGTATAAGGAGAAGTCACAGCGCATCACATCACATGTGAATTGTGTAGTATAATATCTTGAGAAGGTCTCAATGCAGATGAAAGCTGGTTTGATAAATATTATAATATAGTTATTTAATAGTTGTTTATTTCAATCTTATTTTGATTGATTATTTATTTAACAATGTAATATACTTGATTATATATGTTTTTGACTTATTTAATGCTTTTGCTAAATTGACTGAAAAACAGGTGTACACAAATTGAAAAGAGAAATAGCTAAAACTATAAAAGTTTGGTTAGGAGAATTTAAATGTTAATTTAATAATAACATTTATATTTTAGTGATTTTTTTATTGTAGAATCAAGCCTCAGTGTTATGATTACTTCACAGATATCTTCAGAATCAAGGAATTAACAGATTTATTGATAGTTATTTTTTTCAAAAATTAATTAAAATTGTATAATATACAAAATAATACATGTTATAATACATTATTTTGTTGATTCTATAGAAAACTGCAAGTTAGAACATTAAACAAAAAATAAATCAATGAAATAAGGTGCCTGCTCTTCTCTTTGCATATATTATCTTTGTCAGTGGTATTTAATATGAATACCATTTAAGCAACACATATTTGTAAAGATCTATAGTAGAGAATATTTGTGGAGAGAAGAATTGCAATGAAAAGTTATGGTTGATGTAATTGACAGTGGAATTATAAAAATCTCGATTGTAAAAAAAAATTATTTTAATAGGAATCAAATATTTGATAAAGCAAAGAATTTAAAGTCATTAATAAAAGAAACAATGTCATGAAAAGATGGGATGAATATGTAGTTTTTATATTATGAAAATAAGACTGTATCTATGGTAATTGTAAAAGAAAACAAAATTGATAGGATGAAAAACATCATTTGTGATGGAACAAAAAATAGTAAAGGTTATGAATAAGATAAAATATGAAAAGATTTAGGAAGTTGATAATATTCTAGTTACATTGCTAAAAATTATGGGGGGGGGGGTAAGAAAAATGATTCATTTGTAAGTAATTGTATGATTATCATGAATGATCAATAGATTTGCTTTTCAATAGTTATGAGTTCTCAAGAGAGAAGTATTTGTGCAGCCAAGTGCAAAAATTCTAAAACAGTTTAATTTCCTATATGTGACTAGCCTAAGAAATAAATAAATTAATAGTAGAGATATATAATCAAGTAATAGCAATTGACCATTTTGGTGATAGTTTATTAATTATCTTAATCATTACCAAATTTAAACAGCAGTAATTTATATAATTACCAATATTTTATCTATAATTAGTTTTGATTTAGAATTTTAAGAACAATATTAAAGAATTATTTGGAAATATGAATATGTATGGTCTTGAGAAATTATTTGATAAAGTAAATTAGGTTATTTTGAGAGATTTTAAAAATTAGAGCAAGAACTAGAGCTTTCAAGAAGGTGTACACTTTTAGATAAATGACAATGACAATGTAAATGTGAGATGTTAATATATATATATATTTTCAGATTGTCATTATAAGTAATGACACTGTATTATGAATGTATAAATGACTGCTAACGTTTTTTTTTTTTTTCCAGGATTTTTTTTTTTTTTTACATTGCCATTTAAGTAATGTCTTGGCTTTTAGGACTGGCAGAAAAAGCCGAAGATTTTCTTGTTAAAGTCGATCAATCAGCAGCTGTAGCATTAGCTAAAAATGATGAAAAAATAAATATTAATTACAATGTAGCCCATCAAGATCCCAATCCTGCTATTTATTATTCTAATCATTCTTATAATAATTCATCTTTATATCCATCAGCAAATTCATCATTAAAATCTGTGCTGAATCCATCTTCAAGTGTTCCTTCAAATTTAGCATTGTATAATAGTAATAATTCAGCTTTGAAAAAATCAAATACATCAGCTGTTTTTTCAACCAATAATAGTCCATCAAGACAAAAAGAAGCTAATAAAGATTCAGATGAAAAGCTGTTTGAGTTTTTAAATAGTCGTGAAACTACAGTTTCTAAAACTGATAAAGTTAGAGCTTTTCCAGTAATTAATGGTAATCACTCAAGAGAATCCAGTATTTCTTCAGTTCAGTCTTCTAAGAGTTCAAGGACTGAAGATAATAGCACACCTGCATTTGAAATTATTGAGAAATCAGGTAAATTGATTCCTATTGCTGCTATATTTTTTTTAAAAAATATTTTTGCAGCTTTGGTTATTTACTAAAGCTGGATTATTTTTAATAACTATAACAATAATAGCAAAAATTATTGATATTATTTTTAGAATCAGGAGTTCCACAATTGGAAAATTTTGTTCAAGAAATCATTGCAGATGAAAAAGAAGCTATTCAGGTAGTTCCTCTTTTATGTACTTCAGAAAATACCGAGAAAGATTCATTTAATCATAGTGAAATAGAAGAAAGTAATCATGATGCTATTGAAAATATTGATAAGGATCATAAAATGATTTTGTTAGAGAGAGAAAACAATTTATTACGTAATGAAATTTCATCTCTTAATCAAGAAATGGATGGAATGTTGAGAAGAGTTAAATATGCGGAAGAAGGTAATTTTTTTTTTTTTTTTTACAGATTATATAATTATTTTGAGTAATATAAACATTTTGTCAAAGAATGTATGGTGCAAATTGAATAATAATATTCATTAAGTGAACATTGAATAAATAACTGAAAGGTAGAAATTCATCTTCAGTAATCTGAAGGCCACATAAACATTGTAACCATTGTCCACCATAGTACAAATTTTATTCACTTACTCTGTATTTTTAGTCAGATTATACCTGTGGTAATGTAATTCCCCCTTTTAATAGATAATGTATCAGATATTTTTTGTTGCTTTAAGATTTTTTTTTTTGTAGCATATATTAATATCAAGATTTATCCTTATATTAATTATATAATTCATAAATTGAATTAATATCTGTTAGGTGATATGAATTGTCAATTATACTTATTATTTATATATACTGTACTGTGTCGCTAAATGTATGTTATATATATATAGACATATGCACACATATATTCACATATACATATATTTAATGCATTGGGGAAATGATTATATCTGATTAATAAGCTTTTAGAATGAATCAAATTTCTAATTGATTTTTTTTAAAAAATATATTTCTGAAGCTTTGCAAAGTAAAATTGCAAATCTTATAATTGTCTACATTGTACTGCATTCTTATTCTAACATATAAGGTAATGTTCGTCTGAAGGTTTGTAATGATGGCATTTTAATAGCAATTATATATTGAACTATTTTCAGTATCTAATATTAAATATTGAATATCTTTAGAAAAATTCAAACTTTATTTAAACTTTCCAAATACATTTAACTATTAATAATAGTACATAGATTAGCAAATAACTCTCTTTTTCAGGTTATTGCTGGTATGACCAGTGATAGTACTACTATGGGAACCGAACCTTGATCTTTAGATTCATGAATATTGAATAAAAGTAATGTTCTAACTAACTTAGCTATTCTGCTAAATGTAACAGTCAGTAGAAATTTCTTATTTATCTGTGAGGATCCTCCTGATTTCTCTACTTTTTTCAGATATTATGTATTATCATACTAGGTTGACTTATGGAGTTATTTGCCATTATTGAGTATTTTCCAAGTTGAATATATGTTCACTGGTACATATGAAATATACTACTTTAGCTATGTTTTTTTTTTTAAATTATCAGTTGGGCAATTGGTTTTACCAATATACTTCCTTCCACATTCACATGATATTTCATAGATGTACTTTTCAACATTTCAAGTTTAGGCTTTGTAGATGTTGGAATTGCTCGTATTATGGTATGGCTGTGGAAAGTCATTCTTATGTTATATTGATTGCAGATTTTTTTTAGTTTGTATCAATAATTGTTTTTTCTTTTGAAGTTTTTATCTATTTAAGGTTTTCTAGCTGATGGATAATCATTCTTCATGAAAGTTTGCTATATAGATCTTTCCTTTTTCTAAATCATTTGGTTTCTGAAAAAAAAAAAACTAAATCTATGAAATGCCAAGTGAATGTAGAAGAATCTATTTTGGTGAGATGAGTTTCCCATTGAAAGGTGATTGAAAGAGTACAAACTGAAATGATTTAAAAAAAAAAAAAATATGTATCTAAAGTAGCAGATCATATATATACCAAAATATTGGATAGAGGAAAAAGTTCAGTGAAGAAAATTTAAAGAAGTTTCTCCTCTAACAGTAGCAAATAACTTCTTAAGTCAAATTAATCAACTTTACTCTTAGGTAAAAGTGGAGAAATCAGAAAGACCCTCATAGGTAAGTATATGAAATTTCTACTGACTTTATTTTGGCAGAATTGTTTATTTGATTAGAGTGTTATCTTAAATTCAATCTTCACAAAACTTGAGTCCTATGCTAGATCTGTTACTGTTTAGCAACAACATCTGAAGAAGAAAGAAGAATAAAATCACATGAAACATTGTGTTATATACTAACATGTGTTCCATCACAAACAGTTGAATGTATTTGGAAAGTTTAAATAAAGTTTGAATTTTTTCAAGACATTCCATATTTAATATTAGATGATGGAAATAGTCCAACATATAAGTAGTAAGGTAATCATGCAAATTTTCAAGTCCAATATCTAATTGATGAATTATTAATACTTGATACCCTTGTTGCTATTATTTTAATATGTGCTCTAGGACACTTTTTGACACTAGGGAGAGCCATCAAACACTGCTAACACATGCAAGTGATAAATGATTTTAGATATTTCATATAAAAAGTATCTATTAAACTATTCCAGATATTTTTTCTGATGAAAAAATAAAATTTCAAATTTCATCAAAAGTTAAAAAAAAAGAATTATTTGGAGCACTTGCTGAAATAATACCCATTTACTAATACTTCTATTTTTTTAATTATTAATATTAATTACGAACAAATTTGTTTGTAATTGGAATTAATAAAAATTTGTCACAGAATTATTATCTATTTAATGTTCTACTTTGAAAAGAATTTATTTATTTATAAATCAATAATTTTATATAATATAAAAAATATTTACAGTTTATTTACATTGTAGAACACTTTTTTGTATAATGTAGTGTATTTTATATATTGATTACAACTTTTATTGAATGATATAAATTTTTTAATATTAACATTAATGAGCATTAAATCTAAATTTAGTACCATAATCTTTAATATTTTCATTACATTTTTTTATTTATATATATGTGCTGGCATTTGCATACAGTAATGCAGCTATAAGAGTGATAAAATAATTAAAAGTTTCTGAATGCAGAAAGTAAAACAAAATATCTCACTTTGGTTGAAAGAATGTGCTTATTTAGTATGCGCTCACAACCATTTTGAATTATAAGAACTGCCCAAAACTCAGGCTGACACATCCAAGCGATAAATCATATCGATCAATCTATACGTTGTTGTGATGTGACCATTCGTTACAAAATTGCCATTTTCATCAAAAATAAAAGAAAAAACAATCACATGATTAAAATATTAAAACACAAAATTGGCAATTTTCATCGAAAATTAAAAAATAAAAACTTGGTTTGATCAAACTTTTTCATCAATATTACAAAATTGATTTTTTTAAAATTGTGTTTTAATTTTTTAATCACATGATTAGATTTCTTATAACTATGAAAATTGGGTGTTTTTTTTTTTTGATGAAAATGGCAATTTTGTAATATTGATGAAAAAGTCTGATCAAAGAAAGTTTTTATTTTTTAATTTTCGATGAAAATTGCGAATTTTGTGTTTTAATCACATGATTGGTTTTTGTGTTTTAATATTTTAATCATGTGATTGGGTTTTTTATTTTTGATGAAAATGGCAATTTTGTAATATTGATGACAAAATCTGATCAAACCATATTTTTATTTTTTAATTTTTGATGAAAATTGTGAATTTTATGTTATTTATCGCTTGGATGTGTCTGCCTGGATTTTGGGCGGTTCTTATAATTCAAAATGGCTGTGAGCACATATTAAATCGACACCAAATCTGTTATCTTCGACCTATCACTATAGTGTTCAAATTACAGAACTTTTCAAGAAACAAACTATATAGTTACTATTTTTATATATTTAATTGAAGCAGTAATAAAGAAATATTTGTTCTTGGATTTTGCTATGACAGTTTAAAATATATATGCTGCTATTTCTAAATATACTGTAACAATAAGAATTATCACTTTCCAATTTCACATGAGCAAAATCACCATTGTAGATTAAATAAATAATAAACAAATTATGAACATAATTATATATATTGTAATGGGTCCACCCCTTTTTCCATCATCTGTATGAGGTAAATGTTTTTACGCGAGTATGAGCGTATATGCATATAAACAACATAAAAAAAAAAAATCAATAAAATAAGAATCGTGTTATTATCCGGTTTTTTTTAATGCGATCTTTTAGATTGTCGCCTTGATTTAGAATGAAATATTATATACACCAAATAATTTCCTTCAATATTATACCCAGTATATTTATGGACATCACACTAGTGACTCCAAGTGGCAATCTTACCAGTAGGTAAGAATAATACTGGAAAATATGAAGTCTATAACACGATGTTGTAATGACCCAACCTTTGGCTAGCTTTCTCAGGGCGGGTGGTAAATTATCGGGAGTAGGTCTAACCTATATTAATCTACAATGCAATTCCTCTTTCTTAGAATACCACGGTCCTTTCATCTTTATCATTTGTTTAACTTCTGAAAATCCCATGAGTGCTATCTTTTATGCTCCCTTCGAAGGTAAAGGACATTGAATAATCTAATCAAAAAAAAAAAATACTCAAAGGCTAATTAGGTATTTAATACATGTTTATTTGTACGAATATCTATATAGCTCAATAATGCCTCTATTTATTTCGCACTATTCACTAACATTATTTCAAATCACATTTATAATAGCCATATTGCATTAATAAATTATTTATCCCCCCCCCCTTTTATACCAATTTATTTTTCGTGCTTCTAGATTTTCTTTCCTTTTTTTTTATTTTTATTTTTTTTACCAAACCCCCACACGCAAGCCCGCTATGACATGTTTATCAAGACAATTTAATTATATGAGGATTGATGCATTTGATGATAACTGCACATGGAATTAATTTAAGCTTCTCTATGCAATTAAAAGAGTTTATAATTAGGTCATTAATCAGTTTTTTTTTTTTTTTTGATTGCACAGTATATAAATTTTCTCCTAAGCGTAAAGTTAAATCATGTAAGCTTACTAACAGTCACATATATATCTATAATCAGAAACAGTACCCGTGTTTTTTTTTTTGATTGCACTGTATATAAATTTTCTCCTAAGCGTAAAGTTAAATCATGTAAGCTTACTAACAGTCACATATATATCTATAATCAGAAACAGTACCCGTGTTTTCCCTAGAGAAGTGGTTGAATCAGCCTGATAAATGAAAATCTCCGGTTTTTAAATGATGCTTCGAATTTTTGGAGTTTTATGTTTCACTTCTGCAATATTCTATTTATTATTTTGGTTTCTTTCGATGAGTGTCATAAGCATAGCAGTCCAGCAATATCATTTTGTTGAGTTGACTTCCTTAGGTGTAACATTTCTTCTCAGACACCGACAGCGACTATACACTCATTGGGGGGGGAGGGGCGTTTGGACACTCGCACGTTTAAGTTTTTACCCCTGACCATATTCTATCAATATATATCGCTGATCTAGATTTTCTTTTTTTTTATATATGCAATGAGCAAGTTTTTCTTCCTTTTCTTTTCACCACCAAACTTCTAATCAATTTCTAAAAATTTTTTTTTCTCTTTATTTTTAAGAATTGCCAACTCCATTCCTTCCCTTAACTCCTTTTCTTTCTTTTCATTTTTTTTTTATTTTCATTAACATTCCATTCGCTTTCTTTGGTTTGTATGGTAAAAAGCTTTTTATACCTTTTTCTTAATTAGTGTCCAACATTCCCAGGATTCACAGTCATTTCTATTGTTCTATTTCGGCTTATCTCTAAATAAAATTTCTTTGCATTTATTTAGCAAAATACTTTTACTTTTCTGTAAATTAACAGGTCTTGCATCTTGGAATTTATAATTCCTTCTTTAAATTTTAACATTTTTTTAAAAGTTTATCAAACAAAACATTTTTTTTTTTTAATCTTGCAGATATTCATATTCCATTAATTTTAGTATACACATACACTTACATAGCAATGCGCATGAACGGGTTTGGCAACAACAAGAAAAAAAAACTGAGTATGTGTATCCCCTCCCCTCTCTTTTATGAGTTTTTCTCATAAAAAAAAAAATCTATAATATCATAAAATTATATCAATGATTGTTGATCATAAAGTGACCCCGGAAATTTTAGTTTTGTTAGTAATAATATATTCTATAATAATGTCTAAGTATACGATTATGTATTTGTCTCTATTTATTGCAACAGGGTTTGATTACCCCCCCCCCCCATTATATATCACTAGCATTACTTATTAAGAGAATAAACAGTCATTCTTTGTGGCTGAATTAAAAGAGGCACTCTATAAAAGCTAGGCTAATCATCTAGTCAATGTCAACTTATGGATAATTTAAAAATAGTAATCTGCATGCACATATTTAAGTACTAAAGTTACAATAATATGTATAATAAATCAAAATGCTGAGATTAAGATGTGTGCTGATAATCATCAAGACTCTTGAGACCACCTGGTACTTTGATGGTGCTTGCCATTAATAAAATAGTAATTTCATAAAGTGAACGAAGTTTAAAGTGTGATCTTTATCTTTGATTTATCCAAATCATTCTACAGAGAATAATCTGGATGTCCAAACACAAACATATTCTTATATATATTGTAAACATTATTATTGCTCAAAACTAGCTTGGGATGCAAGGATTCTAGGGATTGTGACTATGAACAAGAGCAAATACAAATATATAATACTTAAATCTATTATTAAATATTTTTAGTGAAATATCATAAAACAGCGGTAGATAAATTTATTACTTAGAAAAAAATAACAATAGAAATGAACTTAAAGGTCTGTTAAGTACTTTATAATATAAATACGTCATTCTGATTTTGATTTACAAATATTTGAAAACACTTCCATAGATTGAAATCATAACGTTATAATTTACAGATCTACCAACATTAATTTACAGGACACACACAACGTGCACTTATATTATAAAATTAACATATTTTAATTGTTAATAAACTAATAAAGATCATTTTATTTTAACAACATATATATGACTGATTCAAGATATGTGGACACACATGTAAACATGCACGCATTGGCATTTATATCCCAATGATATTTCATTTATCAATAATAAATTTATAAAATCCATATATTAGTATTATATCTTCATGACATAATTCAAGGTTGAAAATATATATAAAACAAATGCACTCATATATGCATATTTAATATAAAGTATTTGGTACTAATTATTTTCATCATATAAATCAGTTATTAATACATTTACTCTTAAATGTAAATAAAAGTTTTTAAAAGAAAAGATTATCTTTAACAAAATTTAGATTGAAAGTTTTTTGTAAAGTCTTTGGCTTTTGTTTCCTCATTTACAATTTTTAAGAAAATTTCAAATTTAATTTTTTAATTCCAAAACAAAATCTTTTATGAATGATAATGCAAAGAAATCCTCTGGCGGCAAATTGGTCATTTACTTTTATTTTGTTTCAATATTTTTTTTTTTAGTTGGATAACTATTGATTTCTTTTAAAATGTATAAGTTAAATGTTTAACTACAAAGTTAAGTGTTTGAAATAATATCGTTTTCAATATATATTGATTCGGATACTATCTGCTTCAAAAGTCCGATCGCGGCTTTTACAGTTATTTTAAAAATTTAATATTTATTCTGTTACATAATAAAGATAGATTCACACACACACACACTTATTTATTTTATTTTCTGTAATTTGTTTTGTTTTAAAATCTGTTTTAAGTTAATTTTGTAAAAACTTTTAAAAAAAAAACTAACATTTTGTTTTATCTTTTGGGAAATTTTTTTTTTTTAAAGAAAAAAAAAAGTTAATTGCATTTTTGTTGCTTAATTATAAATCTATTTTAATTTATCTAAAAGGAGTGGAGATTAATTAATTAATATATATTTCTTTTTATAAGTTAAGCTCTGGTCAGAATTATTAATTAAGATTGAGTATGAGATAGAGATTTGCCCTGGACTAAGACTTATAATTAAAAAAAGGAAAGAATACATGGGAGATAAAAGTGGCATATACCTTAGACTTGAGTTTAGAAAAGATTATTCGGTTTCTTATTGATATTTGGACTCTGGATATCCTAGGTCTTGACCTAGATTATTCTTGGTGTAACAATGCAGCTCATTTTGTCAACTGATTTGTGATTATTTTATACTAGCCTACGAAGATTCACATTTAATTGACAGACTTGCTACAGATTTTAATACATTGCTGTTCGCTTCCACGACTCATTGTGAGGAGACTTTATTCATCTATTTGTCGAAGAAACTTTCGACCGGACTCTTAGAGTAGTCTACATTAGATTGACTGTGTTCGCTTTACCTGATGACCAAGTTCTATGCCATGTGTAGTCAAACTTGAGGAATGCACTGTTAAACCCACTCTAAGACGGATTCTGATCTCCCAACTGTTCTAGCCAATTATGACATAAAAGCCTAAACTAAGACTGATTCCTCCCCATGTCTCCACACTTGCCACCATTTGAAGAACAGATCATTTGAAGACTTCAATCAATATTACCTGCACCCAACTGAGTACTCATTGAACTTTCCAACACCAAGGTACTTTCTTTTATATTCTTCCCAGGGCTAATTCTAATCTCTAGTAAAACCTCCACTCAATCTAAAGTAAACATTTGTATAGATTTATCTTATATCGTAATAATTTAACATATTCTATCTATTTGTGTGTGAAATATATTATCTTTTAGTTAATCTATGTTTTGTAATTTTAAATTATAGTGCGGAGCCTGCATTGAGAATTTCTTTTATTAGCTATTTAGATGTCCATTTCTGTAATTCACATTCTTGATAAATGCTTGGCAGATAATAATAATTTTCCTGCTACTTACTTGTCTTTTTTTGAGACATTTATAGTTAGATTAGTAAACCACCATCATTTGGCTGATGATTTCTCTATTGGATAGTCCTGATTTTACTGAAACTGGGGATTTTGATTTCTTTTTAAAATTACGTACGCCGTAATATCTTCTCCTTTATTACTGTGAGGTTAAAGTTTTTATAAGTTGCATTCAAAACATTAAAAATATTCTGTAGATCATTTTTTGAAGCTGTAAGAATAGTATATTTGTCAACGTGTTGTAAATCTACAAGCCAAATAAATAAAGTTCTTATTTTTAATTTTGGCATCATAACAACATATTTCTGACAGATTGGGTATATAATGCAAATGAGTAGTATCAGTGTTTAAAAACTTATTTTATAATGAACTTGAAGAATGTTTTTGTGGAATAGAATGACCTACTATAAAAATATTCTCAAAGATATAACGAAGTGTAATATTAACTATAAATAAAGGGATATAATTGAAGATAGAATAGACCTACAATTTTCAAAATGAAAAGTTTACTACTGAAAAAATTGAAGGACATTACAAGATGTCAAGAATAGCCATACTCAGTTTATAAATAATTAGTAATGACATAATGTTGTTTTATCTTTCATAATATCTTATTTATATTTACATGTGTGCACATTAAAATCCACTGATACGTCTTATTTATATTGAATATAGTTTTTATATAACAAAAACTAATTGTTTTTGATATTATTATGTATTATATAATTGCTTAATCAAAAAAAAAAAAAAAGCTTCATTCTGGATGTGAATTTCTTTGTTGATTTTACAAGAAGAGCATTGAGTTTTACTTTTTATGCATGTGTATAGTTAATTCTGCAATATTGGAGGCAGTATAGTGTTGACTCCCCCCCCCCCCCATCATTTTTGACAGGTCAAAACTAGTTCTTTTAATAAAAAATTTTCTCTCAAAATAATCATTAAGTAAATTATTTTTGACTACAGAATGTTGTAGTTAGTTTTTTTTATGAAAAAATGTTCAAATATTATTGTAAAGGATAATTTGGAAATAAATCTAGAATTATATTAAATGAGTAAGAGTAATGAATTTATTAATAGAGTTATTCAGGAAAATATATTTTGAATTGCTATATACGTGTATAATAATGTTTTGTTAAAAGAAAATTATACGTATATAATAATTAATATTTTATTAAAATAAGTTTTATTAAAAGAAATAGACAGGAATTTTGTAATTAAATTTGGTACTCTATTAAAGATAAGCTTCAGATCAGAAACTAATTAAGCAGCTAGATTAAAAGTGCTGATTAAAGCCACTCACTCGGCTTAACCATCAGGTAAATAGACAGCAGAAACCAAATGATTATACAAATAGTTTAATAGAATTAACAGTCGGATAAATAATCGTACATATATATATAGTTATAAGACAATTAAGTTTAACTTACGAACGCTGGCCATGAAGGCATACAAAAAACATAATCTAGACCGGTGTGGCCTGCAAAGTTCCTAGGTCCACTTTTTAACCTTCAGTGGTGGAATTCACTGGGTTTGTTCCGTTGCTAAGTTAAAACTCTTGACCTTCTTGTGCATTCAATGAGTTCTCCGCTACAAGTGCTGCTTAGTTGTTTTTTGTTCCTTCTTTTTCTTGTTAAGGAATGTTTCAGAAACCAATTAATTTTCAGCTATTGTCTACTTTTAGTAATCAGCACTTTTAATCTAGCTGCTTAATTAGTTTCTGATCTGAAGCTTATCTTTAATAGCGTACCAAATTTAATTACAAAATTCCTATCTATTTCTTTTAATAAAACTTATTTTAATAAAACATTAATTATTATATACGTATAATTTTCTTTTAACAAAACATTATTATACACGTATATAGCACCTCCACCACTTCAGAAATTATGGTTTCTGAAGTCTTACATAGTCTTTTAAGTAAGCAGGTTCTTTTCTTGTTCTCTAAGATCTGCGTGGAGATGTTTTCTCTTCTAATGGCGTTTTGTTAGTCTCTTGATCGTCGTATTTCTCTTCTGGTGTTTCGTTGGCTCCTTCAGTTTCTTGATCGTCGGAATTCTCTTCGCATTTGGGAATGCGCGATGCTACCGTACTTCCGGTTTGCACTAATTCTTCTCGACGTCTCACATGATTTATATGCTTGCGCGTTGTTTTTCCAGTTTCTGTCTCTACAAGTATTATTTGTTTTGACAGTATTTCTTTTACGAAGGCCTTCACCCAGTGTTTCCTGATGACGTCTCTAACCCAGACTTTTTCTCCTTTGGAGTAAATAGTATCTCCAGGGTTGCTTTCGTAATGTGTAAAGTTTTGTTCTGGGTGGATTAACGATAGTTTTGTGCGTAGTTTCCGTCCGAAAATTAATTCTGCAGGAGATTTGCCTGTAGCACACGGAGTACTATGTTGATATAATAAGGCAGAATGTAAGGTGTCTTGTATATTTGCAGTGCCTTCCTTCTGTAACGTTTGCTTCAAAGTTTGTACTGCCTTTTCTGCAATACCATTGGACTCCGGGTGATATGGGGGCGTGGCTAAGTGTTTAATTCCCCATTCTGTGAGAAATTCTTCAAATTTAGTGGATGTGAAACTGGTACCATTGTCAGACACAATTGTTTCAGGAATCCCATGAAAAGCAAAAATCTCCTTCAGTTTTGCGATTGTTTCTTCGGTACTGGTGTTTTTCACTACTCTATATTCCGTCCACTTTGAATAAGCGTCGATCACTACCAAAAATATAAAGCCGTGAAACAGTCCAGCGTGGTCAACGTGAATACGGCTCCACGCTCTTTCAGCTGCCGGCCAAGCAGCATATTTTTTCTCATGCATATTTGCATTTACTTGGCAACTTTCACATGATTTCACATATTTCTCTATATCAATATTTATTGCGGGTGACCATATGTAACTACGAGCCAGAGCTTTGGCCCGCACTATCCCAGGATGACCTTGATGAATTAAGTGAAGAATCTTATTCCGCCCACTGCTCAGTATCAACACTCTATCATCCATTAAAATACATCCCTTGTTTATGGACAATCTTTGTCTTACGTCCCATAAAGTTTTATGTAGTCTCTCGGGCCGACTTTGTGGCCAGCCTTTGCTGATCCATTTACTTAAGTGTTTATATCCATTGTCAGCTTTAGTCCAATTAGCTACCTTTTCACTGGTTATTAATTCGTTGTTCCAATTATCGATATAGTTAATAGTTTGGTCGTCTTTTTGTAGTTCAGCTTTAATGGGCATTCTTGACAGTGCGTCTGCGTGTTTAATGATCTTTCCTTTTTTGAAATTTAGATCAAAATCATAGCCTGACAACAGATTAACCCAACGTAACATTCTAGGGCTTAGATGATCAGGTGCAGTTTTATTTTTTGCTAATAATCCCAACAGCGGTTTATGATCGGTAAAGATTTTAAACTGTCGACCATACAAATATTGGTGAAACTTTTTTATTGCAAATATGATAGCCAACGCCTCTTTATCTAGTTGACTATAATTTTGCTCAGCTTTTGTTAATGTTCTTGAAGCGTAGACGATTGGTCGCTTGCTGTCAGCTACTGTATGGCTTAAGACTGCCCCTACTCCAACTTTGGATGCATCTGTTGTCAATATCAATTTGAGGCTACTGTCGTAATGTACTAATAAGCTGTTTGACGTTAATAATTCTTTAGTGTCACAAAAAGCTTTTTCTTGGGTTTGATCCCAAATCCATTTTTGGTTCTTTTTTTTAATAAATTGTATAGCGGTTTTGCTATGTGAGCTTTCCCCTTAAGAAAAACTTCAAAATAATTAAGAAGTCCTAAGAAAGCTTGAAGTTCTTTAACATTTCTGGGTCTTCGTGCTTCCTTTTAAGTAAGCGGGTTCTTTTCTTGTTCTCGAAGATCTGCGTGGAGATGTTTTCTCTTCTAATGGCGTTTTGTTAGTCTCTTGATCGTCGTATTTCTCTTCTACTGGTGTTTCATTGGCTCCTTCAGTTTCTTGATCGTCGGAATTCTCTTCGCATTTGGGAATGCGCGGTGCTGCCGTACTTCCGGGTTGCACTAATTCTTCTCGACGTCTCACATGATTTATATGCTTGCGCGTTGTTTTTCCAGTTTCTGTCTCTACAAGTATTATTTGTTTTGACAGTATTTCTTTTACGAAGGCCTTCACCCAGTGTTTCCTGATGACGTCTCTAACCCAGACTTTTTCTCCTTTGGAGTAAATAGTATCTCCAGTGTTGCTTTCGTAATGTGTAAAGTTTTGTTCTGGGTGGATTAACGATAGTTCCGTGCGTAGTTTCCGTCCGAAAATTAATTCTGCAGGAGATTTGCCTGTAGCACACAAAGTACTATGTTGATATAATAAGGCAGAATGTAAGGTGTCTTGTATATTTGCAGTGCCTTCCTTCCGTAACGTTTGCTTCAAAGTTTGTACTGCCTTTTCTGCAATACCATTGGACTCCGGGTGATATGGGGGCGTGGCTAGTGTTTAATTCCCCATTCTGTGAGAAATTCTTCAAATTTAGTGGATGTGAAACTGGTACCATTGTCAGACACAATTGTTTCAGGAATCCCATGAAAAGCAAAAATCTCCTTCAGTTTTGCGATTGTTTCTTCGATACTGGTGTTTTTCACTACTCTATATTCCGTCCACTTTGAATAAGCGTCGATCATACCAAAAATATAAAGCCGTGAAACGGTCCAGCATGGTCAACGTGAATACGGCTCCACGCTCTTTCAGCTGCCGGCCAAGCAGCATATTTTTTCTCATGCATATTTGCATTTACTTGGCAACTTTCACATGATTTCACATATTTCTCTATATCAATATTTATTGCGGGCCACCATATGTAACTACGAGCCAGAGCTTTGGCCCGCACTATCCCAGGATGACCTTGATGAATTAAGTGAAGAATCTTATTCCGCCCACTGCTCGGTATCAACACTCTATCATCCATTAAAATACATCCCTTGTTTATGGACAATCTTTGTCTTACGTCCCATAAAGTTTTATGTAGTCTCTCGGGCCGACTTTGTGGCCAGCCTTTGCTGATCCATTTACTTAAGTGTTTATATCCATTGTCAGCTTTAGTCCAATTAGCTACCTTTTCACTGGTTATTAATTCGTTGTTCCAATTATCAATATAGTTAATAGTTTGGTCGTCTTTTTGTAGTTCAGCTTTAATGGGCATTCTTGACAGTGCGTGTTTAATGATCTTTCCTTTTTTGAAATTTAGATCAAAATCATAGCCTGACAACAGTTTAACCCAACGTAACATTCTAGGGCTTAGATGATCAGGTGCAGTTTTATTTTTTGCTAATAATCCCAACAGCGGTTTATGATCGGTAAAGATTTTAAACTGTCGACCATACAAATATTGGTGAAACTTTTTTATTGCAAATATGATAGCCAATGCCTCTTTATCTAGTTGACTATAATTTTGCTCAGCTTTTGTTAATGTTCTTGAAGCGTAGACGATTGGTCGCTCGCCGTCAGCTACTGTATGGCTTAAGACTGCCGCTACTCCAACTTCGGATGCATCTGTTGTCAATATCAATTCGAGGCTACTGTCGTAATGTACTAATAAGCTGTTTGACGTTAATAATTCTTTAGTGTTACAAAAAGCTTTTTCTTGGGCTTGATCCCAAATCCATTTTTGGTTATTTTTTAATAAATTGTATAGCGGTTTTGCTATGTGAGCTTTCCCCTTAAGAAAAACTTCAAAATAATTAAGAAGTCCTAAGAAAGCTTGAAGTTCTTTAACATTTCTGGGTCTTCGTGCTTCCTTTACGGCTGCAATTTTTTGAGGGTTGGGTCTTTTTCCCTTTTTTGAGATTATGTGTCCCAGGAATTTTAATTCAGTTGCCATCCAGATACATTTGTCTGCGTTTATTTTAGCTCCGAAACTACATAACTTGTCGCAAACTTTTAAAACTCGTTCATGTAATTCCTCTTCTGAATTGGCCACGACCAAAATGTCATCAAAATACGGTGTTACACCATCCAATTGCTGGAACAGCATGTCCATTTTGGCCTGGAAAATATTTGGTGCAACCGTAATTCCATAAGGCAATCTATTATACTTAAACAATCCCTTATGTGTTGTAATAGTTAGCAATTCTGATGTGCGTTCAGAAACTGGTATCTGGTGAAATGCGGCCTTTAAATCAATTTTAGCATAGTGAGTTGCCTTTTGCATATTTGCCAGTATTTCTCTGACATTAGGTACAGGATACTGACTTTTAGTGAGGTTTTTATTTATTGTGGTCCTATAATCTCCGCAAATGCGAATCTGCCCATTTGGTTTAGTTATAACCACGATTGGAGTCGCCCATTCCGTTTTCTCGACTGGCGTTAATACACCCTTACTAACCAGATTTATCAACTCTTGTTCTACCTTAGTTTGCAGCGCAAAAGGAACTTTTCTGGGTCTGCAGATAACGGGGGTCGCGCCACCTTGTAGCTCTATGTTTATAGGCGTCGTAATAATTTTTCCCTCATCACTTTTAAATAATTCACAATATTTATTTCTCATTTCTTGCTCAATAGCAACTTTATTTATTACACATATCTCTATTCCCAAAGCATCGAACCATTCCCTACCTATAATAGGATTTAGACCGCCTTGTACTATATATAACGGTAGTGTTCGAACCTTACTATTTAATTCAATCTGAGCCATCACCTTCCCTAATATTTTCATACTATTTCCGCTAGCGTCTTTTGCCCTTAAACTTGTCTTCATTAATAAAGGAGGATTTTTTCGAGTTTTCGCTACTTTCTCCCAGTCTTCAAGTGTCATCATTGACACGCCTGCTCCGCTGTCAATTTCCATTTTTACTGGTGTCTTTAATAAATTAACTGTCAGCATAAACTGACTTCCGTATCCCATCTGTGTATTGTAAATATCACATTTTTTTTTTTTTTCGACTTTACAAGTTGGTGAGCTGCCACGATCCTTTTCTCCTTTATTTCGACATACTTTCTGCAAATGCCCAACTTTACCACAAGTCCTACAATGCTCCTTATTATATTTACACTTACGAGCCATGTGGCCTTTTTTTCCACAGCAATAACACACTATCTCATATGTTTTGCTCTTAATAGGTTGGGACTTATTTTCAGTTTTCCGAATATACGCATTACCGTCATTTTTGTGGATAAAATTTCTAAATTCTTCCGATTGGTCGAGTACTATTTCGTGGGCTACTCCCATTTTGGTTGCTTCGTCATACGTTAACTCTTGAGGCCAGTAACTGCTGCCTAAGCCTATCATCTGACATGCCCCAAAGTAATTGCTCAAGCAGATTATCCTCTAAGGCATCGCCATAACTGCAACTTTTAGCAAGTTCTCTTAGAGCTTGATCATAATCTCGTATACGCTCTCCCTTGTTTTGCCTTCGGTTTCTGAAGTGTAGTCTTGCGACATGCTTCGAAGGCTGGGGACTGAAAAAATTATTTAATTTCCCCATAACTACATTATATGGCAAATTCTCTGGCTCTTCGTGATCACAGAGTCTATTAGCTATTTCGATTACTTGTTGCCCGGCATAACACAATAACGTGGCAACTTTAATGGGGTCACTTGTCGTACCATTAATCAAAAATAGTTTCTCGATTCTCTTAAGATAAATTGGCCAATCAAAAGGGTTATTAACGTTGAACTCGTTAATTGTTACCTGAGGCACTGATGTCATCATTTTCTATTTTGCCTTTTTTTTTTTTTTGAAAAAAAAATTTCTATTTCGCTACGAGATAACTATTAAACACGCTTACTGAGACAAGTTTCTATTAATACGCTTACTAAAACAAATTACTGTTAATACGCTTACTAAAACAGTTTTTCCGACTACCAATTCTATATTCACCCGGACTTCGATTCTCAATTTCCTTGTAGCTTTCTCTACGTTATACAATTCAATTTGAATCCACTACTGTTTCTAAATTGCACCAGATTTTTCTACTGGAACGTATCCTGTCGATTAACTGCGCCAATTTTCTGCTGTGTACAGCCACTCACTCGGCTTAACCATCAGGTAAATAGATAGCAGAAACCAAATGATTATACAAATAGTTTAATAGAATTAACAGTCGGATAAATAATAGTATATATATATAGTTATAAGACAATTAAGTTTAACTTATGAACGCTGGCCATGAAGGCATACAAAAAACATAATCTAGACCGGTGAGGCCTGCAAAGTTCCTAGGTCCACTTTTTAACCTTCAGTGGTGGAATTCACTGGGTTTGTTCCGTTGCTAAGTTAAAACTCTTGACCTTCGTGTGCATTCAATGAGTTCTCCGCTACAAGTGCTGCTTAGTTGTTTTTTGTTCCTTCTTTTTTCTTGTTAAGGAATGTTTCAGAAACCAATTAATTTTCAGCTATTGTCTACTTTTAGTAATCAGCACTTTTAATCTAGCTGCTTAATTAGTTTCTGATCTGAAGCTTATCTTTAATAGCGTACCAAATTTAATTACAAAATTCCTGTCTATTTCTTTTAATAAAACTTATTTTAATAAAACATTAATTAATATATACGTATAATTTTCTTTTAACAAAACATTATTATACACGTATATAGCATGAATGTAATAGTATGAGAAATTATTTATTAAAGATTATCTCAATGAAAATACTGTTATCAGATATATTTACATTAAATATTTCTCTGTGTTAGCATAGTATATGAATTAAACACTTTTATTGAAAATATTGTATTTTTTTTTTCTCTTTCCTAAATGTTAAATAATTTAGGTTTATTGCTTTTTGTTAAAGAATGGTGTAATTTAAGAAATTTGTACTCTGCTAAGATTGATTGGAATTAGATGAAAAGAATATGTTGTTTTTTGAAAATTGTCTTTTTTCCTCTGCTTATAAATATGTTTTATTATATCATGTACAAAAGCCTTTGATTTTATTGAACTTTGCAACAGATTTTAAATGTTTATTACATTTTAGCATTTGAGCACTGTAAGATAAACTACTAAAAGTTGTCCTTTTTTTATGTTCATATAAAAGATTTTCAATAATCAGTTGAATAGAGCATTCTTGGTTGTTTTTTTAATAATGTAAAAAGTCAATAAAAGGATTGTAAGAAAGATAAAGACAAAATTAGTTTTGTATTTATTTGATTGTAAATATGTTTTCTTTGTAGTCATGCATAACAAATGAAAATTGTCAAATTAAAACTGTATATACTGAAATGGTAGATCTGATTCAGATTTTTCATTTCACCATATGACCCACCTAGTCACTTGAAACTCACCAATCTAAATATAGGAATGTATATTTTTTTTTAACGTTTTCTTTTATTCTTGTTATAACATTTTAAATACAACTATCCGGGATAAATTACTAGAATTTATTTTAGATAGTACATACACATATGCAATAGGGTTGTCAGGTGATATTGAATGCTGTGGGCGGACATAAAACCTCTTCTCCCTCCATTGTATTCGAATACCTTCCCAGGTGAGCTTTAGTAATCAAAATTTAAACAATCAAAGTGTTCAAGGTATTTTACCAATAAATATTTACAGCATAAATTCTGTTTATTTATTGTTTTGAAATAGAAAGAATGGACATGGGCTTGGCTAAACCAAATCAAGGTTGACTATAACTATAATCACTGGGAGAGTATTCAGAAATCACAAATAATTTCTTATCAGTATTTAAGTTGTCACATATTGCTATTCTGAAGCCCTGAGATGAGATCATCATATAGTAGCGAAGAGTTGGCGAATGGGAATTAATCAGAAAATAAAGAAAAGAAGTTTATAATTAGGAGTTGTTAATATTTGTGAAACTAGAGTATGATCGATAGCATGGTAGAGATTGTGATGATGATGATGATGGGCAAGGAAATAATTTAAATTTACTCAAATTTTAATTGCGACTTTGATGAGGGATGGATGGGAAGAGTGCTGAGAGATTTAGTATACAGTGTGGAGTTGAGTTGAGATTCTCCTCTTCTCCAATTGATTTAATAAGTTACTAAGTTATTATTAATTTAATATCACTCTCAGTGTTTATTTATTAGAAATTTTATTTGTTTACCCCATTCATAAAGTATTAACGTAGATAATTAGGTCAATTATTAACCAATACTAAGAATAGTATATAAAGTCTCCATTAGAGTTGCAATTTGGTGCCCGTGTTGTCCCATCACCATCGATTCCGAGGCCATCCACTCTGCTGGTTGCATGTGTGTGTGGGTGCGGAAGGTGGAGAAGTAACCGAAGGAGGAAGGGAGAGGTTATAATATAAATAATTGCATATCTGATTTTTTTACTTTTAATAATTTATATGAAAAAAATAGCACAATGGGTTTCATTAATTTTTATTTTTGATGACATGTTCATTTTTTCTCTTCTTTTTTTTTGAAATTAATTTAATCTTTCAATGGTTTCTAATAATTTGACACTTCATCTCCAAGATTGAAAGAAGTTCATTTTAAATTAGTTGTCTTTTTAAATAAAATAATAATTTTTTTCTTTTACTCTTTATATGTAAATTCCTTGAATGTTTGGTGAAGTGATAGAATGGCAGAGTCTGAAGATCAAGAACATGGAATTTGACTTATTTTTGTCACTTTTAGTGCCCAAATTTCTTCTGAACTTCTGAGTAATAAAAGCATTTAATTAATTTTTACATTTTTAAATAATATGGTCATATTAAAAAGTTATTTATTAAATATCTAATATGTAAATAAAAACTATATGTCAAGGAAGTGGATTTATCAATCAAGCTATATTTTTTTTTTTTTGTAATTCAATTAAGATTAAATAATCTTTTTTTTATTGTTGTTTCAGCTCTTTTATTTATATGAATATCTTTTTATCTCATTTGTAAATGTTGTGGTCATTATTTTTTTAATTAACACATATTACATATACATTTGTCCAATAAAATTAGATAAGTTGTAACCTAAAATATAAATAAAAAATTAAATAAAAAAATTATTCAATATTTTACACCCAATTAATATTATAATTATATATAATTTTTATTGTTTCTCTAATGCTATCCATATACTAGATTTTAAATTATTTTACTTTAGACTGAACTTATTTTTAATTACTTGTTAATTGTGAGTTAAGATAATATTGCATTAGTTGTCTTCTAAAATTGATGTTTTTTTAATATATTAATGATATGTTTTATTAAATTTATTTAACTTTTTTTAATTTCAGAATGTGAGCTTAGTAAAAAAAAACTTGAGCACCGGAATTCCCAGTCATCTCATACAGAACAATTTATTCGAGAATTACAGTCTCGAGAAGCAGACTTACAAGAAGCTTTGAATGCCAAGGACTCTCAACTAGCTGTTTTAAGGATACGACTTCAAGAAGCTGATGATGAGCTCAAAATTAAAAGAAATTTATTGGAAAATTTAGAAGTTGACAAAACAAGGTAGTTAATTATAAGTACTTGTATAAAATTAGGTAAAATGATATTTTTCAAGAGTCTACAGAAAATGAATGCTAGATATGAGGAAGTAGGAACTCATTGAAAATAAAAAATAAAAATCAATGGTTATTTTTTGAAATAAACATAAAATGTAACTCAGATTTTATATTCAAAACATTCTACATTTATTACTTTCAAATTGTATACGCATTCAATATATATGTATATAATTTTAATGTCTCAATAATTTACATATATTTAAAAAAACAGAGTTAATATTACTTACAATGGTTAGATATGATACAGTAATTTTTTTAATAATTTTGTTTATAGTATTAAAAAAAAGATACTGATTTATTTTTACCTATGAAAGAAAATTCATAATTTTTTATTGAATTTTTTTTTAATTCTCCTTTTTTTTTTTTTGTTTGAACCAATCCAAGACTTTGAGATGTTGGCAAATTTTTTTCCCAGGACTTTTTTTTTTATTGGCTCAAATAGTTACAGTAGCTGATTTAATCAAAAAATGATGCACGTGCTAATTTCAAACAAAGCATTATTGGAATGATGGAGGAGGAGAATATGGAGAATGGGATATTTTTTATTTTCATTCTGAGAATGATTTTGCAGTTGATTTTGAAAAAATACAAGGAAACTTCAATTAACTATTTTTTAAAAATAAGACTATTTTTTTTTATTCTTCCAAGTAAGATCTTAAATACAAAAGGACTTTGAAAAAAAATTATTTGCAATGTAATCGTTAAAAATATTTTGGAAAATTATTAGATTATTTTGGATATATTTTAATTTATTATATGTAATTGGATTTCATCGAAATTTTTATCAAAACATTATTGCATCAAGATTATGATTTAACAATAATAAATCCAATAAATCGACATTTTAAAAACAAATGAAGCCAGGAAGAAATAACATTATTTATATAGTGCTAGTAACAGAACTATAGGAAAAAGATGGAAATGGGAACATGAGATTTCACTTTATTTATTTTTTATGTTTGTATAAAACTAGATAACTATTCTAAATATAAAGTGTTTTTGAAATTCAGGGATAAAATAAAGTTTCTATTTATATCGTAAGAATAAGTTAAAAGGGAATTGATAGTTAGAAAGAAATTTTACCTTTATTATTACTTGATTGTAAATTTGTTATGATTAAATTGTCTCTATATTTATCTAATATATATCATGTTGCACAATGTCAAATGAGTTATGTTTTGTATAAATAATATGCCATTTATGCTGTTGACTTTCTAAAGGAATATTACAGATTTTTATAATTTCGAAGTAGAATTTACTATTTCCATGTAATAGCATTATAGAAAAAGTTAATACTTTAATATGTGTATTAAACATAAATATTTATTTGGTATATAACTACATAAATCATTTTACTATAAATAGTTTACAAAATCAGGAAGAAGTATATATTATAAACAATGAATAATTGTTGTGACTTCATTTTAAACTTATCCTCAAATAATAGACTGATCCAAAGTACAATATTATCAAAGATGTATAATATAGCTGAGCAATGAAATGACAATGAAAGTAAATTAATAGCCAATATCATAAACTGGCCAATTTGGGATCTAGGTCAATAAATCTTATTGTTTTCAATAAAGAAGGGCATCTGAACTTTATATTGAAAGTCCATCTGAGAAGATAATCAGACTACTTTAATTATTGTTAGATGACTGTATTCTCATTGTTTATTATTTACTAGACCACAATGATATATGCTCAAGTCTGGGGTAGGGAATTGCTAGCTACTGGCATCATTGTACCTGCATGAGATGATCCACCTATGGACTGGAGGTATTAGAAAAAAGTCTCAGCATTTCTTCTCAAGTACAAATTATACCATTAACTACTAAGCAATGGAATTAATCTTGATGTTTAAATTATAGTATATATCTTATTATTGTAAATATGTATAATGATTATTTTTTTTATTTATTGGATTGTGTATTATTGAATGACTGGAACATCATTCAGACAATACTATTAGTATAAAGACAACAGAATTGGCACAATCCTTGTGATTCGATTAGATCTTGGTCATTATTTTAAAAAAAAGAAACCAAAGGTTAATGGTTTTTTTTTTTTTTTTTGTAAAGAAATATTTAAAAATAATTTTTTTCTACAAAAAAAATAAAATCAAAAGGATGAAAATGGATTTTTGGAAGAGTTCAGTCATAGATTCCAGAAAATTGATCAATATATGTGGATAGAGTTTGTATTTTCCTTGTGGCAAACCAAATCAAAAGATTGGAATTAAAATTAGGGATATTCATAATTTTTTGTGGTTTTTTCAACTTTCTCATTCAACTTCTATTCTTCCTTCTGAATTAGATTTTGATAAAGCAGTATTTTTCCTGATGGCTTATTTGTGACCAAAACTTCTATGTATATATATATATTACAGAGATATGGCATTAACCTCCATTTCAGTTGGGGACGAAAAAGTTAGAAATTTTGCCATAGAACTAAGAGTGTTAAATGAAGTACTAATATTACTAATTTTAACTCTGACATTTTGATTTAGTTTGCCATAAGTAAGTAGAGAACTCTATTCTCATATGTTGGCCAACATGAATTCATATTGATTATGATGGTTGATGGATGGGCAGAGCTGGAGTCATTGAATTATCATCCCTCTATATTACAGCATTTATTGAAGCATTTAAATTGTTTGCAAATTTATGGTCTATCTAAACTATAGTATTAAATAATATTAACAACCTTCCATTTGTCAAACAATTTTGTACTAATAATATAGAATGAGTATTTAGTTCATTATTTTATTCTGAAAGTGAAAGTTAAGTTGAAAGATTGATTCAATAGGCAAAAAAGATGTCTTAAAAAAAAAACTCCGGCTAGCACTTGGAACACCAGCATAACTAGAATGCTCTTGGCGCAGCTAGTATAGTTGCAAACAAAACTCCAGCTGAATTGTTATTTAACAGAGCTTTTAGGTCTAATCAGTGTAGTATAAAAACAAAAATGGTGAAGGATAAATAGTCATTAGTATTATGCTATTTGTTTAATTAACTTCCAAATGGATTACAGCAACATTTACAAATAGAAATGATCTGCATACAATAGTTGTCTAGAAACCCTAAATGGTTGACACTATCACAGGTACAGAAATAAGTTAAGTCCAGACTATGAAACACCATGCTATAATGAAGACTTCATTCAGATTTGATGATGAAACCAGAGCAGATGTTGAGACTAGGCCAGACCCAGTGATGATGCAATCAGGCCAAAACATGAAGAAAACTATCTAAATGTCCATCAAGCTATCTCAATGACTATTCATTTCAAAGCTAATTTCAGTCAGAGGGAGGGAATGTTATGAATTCATCTTAAGCTTACACATAAATAATTGATTGGTCCAAACTACAAGGTTATAAAGATTACATTGAAAATGCGGTACAGCTCATTAATGAAATGATAATGAAAGTTAAATAAGCCAATTGGAGAGCAAGGTCAGTGAATCTGATTGTTTCCAGTAAGGAAGAAGATCTGTGTATATATTGAAAATTCTTTTGAGAGAGTATTAAACAATTATCAGACATCAGATGACAGTTTGCTCTTGTTCATGCTCAAGCCTGAAGCAGGAAGCTGCTAGCTACTTACATCATTGTAACTGCACAGAAGATAAGCCTTGCATGAGTTCTGGAAGTGTCAAGTTTGAAAGGGGAATCTTAGCATTCACTTTTCACCACCTATAACAGAGATGAACCTCTATACTTAACTTATTATATATGTCTTGTTATTATAAATACCCCTAATAAATATCATAGTATTTATTTATTGGATTGAATGTTATTATTGAATGGCTTGAATATCATTCAGGCAGTATTATTGAACATAAACACAACAGTAATTTTTTCTTATTAAGGAAATGTAAATACTATAATATTGTCTATAGTTATAACTAACAACTTTTTTTTTTTAAATAAAAAAATTAAATTAGATATTTATGTTATTTAAATTTTAGAATTTTAAAAGACCATTTAGATTCTAATGACATTCAGAGTCAAGCTTTAGAATCTTTGCAACAGAAACTTCAAGAAACAGAGCAAGCTTTGCACAGAGAGCAAGAAGCTTTAAAAATTGCCCAGGTACTAATTTTGCAATTATATCTTCATATTTAATTGTAAAGTTCATTTACCAATTTATTTGGAAATTTTGTAGGCTGAGTCATTTGAAAGAATTTCTAAAATGGAACAGGATCAAAGAAGCTTAGCTGAAACATTAACTAGTGCCCAGAAAAAACTTTCAGATGAAAAAAGTATTGAGATCATTAAACTATTTATTGATTATATGGTTCACTATTCTATTATTATTATTCAGTAAATTATATTTATTTTATTTGAATATTATAGATAGAAGTTCGGAATTTGCAAATCATTTAAAAACAACTAAGAGTCATCTAGAATCAACTAAACAAGAATGGGAGGATTATAAACAAAAGGCACAGCGAATTTTACAGGTATAATATATATGCAAATTTATTTACATACATGTGCATATTCATATTAACAAGATGAGTGCTAATTAAGTAATCAGCCTGAACATTGAAACCTATAATAATTTTAATTCTGATTATCAAATTGAAAGATTAAATAACAAAAAATATATATATAGTGGAGTTGCAATAGCCTGCTACATTTTGTTTTTAGCTATACTCTCTCTTAAATACTTTGAATATTGCATATAGTAATTCAATTATTGTTGATAAGTGTTGATTTCAATGCAATATATTGTAATGGTCAGATTTGTACATTTGCTCAACAGACCGAGAGTCCAGGCCAGAGAACCAAAAGCTGACCAAGTCAGGATAGTAATATGCTACATCTGATCATACCTCAACTCTCTTACCTGTGCTTCCAAGTCAACCCATTGCGAATGACATGCCTGAGATTACACTCGATTTCTCTTTATTCAAGTTCCAGCAATAGCAAAGCAGTAAAACATGTGACACCCCCTTCCCCAACACATGCTACTATATAACTTAACTAGTGATTCACAAAGTAATGAACAAGAATGGAGACTGAGGAGACTGAGATAAATTTATATTTCTTAAATTTAATATAACACTTAATAAATTATAAAGCAAATAAATTATGTACAGATAGCTCACACGCAGGTGAGTGAATACTCAGGGTTTCAAAGAATATAATAAAGCAAATTATATAGTGCTCGCACGCAGGTGAGTGAATACTTAAATTTACAAAGAATATTAATGAAGTCAGTAAAGGATAACGCAAGTTATATATATACTGCTCATGCACAGGTGAGTGAATACTTAGATTTACAATGCTTAATGTGATTATCAACAAATGATAAACAAAGCCAATTATATTTGCTCATGCGCAGGTGAGTGAATTTTTGGATTGCAAAATGTTTAATTAGTTTATGACTTTGCAGAACTAACAATATGCTTATACTATCTTTTACGTCATAACCCATGCTATGATCTATATAGTAGAAATCAGTAATAGTTAGAATAATGAATTAATTGGTAACTGATGGGGATTATATTATTATTTTTACTAAGTTTAAACATAACTTATAATGATATTTGCGTGATATTATATAATTGCTATGTAGATAAACGCATTAATTCAGATTCCGAATCGGATCAAAACTGATGTTAATTTCTATGGGAGGTTGAACTGATGTTGGACAGTCAAACATCAGATTCTAGGACATTACAAACTATAGTATCAGAATATATGCATCCCGAATGTGTTCTTAATTGAGGTTCATTACCTAGTAATCGGTTCCCCATACCGAGCTACTTGCTATAATACGAAGAGACTATTTTATTCAAGTGAAAGGAACAGCGGTTTAACGAGCCCTTGGAATGCTTCGGTTCCTTCAAATACAAATAAACGTCACAGTTGCCTAAACTTTCGAGGTGTGACTTGACGTGGAAATGATCCTGATGAAGGCTGTTATAGGTATAGTAAGAAGTTATGCATATTTATGCTAACTAGCAACACATTCCCACGCTAATTTAATATTTTATAAATTAATTACGCCAAATCTTAGCTTCTATCCGCGCTATTACTACTGGTCAGTTCATAAATAGTATTACTTAAGTCACATTACAAGGCAATAATAAGAATCTGATTTAAGAATATCTGTATAGCTTAATCTGTAATTAAGAAGAGTTACAGCAAAATTAAGGATTTACTAAGATTTAAAATATTACTTATATGCTGTATAAGTCAAGACCAATATTAAGTAAATATTGATTTTCAAATAACTTAAGCAAAAGATTGCTTTTTAAAATAACTTACGCAAATACTCATTTTAAATAGGTTACGCAAAATATACATTTTAAATAACTTACGCGAATACTCCTTTTAAATAGCTTATGCAAAATATACATTTTAAATAAGTTAGGCAAAATATGCGTTTTAAATAACTTATTTTGTGCATTATAAGTAACTGATTCACTCTAGCGTAAATAATAGTTTGATTTCAGAAGGGAGTTTTGCCTATATTTCTTTATATTATAATATTCTAACAGAATGGAAAGATGCTTAATCACCCCTCCGATAATTAATTAAACCCCACAAAACTCCATTCTGATGAACATAGCATAAATTAATAAACATGAAATTAAAAACTAAATATAGATGGCACAAGAACAAATTGCAGAAAATGATCAATAAAGCTATAATTTAGAAATGAAGAATTGTTTGAATGGTTTTATAGAACCTAAATATTTATGATTACTTAAAATATTTCTGATCAAACAAGAATTTTGAGAGTGCTCTAAGCTTTAAAGTAAATTTAATATAAACAGTTTAGTTTTAACATTTAAATAATATAATTAAATATGAGATTTGATTAGTTAGCTAGCTTTTACTTTAGAATGGGTTTAGTAATGAAATTAACGTATTCTGCAGAATGGTTTACCAGTAATACTTGGTATGGTTTACCAGTAATACTTGGTAGTAAGTCCTTCAAGGCATTCTTTATTGTGAGTCTTCTCGCTATTAAATCGGCTATGGCTTTTTTAGGTTTAAGTCTGGATGCAGCTTTGTAAATTTACTTCGGTGGCGGCTTTCCTCCATCACTTCAGTCATGGACTCTAGTATTTCAGGTGTAGCTTCTCTATCACTGGGCTCGGGCTGAGATTGATGTTTTCTTCCATTCTGTAGTAGTTTTCCATGAGAGATAGACGACTAAGTCATATCACCCACTAGCCAACAATTCTCATTTTAACAGCTTTGGTAATGGCTTGGTCAGAATTCAGCTTGGTCAAAGTAGTGCAGGAACAGCTTTTTAAATATTTTTCAACACTTGTCTTTCAGAAAATGTGTATCAGCCAGCTATTTTTGATGGCTACTCAGGTTTTTTTTATATCCTATTTTTGACAGTATGTTCCTCCCCCTTTTACTTTCGCAACGTCACTTGTTTACTGATTTTGAAGTTTGCCTTTAACTAAATTTCCACTTAGTTTTTAATATTCGCCACAGCTAAATCTGGAGTTAAAAGCTCTATTTCCTTGGGTTTGCCAATTGCACTTAGTATGAATTTATGCCTCACTGAATTTTCTAATTTGTTTTTGACTATAATTTTCAATGAGGTCAATTTTCAGCCAAAAGATTATTTTTAGACGAAATGTTAAAACTCATAAACAAATTACAGCCTCTGTAATTTTAAGCAAACAATAGAACTTGAAAATTATTTAAAATGAATATTAAAACTTAAATGAATAATTTTATAAATTTAAACTTATTATTTTGTTATATACATAAATTCTAACTACACATGGCTATGTTTACTTCAGTTTTAACAAACGTAAAGGAATATGTGCGTATGTAAATATTTATGACTGCATTTTCATATTATAGTTAACAAGGCGATTGATTATACATGCACATACTCAGCAATATTATTAGCACACTCAAAGTTTTAAATTAAAGAAATACACGCAATCTGAGTGAAACAAAATACACTATTATAGAATATAATAGGTGAAACAGACAGGTCGCTAGATCTGTTTCAATATATTGTTTATTTTATTTAAATATACAGTATTTTTCATTATGACATAATATATATATATATTTAAACAAACATTTTTTATGCATGTAGTGTGCTTTTATATACATAACACAAGTTTTTTTCTGTGTATAATGTGTATATATAAATTAAGATAATGTATAAACAAAATTTAAAAAAAAATAATAACTTAGTTAGTTAATAATAAATTGAGAGAGCACATTTGCATAAATATTTACTGTGTGTGTTCACATCCCTAACTCATTTCTTAAGAGAATTCCATATGACAATCCTGAAATTCAAATTAGCAATTTTAGTTATAATAACTGCTGAAATGTACTACACATAGTAGATATTTCTAAAAAATGAAAATTTTTTTTTTTTCCAAATATGATTGGAATAAACTTATTTTTTAATGCAATTATCATTTTAATCTTGGAGTGTATAATTTGTGATTTCAAACAATTTGAGTTTATATGTGCTCATGTAATATGAACTCTTGTAGTCTGAAACCTAATTATATATGGTGTTAGATGTCATTGCATTGTGCATGGATACATCAATATTTTTTATGTAATTTTTCTACCAGGATAAAATGTTTATGATAATCATACTATGTGTTGTGCAAAAATTTTAGAACCCAGACTATCTAAAATTACAGCACTGTAGCCATTATTTTCTACAACGTTTGGTCACTATTTGTGCCAACACATGTATATTAAGTCTTAAGAAAAATAATTTGATTTTTTTAATGTTATCCAATGAGGAATGAAAGCATTCTTGCTATGAGTTTTCTGAATCTAATATTGAAGCATATGCACTAATAAAATAAACAGTAGTACCATTGTACAAGTAAAGTTTTATCATCATTAGTCTTTCATTGATATAATGAGAAATTCCAAGAATCGATATTAAATTAGACTTGCAGCAAATCCAACACCATGCATTCTTCTTTCATAGTTTGATGTATCCTTCCAAAAAAACCTTGTAGCCGTCTACCTGTTCTATTAAACTTCTTTTCCCTAGAAAAGTAACTTATTGAGCTGCTATATTGTTCTTAAATCTTGATAGCTCCTTAGCCACCAGATTTTTTTTGTGGTATTGCAATGAAATGTGTATCTTTAAAATTAACTGCTTTATTTTGAGCAGGAATCTCTTTTTTTTTTTTTATATAAAAAAATATTTTGCAATAAATTTATCATTTTTCAATATTATGTCTCATAACATTAACTATCTGGATGCTAGGAGTTTATCAGAACTCTGACAATAAACTTCAGATAATCCTACATTAATAATCTGAGTATCTTTCTAATATAATGCAAATTATGTAGTCAATTGGAAGGGGGCTTTAATAAACTTATTTTTTTTAGTAATTTGGTCCATTAAATGGAATAATACAGATTTTTCCCTAATTGTATTTTGTTATTTAGTTTTTATAAAGATCCTTTGACATTTTAAAAGTGCTCTAGTATGTCTTATTTGGTTATGTTGCCTCATTATTTATGTAGATGATCTGATAGTAATCTTTAAGAATGTAAAACAATGTGTAGTTTGGTGCAGTAATAAACTAATGGATTCTGGAGTTGAGTATTTTTGGTTCAAGGCTCCATATTGTAGTTTTCAGTAAATTATAAGATTCTCCATTATTTGACTATTGTCGCAAGAGTATATGGTTTCACTCATATCTCCACATCCTTCACTTTTCTTTACATTGCAATTGTATCTTGACCTTGCTATGTACATTAATGTACATAGCAAGGTCGTAAATTTGAGATAAAAACCATTAAACTTAACCATGCTGGTTAATGTGTGTTGAGAGTAGTTCATCCTTATTCTTTTATCTTGTGAATAATCCCACTGTAATAATAATTGCAATAGTAAGAATATATAAAGTTGACATGAAATGTTTGCTTTATTAAATTTTTTAAAATCTCGAAGTGTTTTCTTTCAATTAATAGAAAATTATTTCTTGCAATCTTTTTATATCAGTTTATTTGTATAATTTTGAATATAAATTTCCTTGAAGAATGTAAATAATTATTGATCATATCTTACTGAAGATTTCCAATATTATACATATATAAATGTTTTTTTTTAAAATAGTGTTTAAAAAATATAATATAATTTGTACATCTTTTTTTTGTTTTTAAAATGTCATTCTTCTTTTTCTTAATATTATTTTAGTCTAAAGAAAAATTAATAGTTGGCTTGAAGGCAGGGAGTGGAAGTCCTAGTGAAATATCTTCTTTAGTTAATATGGAGTTAGAAGAACTTAAACAGGAAAAGGATATTTTAAAAGAAGAATTGCAACTAGCAAATATGGCTTTGGAAAATTTGAGAACTGAAATGCAGGTATTTATATATATTATGATATTTTGGTCATAAGTGTGTATAAACTTTGTATTAGATATTTTCTTTGTATAATTTACTTAAATAATTATAATTTGACAAAGAAAGCAAATTATTTAAATATTTTATTAAATGTATTTTGATAAACTGTCTCAAATGAATTAAAATTAAAAAATATGTAAATAACATTGTATTAGTAGATGAAGTAGATTATCAAAGGAATTAATAAGTGAGTTTGAAAAATAAAACAACTGTGTAAAAAATATTTGAAGAAAAAACATGTTTATTTGGCTGAGTAAAAGATAAGAACAAATTAAATTATTTCAGTTTATGTGAAAGCATTTTTCATTTAAAAGAGAAAATTACTTTTAGTTAATATTAGTGATTTCCTCTTAATATCAAGGCAGTGAGAGAATAGGTAAGCTGAGCCATCCTACTTTCTGAATGAGATGTTAAACAAAAACCATGCAAGTCTAGGGGAATAGAAAGGCTTGGAGTAGCTGGTCATGTCTGAAAGAATAGCTGTAATCATGTTTTTACTTCAGAATAACTTGGCCTGCATCAGAAAAAGAATCTTTATTAACCAAATTCAAGAACTACAAATTACTTGCACTGGATAATTATTGATTTCATGTTAATACATAACTAAGCTAAATTTACATTAAATGCTAAAAAAATCTATAACTTCAGAAATAAATGCTAATCTCTCTGGACTTCATGAAAAAGATATTTTTCCAATTTATTCAGGTAAATTTGCCATCATAATATTGATAGCTTAAGTTCATTTAAATTTGCAGTTCTAATATTTAAATAAAATATTTAAATTCTAATAAATGAATTAAAATTTACATATTTTCTGGTTACATATTTTTATGTCTAATACATGTGTGCAATTAACATATATGCATGCACAATTAAAATCAGCACTTTATTAATAATAAAGTTACTTTATTAAATATTAATTTAAAACCATCTTTAGTATTAGTCTAATCTATGTGTAAATAATATAATTTTGTGCATGTATTCAAGTAGATTTATTTTTTAAAAAAATATTTATATTTAATTACTTAAAAATAGTTAAGATAATATTAAAAAAAAGTGAGAATTTTATAAATTCTTGCCTTGAATTTCTTTAAAATTATTTACTTATTCTAGATTATAAATAATTGTTTATACCATTTTTTTAAATAATTACATTTTATGATTTCTTATTAACCTCTTTATTATTTTGTGTATTTATTAATTATTTCTTATGGATTTATATTAATTATTCATTTATTAAACTATATATTATCTAAGATTTGTTTTACTCAATCCTAGCTCTTGTATATATAAGATCTAGTTATTATCATAGATGTATGTGATTCAAATTTTATGGTAAAAATCATGATGGAAAACTATTCAATTGTTTTCAAAAAATATTATAGTTTATACAATTTGATCATAGAGGACAGTCATATTCTATATATCAGATAATTGTTAAAATTTATTCTCTTTTGTACATACAAATAAACCTTCACATTCTAAAGACATAACTTCTGTTGTAGATATTATTTATATATGGATTATTTATCTACCAGGTTATGAAAAAGAAATGCTTGCTTTATTGACATTGATTGTATTAACTTCAGGTGATGGTGTATTATCTGTATGCCTGCTTGGATTTACTTCCTGTATGATCATACTCTTATTCACAAACTGTACTAGACTTTTTTTTCTTTATTATTATTGTAAAAAAAAAAAGGAGACAAATTGTAACATATATGTTTAAGTTCATATTATTATTTTATTTTTATTTGAATGTCTTCTCTGTTTGGATACACTTTGTGATGAAGATCTTGATACTTTTACCCAAGGTCCCTCCATTGTTGAGATCACTGCTAAACCTATTGATACTTCATTATCTAGGCCATCATCACCTAGTATGGATGATGGCAGTAGTTATAATCTGCTTATACTCTGGGTGTTTCCTTGACTAAGATGAGCCTATACCTAAGATTTACAAGTGACATGGGGATTTGAGTAAGCTTATCAAGCAATATCACAATTGCTTTTTAGCCTTCTCCTATTGTGGACATAAACTATCATTTGATACTCTAAAGGAGTCTAAGTGTCATTAAAGGGGGTCTATTCTTTGTTGTGATCTTTTCCTGACTCTCCCATCCCTAAATTACCTTCCAATTCTTCTGGTGGTCCTGTGGTTAGTCGAATTAAGCTTAGTAATTTTAGTAATCTTAGTAGGGAAGTCAGAGAGATTTCTAATCCTGTTAATGTAACTCAATTGTTTAATGAGTGAGTATTGTCCAACAAAATGGATGTTGGTGATCCCATTTTATCTGCAGCTGAGGCATGTTCATGTGCTGGTGTTTCTTCTAGTTCTTTGCATGGTGATAATGACATTAATAGTGATGGGGATTATTCTGAGGATACTGCTAACCTGTCCATTCTAGTTACTTTAGATGCAACTTGTATAGATGATTGTGATATATGATAGTATCAATTCTTATGAAGTAATGACTCGATTGTTATTAAAACTTCTCGGTACTCTGATTGTGTTTCAGGCTCTTCCTCTGAATTGGTGGTTTTTAATTTAGAAGTTGTCCCACTGAAAATAGGCTCTATGATTTGCAATCAGTGACCTCTCTTATTGATAATACAAGCATTGGTGATGTTAGTAACAACAATGATCTTAGCGTTTCTTGTGCTACTGACAATATGTTGGTAAGTCATGCTATTGGTAATGATTCTGTATCTTCAGTACATGTTACTCAAGCTGATGAACAACTGGTCAGTCATGGTCAAAGTCTGCCCTCCCCCCCATTTTATAGGGTACTGCATTTGGTCTGACCGATATTAGCTGGTTTGGTTTTCTCATTTTGATAAATATTATTTCTCAAAATGTTTTGTAAGAAGTTACTTTCATTGATCTTGTTAGGGTTAATGCTGTGCTGTAGTTCTCTAGATAGTCAGGTTGCTAGAATATGTTCCGTCTGGTATTCAAAAAATAGTTTTCTTGATGTGGAATTTTATTTGATCTTGTGACTGCTTCAAAATTACAGAAATTATATGTCAAATTGTTGCAAAGTTGGCAGTTCTAGTGTTCAGTTTCTATTGATTATCTTACAGAACACTTTACTAATGTTTTTAATGTGACTCCTTTGGAGATTTGGATATTCCAGTTGATGTGGCAAAGCTTGCTCCTACAATAAATAATAATCCTTTTGATAAATCGTTTTCTCCTACTGAGGTTTGGTCTCACCTCTTGCACACTAGGAATATTTCTCCTGGACTGATAAAATTAGGTATGCGGCTTTGAGAGATTTAAATATTGGTAGTTTTGTTTTGTGCGCTATTTACAATTGTGTCACAAGTGTATTGGTTATATGGTTTTTGCTTGATATCAACTGTTTGGTACCAGGATGTCGTAAGATGATAATATCAATGGAAATCCTGTGAGCAAATAGTGACAAGCTAATGAACTATGATATATTTTAAAACTGTTTTTTATGAAGCAGTTAATTGGCACTGTCCTCTGTTAGAAATTACCAAGTCCTTTTATATTTCAAGAACAATTCAATCAATAATAGCATTGAATTTAGATTATGCTTTGGTATTATTCAGATTGTAATTATGTTTTTCATTCTATTTTTAAATATAGTGTTTGAAAGTTTGTGATGATGGCATTTTACCTTTAATTCTATGTTTGTATTATTTCCATCATCTAGAATTAAAAATATCAGGGACCTGAACTCAGACTTTCAAGCACCCACCAACTATCCATACTATCTCATACAACTGATACATATGACAACACACATGTAGAAAAGATAAATAATCACCAATATATATATTTCATGATAAACCAGCACTCACCAGTTGGTCCAGATTATCATCTCCCACACTTATATATAAGCAGTGCTCAGTTTACATTAAGATAGCAAATCTTCACACTTTAATGGACGGGCTTCAATCTACTCCAACCTCTAACTTTTCAGCTATCCATGTCATTGAAAATCTGATGATGAAAAGCCAAATCCCATGCTGATGCTAACATTTTTTGTATAAGATAGTGTGGATAGTTGGTGGGTGCTTGAAAGTCTGAGTTCAGGTCCCCAATATTTACAATTAAGTTCCAGGTTTGTGAAGAGTGCCTGGTTTTCAAATTTTTACATCTAGAATTAATTATTAAATGTTCTTTAGAAAAAATTCAGACTTTTCAAGTACATTCAACTATTAATAATAGGATACAGTTTAGCATACAACTTAATATTTTAAGTACTATTATTCGCTTCTCTTTTTTCAGATATTGCTGGTCCGACTAATGATAGTTCTAGCATAGGAATTGAACCTCAGATCTTTAAATTTGTGAATACAGACTTTAAAGTGATATTTTAACCAACTAGGCTATTTTATCAAAGAAAGCAGTCAATAGAAATTTGATATACTTATCTATAAAAATCCTCCTGATTTCTTTATTTTTCCTTTGAGGCAATAAGTAATTTCAAACATTATGAATTGTTACATTGTTTGGGTTTAATTATCATTATCATGTGCACAGTTTTTTTGAGTTGTATTTTTATTATTTTTTTTTTTTAACGTGTTCGATTGGGAAAAGGCAAGAATAGTGAACAGAGAGGAAAAAGTAAAAAGAAGAAAATTTAAATAAATTGCTTACATGATAATTGCAAATAATCTAAGTCAAATTAGTGTGACATTTTATGATGTTGGAAACCATTTAATTAACATTATTCATAAGAAAAAGTGGAAAAATCAGAAAGATTCTCATAGGTAAGTGTATTAAATTTTTACTTTGACAGAACAGCATCATAAATTCAATATTCATGAATACTAAAAGTCACAGGTTTGATTCCCTTATCAAATCTATAACTGATCAGACTAGCATAGGAGAATAATACCACTTGAAATGTTGTGTTAGACCCTAACCTATATGCTATTGCTACCAGTTAAATATATTTCATATGTATTTGAAAAGTTTTAATAAAGTTGCATGTAAACATATTTATTATTAAGTTTAATGATTTATTGTGAATATGTCATGAACTGTGGAATATGTATAAAAATTATGGATATTAAGAAAGTTACATTAATTGAATGCAGATCATGGTCCAAAATACAAATACTATTTATAATTTTATTTTATTTTTAGTGTCAATCATTTACAAATTTATTATATAGCAAAATAAGTATTGCACTTACCTAGTAGATTATTTATGAAATATTTATAAAAATTTCAAGTTACCATTATTATGTAATTTGCTCAAAAAATTGGCACCCAGTATTATTATTATGTGTTGTTTAACATATCTTTTTTTTAAAAAAATAATCGTATCAAGAATTATGTCAATAATTGTGAATCATCTACTTTTAGAACAGATTAGATTCAGACCAAAATAAAGCTGCTGCAAATGTATTCTGCCTATATTGAAAAGGACTTTCAAAATAAAAACTAATGTTACCGTTATCTATCTAACTTTCTCACTGGGAAAATGTACTTCTAAAAGATTTTGTCTTATATTTCTAAATGTTGGAAAATCATTAATTTACTTGATAAAATGTTCTCCAATAGAACAATTCAAAATAATTGCAACAAATATAAGATTTTATGTAATGGTCATCAGTTCTATCAGCTTGTTTAATATGTTCATTCACGGTTTTTTAGTGGAAAAATGCAGGAAATTTATTCTGTGGTGATAACATTGCCCTGATTTTACAGAAGAGTTTATTTCAAAAAATAAAGTTTCTTAATGACAAGTTTGAAACTATTTTTCAAAACCTGGGTCTTATCCCTAAATCCTACAAAAGCAAATATTCAAGATTTTCAGCTAAATAACTGGAAAGCATCTTATAAACTGAAAATCTAACAAAAGTATAACTATTCTATCAAAGGTTATACATAAAATAATATTTAGAGCAACTTTCTTGGAAAACTGCCTGATAAAATTATTACTGAGATTTTCTAGCATTTTATATTCTATTGAATTCTGGGCAGCTAAATTTGGAGAAAAAAATACACTAAACTTTAAGAAATGCAATTAAATATTACTATGAGAAATATTGCTGGCGTAATTGATTCTGCTTTGTATTGTCTACACTTTTTTTTTGTATATCCTAATATACTAAAAGATAAGTTACTTCAATAAAAATATAGGAAGCTATCAAGTAAATCACTTTTACCACTAATTCATGATATAATTTCATCACTTAATGCACCCTTCAAATTAAAATTTCCTTTCTTCATGCTTAATCAAATGAATCTTCAATCAATTGAAAAATTATGGCATTAAAAATGACTTATTGAAAACCACAATTTTTTTTATTATTTCTGAATAGAGCAATAAAATCAATTGGATTTACTTTTTTTAGAATTTACTCATGACTCATCCATGGATTAGGACTTTATCAAATTCTAATCTGAAATTAAATGATGTCTGATGAATTAGTCATTAATCACATTATTGACAATCCATTTTACGCATGTAGTTACATGTAATGAAATTTTAAAAAAAAATCTATATGATGAAATTTAATAATAAGTAAAATGTATTCTTAAATGTAGTCAGAAATTTCTGTCAATGTTGAATAAATAAATGTTAATCTTTTAGTGATATTTAGAGTTTTTTTAATGCTATTTGAAATCAGTTTGAGTTATTTTTCGTAATTGATTAATTCTACAATTACTGGAACACTTAATGCTTTTAGATATATGTAAAACTTCTATTCCATTACAAACATTTGAAACGCATGCATTTACAATATGTGTGGTAGAATGGAAATTTTGAGTATGTATAAGATATTATATGTGGAAGCAGTGATAGAGTAAATTAATGATAGTGTGTATTTATGTTTAATAAAAATAGATGTATTAATATTTAATTAAGTTTAAAGTTTATATCTGAATTAAAAATGATGTGATAATCTCTAGCTTGATAAATGATTAGTAATAATCATTAATTTATTTATCTAAAGTTGCTCAAGAAATTTGATTTTGTAAATTAAATTGTAGTAATTTCATGTTTTTATTAACCAACTGAAAGTAGGGATGTCACATATTTTTAAAATACATTGTTTAAACGAATACTTGTTGTATGTATTTATATTTAACATTTTTAATTACTTGTATGTTAGGACTTGGAAAATCAAACACAAATAAATTCTGAAATTTCTGAAGAAAAGATTAAAATATTAGAGGAGGAAGTGAAACTAGACCGGAAAAGAAGAGAAGATTTAGAAGTAGATTATGACAAAGAAAAAAAGGTATTTTTCATTTCATTTGATTCATAGTTTTATCCATATACTGTATATATATATTTATAAAATTTATGTCAAATATAATATTAAAAATATTATAAATAGGAATCTGTATTTTAAAATTAAACAATTTTTTTCCTTACTTTAATTAAATTTTATTTTCATATTCTTAGAATATTCAGAACATCTATTACTAATAATCATTATTTTAAAAAAAAGTTTTACATTATTTATTATTACTTTGTATTTATTATTATTGTTATTACTGATGTTAGATTAATTGAATCTCTGCAATAACAAAACATGAAACCTAAATAAGATTGTAAACAAATAACTTATTTACACATTCACTTTTAAACAAGGCATTATTTTTTTCTGTTAAAAAAAATTTTTTTTTTAATTATTTAATATAAATATCAATATATCATAACAAATATCAGTAATGAAGAAAGTTTCAAATTTAAAGATTTTTAATACTTTCAAGATATTTTGAAAAGATTGAAATCAGCTTCCATATTAAATAGCAAGTCTTTAAAAGTTAATGCAGCAATAATTAAATAAAAAGTTATCTGTAGAATTTTTTTAAAATTGTAGCTAATTAAGATAAAATCAGATCAGTTCATTGATTTAGTAGAAAGTAATATTTTGTTAAATGGCAATAATAAACCTAATATATTAGTCATCGAAAACAATGACGTGATTTGAGAATTTATGTAGGTCTCCACATCTTGCTACTGAATAAAAAGAGCTAGAAATAAATAATTTTTTTCAGCAAACTTTTTCTTTCTTTCAAACTAAATATTTGAACTTCTAGAGATAGTTTTTTTTTAAGTGTCATAGCATCGGCCAGGATGCGAACCCGCAACCCGGGCAACTGCCTGCTAGTGCAAGGCAGTCGCGCTGACCTCTCGATCACCAATGCAAGACACTTCTAGAGATAGTTATTAATAAAAATTTAAAAAGAGGAAATAAGCATTTACATATACATTCATAGTCTCGAGAAAATTCAACCAATGTCTCTTAAACTATCAGGCATCTAAACAGAGAAAATCATGATGTTTGCTTGATCCTAAATAAAAATTAAAAGACAATAAATTTCCCATACAGGCTGTTGTTTTTTGGTAATAGTCTTTTTATGTTCATTTACCAAGTCCATGTCTTTTTTTATGGCCTCAGAAACATAAAAGATCTGGAAAGAGATTACATAAACTATATATAGAGAAACTGAATTCAATTTGGTATATTTTTATCTTACACTGGGATTGATGACAATTGAAAATGAATTGATAATTATAGTACAACCTTTAACAGAATGTCTCATTTTGTTAATAGTTATAAACTATAATTATAATATTCAATGAAAGCAACAAACTTTTTTTTTCAATTTAAGTCATTATGATTGATTCTTGGTTAGCCTTTAAGTACAGATGTTATTAATTTATTCAAGAAGCCAATATAAACGGATTTTCCATTCTATCTCATTTTAAAAAATTGTAACATCAGTAGGATATTTCTTGAAATGTTAATATTTTCTGGGTATCTGTTTTATTGGAAAGAAAAAATTGAAACAGAATTAGAAAAAATGGATAAGATTTGAAAGATAGTTTTAAAAAACGGTATTATTTAAAAGAAAAATTAGAGCGAAGTGAGAACTTGTCTATCAGTCATGACTATTAAAGTAGTATAAATTTTCATTTTTTTTTTTCATTTTTGATTTAAAAAAACAAAGAAACTAATAAAGTTAATGATTTAAAAAAAAACAAAGAAACTAATCAAGTTAATGAAATTTGTTACATTTTAACATGTCTTTTTGCCATTATTTACATCATCATCAAAAAAAAAATGCTGTGATAATAATCAAAATATTAGATAATAAAATATACATCGCAAAAAAATTATAGGTCAATTACCCATGTGATCGTTACTCGTACAAAAATAAGATAGGTTGTGAAATTGGGAAAAAAAAATTCTGGCTAATTTCTCAATTAAATAAATGGCATTCTTATATTAAGCTGTATGGATATGGCTTTTTATTCCTTTTCTATTATAGATAGGGCATGTTCATCATAATATTTTTTATTCTTGCTTCCATTTCAGATATAAAGATAAATATGAATTGAGACCATATCAACAAATTCAATCATATTTGTCTGCAAATTAAATCATGAAAATCATGAATTAAAGAATTTGGGGCAAAGCAAATAATATATAGCAAAAAGATTCAAATGATAGTAGATAGTTTTTGCATTATATTTCACTAGCATTTGATCAGCAGCAATCTTTGCTCTTAAGAAAGCAAGTAGATGGTTTAAATATGAAAATATTTTTTTGCTTGATATATCAATTGAAAAGTTTTCCAAATTTTGATGATAACCAGCTTCAGGATTTAGTATGTTTATATTTTGATGTTTTTTTGATTATAGTATTGATAGAAAACAATGCTAATTCACTTTTAAATATATTAATGAAAGTAACACATTGCAAGGTTCCTTTATGTACAAATCTTTATATATGAATTATTTAAAATTAAAGTATATGCTTGTTTGTGAGATTGTTTTTATATTTATAGTTACACTTTATTTTAATGATTAGGAATTAAAATATTTACAAGATGAACTCCATAGGCAAAAAACATCCTTCTTATCACGGATTCAAGATCGAGATAGAGAAATAGATAAACTTCGCAAGCAGGTTATTTACTATTACTATTTTTTATCTTTTGTATGTATTTATTTAAATATATAATTATTAATAAATATCAGGTGATTTTTTTAAAAAAAATATATATTTTGCCATTAAAAATCAAATGATTTTATTTTTTAACTAAAAACAATATTTTAAAATATATAATAAAGTTACTTATCTCTGTCACACTTATTATTATTATTAAGTATAAACAGAACTAAGTATAAACAGAACTTTCACATTATGTTGGAGAATTATGTGGAGATTCATTTTGATAGAATTTACTTATAATGAAATAAAATTCTATGATGGATGGAAATTGTTAAGAGATAAATTATTGCTTTTGTGAAGAAATACACAAAATAGATTTTTTTTAAACAGCTAAAATATAAAGAAATAATGAAAATTAGTAAAAAAAAAAATCAAAAACAACTTAGTTTATTTTGTTAAAAAAAATGCAGAATACATAACTTGTAATTCTTTATATTCTTTTTGAGAATGAAAATGATTTGAAAAAATAAACAATAATATTAAGTTGTTTTTTTTTTGACAATGCAAAAAAAGAATAAAATGTCATGTAGACATAGTATTAAAGACATTTTCATGTCCGAAAATTTCAGAGTTTCTACTTAAATATTCATATGAAATAAGTGCTGAGTTTTAGTTGATATTTTAGGTCTAGTGTCCGAATATTGTAGCTCTCCACTGACATGAGTCATGAGCTCAAAACCAGTTGGTCTGGAGATGAGACTGTTCTGGATAGAGATTTTAAATATTTTTTCATACCGCACTTATTAATTAAGAGCTTGTTTGAGCTATTGGTACGCTCTCTGTATTGCATTTTTGTAATTACAAGCTTATTAAAAGTAATGTCACGTTATATATGACTTGCTTTTTTGATTATTATAATTTTACCTTTAAGGCTTTGGCTATGCTGAGGCTATTAAAATATGGTAGATCTGAATTTAATTCAGTTCCATGTAGCTATTTAAGTTAGATAGCTGGATTTAAAGACATTTTCATGTCCGAAAATTTCAGAGTTTCTACTTAAATATACGTATGAAACAAGTTCTGAGTTTTGAGTTGATATTTTAGGTCTAGTGTCCGAATATTCTAGCTCTCCACTGACGTGAGCCATAAGCTCGAAACTAGTTGGTCTGGAGATGAGAATGTTCTGGATAGTGATTTTAAATATTTTCTCATACCGCACTTATTAATTAAGAGCTTGTTTGAGCTGTTGGTACGCTCTCTGTATTGCATTTTTGTAATTATAAGCTTATTAAAAGTAATGTCACGTTATATATGACTTGCTTTTTTGATTATTATAGTATTAAAGTATATGTAAGCTTCATGATTGTGTAAATAATAAATGCAATGATTAAAATTAATCTGCAATAATAGATCAAAATGATATTATGGCATCAGTAGCAATTAGTAAATAAAATAATCAGATTAGTATGTTAACTCTAAACAGATGCTAGATAAATGTGTTAACATTAGAATGAATGCTATAGATATTCTTTTGCAGAAATTAATCTAGAGAATATTTTCTGTGAATTCTCAAATTTAAATTTTTTTATAATTGAAAATGTTAATAAAAAACATCTCAATGTTTTTTAAAGATAATTTATTTATGTTTGATTAGAGAAATAAATAATAAATACGGCCAAAGTAAGGTTAAAATTAAATTTGTTTATTTCTCTGCTGAGTTAACTTTCAACAAAGAGTATCTGTTTCAAAGCATAATTAGTAGATAATTGGCAGAGGGTGATAATAATTCTGATTATAAAAGATTAATCTTGGCAATGTTTGAGAGATTTGCATAATTGCATGTGATGTGATTGAAGCCTGTTCATTAAACTTTGAAGATTTGCTATGTTAATATAAACTGAGCACTGATTATAAATGTGTGGGAGATGATGATCTAGATAAATTGATGAGTGCTGGTTCTATACGAAATATGTATATTTGAGATCATTTATCTTTTTCATGGGTGTTGACATGTGTATTGGTTGTATAAGATGGAATGGATGACAAAGTTCAAATGATTATAATTACATCTAGCTTAAAAGTATTTATAATATCATCATCATTGTCAATCATTATCAATCCACTGCAGGATGAAGGTCTCTCCAAGTTCATTAGAATGTTTTTGAAAATTAGGAATATCAACTGTAAATATTGTTTTTGTTAATTTTTGTCTTTAGTTTTGTATTAACACTAATCTTAAATCTTACTAATCGATGATCACTTCCTGTGTGTTGAATTTATTAAGAACATTACAGTCTTGAAATATGTATTTTCTGTTAGACAAAATATAATCCAATTCTGCTGTATCTTCATTTGGATGCTTCCATGTCCATTTCCTTTTAACATTTTTCTCAAAAACAGAATCATAATATAAATTTTTTTTTTTTCTGCAAACTCGACTAGTCTTTGTCCCGTCTCATTTCTATTACCATAACCAAATTTACCTACAGCACTTTCATCTTTCATTTGTTTACCAATTCTAGCATTAAAGTTTCCCATAACAATTTTAAAATGTTGTTTAGTCTGATCAAAAACCTTTTGTACATCCATATAAAAATTTTCTACTACTTCATCACTATGAAAACTTGTTGGGGCATAAACCTGAATTATCTGCATTTGGTATCTACTATTAAGTTGAATAACTAGTCTTGCTATATTGTGTCTTATATACCATCAATGTCCACAATATTATTCTTCCACTTTTTATTTATAATGAATCCTACTTCCTTTGAACTTCGAATATTTATGCCTTTGTAATAGAGTATATATCCGCTTTTTAAATCAGTTGTCTCTTCACCTTTTCTTCTAACTTCACAAAGTCCAATAATGTCCCATTTAATATAAGACAGTTCTTTTTCCAATTCTTGCAATCTTCCTTCACTTGAAAATGATCTGCAGTTGTAAGTAACTAAATAAAAAGTCCTAAATAAAAAGTTGTAAATAGTGTGAAATTATACACTTTTTACTTTTATTATGATAGCAATATTTTGATTTAATTTTTTTTTTTTTAGCTAACGAATAGAAATGCTAACAATAGTAGTCAGAATGAATTAGAAGCAAAATTACATGCACTAACAGAAAATTTAATTCATAAACAAACAATGTTAGAAGCACTAGGAACTGAAAAAAATTCATTAGTTTTACAACTGGAGAGGTTAGAGGTAAGTGACTTTTTTTTAAGATTTTTTTTTTTTTCCAGTAAATATTTTTATTTACTATATTTTATTTATTTTAAAACTATGATTCCATATTATCCAGATTATGGGAATTTAAGACATTGTTACAGTAATATAACTTTTATTTTATTCACACTGCTTAAATAAATTTACTAGTAAATAATCAGTTTTCTGTGTGAATACATTTCTATGAAAGCATAGTACTTACTTTTGAAATAATGGACTTAATATCAGTAATAAAAATTTTGATTTTTTGCATGCAAGAGAAAATGTTTATTTTTGAGAGGTATTTGAAGGAGGTCGGGGAGATCTTTTATTGGAAAAAACATTTTATTTGGGGCTTGAGTAAAATATAAAAAAAGAGTTATGGATTAATATTCAAATAAAATATATTTGAAATTTGGTATAGTTTTTCTGTTCATTAGTTTGTAAACAGAAAGTAAATAAGTTAAAAAAAAACCCACAGTAATTATGTTACTCTGTTTTCTCTTATTTTTTTATTTTAATTTTGTATATTATCTGGAAAAAATTTAAGAAGTGTGAATTTCTGTGAATATATTGTACAAATTAAGTATGTAAACATTTTAATCTTTCTTTTCATGTAATAAAATAAATTATGTTCAGTTGTTTTGGAGATAATTTGATATTTGAACACTAATGTACTAAATTGAGCACAATTTCATGCATTCAAGATTTTTTTTTTTTTTTATCTCCCTTAAAATTCATTCAGAGACTGTTATGTCTTGAGCTTGCCATTATCACTGTTAAATTACATTGCTTGGGTCAATGTGATTTATTTTAAAAGAATTTTGAAAAATGTCTCCGGTGACATGGAAGATTGAAAGGGAGTTCTAAACTTGCTTTTTAAATTAGACCATTATTTATAAGCTTATAGAAAGATTTGAAATACCAGGCACTCTTATACCTGGAGCCTAATTGTAAATATAGGGGATTGGGCTGAGTTCAAATCCCCTATGTAAGCTTATAGAAAACAAAATATACCCACATTATTGTAAATAATTTTACATAGATTTCTGTAAAGTTGTAATTATTTATTAAGTGCACAAGAAGTATATGTAAATACTTTTAAGACAGGTATTAACCTGAATCATATGCGCCTTGAAATTTATAATAGTCAAACAATATCTTTAATTGCCTGTAGAGGAATATATAAAGACACATATTATTCTTATATGTAAAGACACATTATTCTTAATACAGACAAATTTTGTTAAATGCAGGAAAATGATTCCAGTTGACTCAGAATTACTGTACTTGAATGTCAAGAAAAAATATTTCTTTAGGTCAGGAAAAGATTAGCACCTCCAAAGAAAGTATGAAACAATAGATTGAGTGAATGATTGAATTCTAAAAGTGCATTGTAATTAATTATGTTAATTAGGTAGATTTTATTATTATGTTAGTCACATTCTGGATGAATAATTTCTACTTAATTGTTTAGTGCAACTTCATAAAGAAAAAAAAAGGCCAATTTTTTTATTTTAATTAATTACTAAAGAAAAAAATATTCAACAAACAATGATAAATTTTGAAAATAATAGAATAAACAAAATAAAAATAAATATATTTATGAGCAGACAATATATATATATATACGGCTGTGATGGCGTCGTTATGTATTAAAACACATAAAAATGCCATTTCCCCGGTCTGCACTTACGGCTAAGCAAATAGTTGTGTTTATCATAGCCATTGCAGATCGCTCAATGGCTTTGCACAGAAATATTATGGCCTGATTTGTATTTTGCGATACTTTATGTGAATTCGCACAATTCACTAATCGCTACGGTATCGTCTGAAGGTGTTTGGATTTCAAGTGGCCACAAGTTTTGATATCTCCATAGCAGAGGAATTTAATTTCTACTTAAATCACGCGGTCTGACTCACTAAGAATTGTCGCACTGTCCTCACCCTTCTCTACACAACGTGGAATTTGCAAAATATTGGGAAAGGTAGAGCCGAACATGTTTCAGCCGAGCTCACGCGAAAACTCACACTTTCGTGAGAAATTATACGAGACAAATAAAATGGTGCACAAATTGTGCCACTTATCGATGTCAGTCAGGCTCCTGCAATCGAATGTATTCCATTCTTAAAAATAAAATTTTAGAGACATAGTAGGAAAGAATAAAAGGTTCAAAAAATGTCATTAATAGTAAGGGCAAAATAGACATCGTGTAATTAAAATCACCGTACAACCAAAAAAAAAGTCACCGTTTTTTAAATCTGAAAAAATAAAATGAAACATCTAAAAGTCTGAAGTTTTGATGTTATTGAAATTTTTTTGTGTTGGTGTGTTGAAAGGATCAAAAAATGTAATTAATAGGAAAAGTTTTTTTAAAAAAATGGCAAAATAGACATTGCGTAATAGAAGTAAAGCCCCCCAAAAAAATTGCCGTATAGTTGCCGTCTTTTAAAAAAAAAACACACAATGAAAGTTAAAAAAGTCAAAAGTTTTGATTTAATTTTTGGGTGGGGGAAGGAAGAGTGGGTTGAGAAATACTTTGTCTTCACTGAGACAAAAGATAGAGACCAAAGTTAGTTTTTTGTTTGTTTTTATTTTCAAAAATAGGTAACAGAAATTGGTTTTAAAAATAAAAGTTTTAGTATATCAGCGGTATACAAATAAAGCCCAAAAAAATATCGCCTTAAAGGCCAAAAAAAGTGGTCGTATTTTTAAACAACAACAACAAAAAAAAAGAAAACAAAACTTGAAAAAGTCAAAAGTTTTGATCTTATTTTAATTTGGGGGGTGGGGGTGGATTGAGAAATACTTTGTAGAAGTTATAGACACAAGTTATTTTTTGGTTGTTTTTATTTTTTAAAAAAGATATTGATTTCAAAAATAAAAGTTAAACCACAAAAAGATCTTATTTTAATTTTTTTGGGGGGAGTAGAGTGAGAAATACTTTGTCTTCACTGAGACAAAAATTATTTTTGGTTTGTTTTTATTTTTTAAAAATGGTTTTAAAAAAAATGGCCATATTTTTAAACAAAAAAAAAAAAGAAAATGAAACTTGAAAAAGTCAAAAGTTTTTATCTTATTTTATTTTGGGGTGGGGGGAAGGAGGTATTGAGAAATACTTTGTAAAAGTTAGAGAAAGAAGTTATTTTTTGGTTGTTTTAAAAAAGGTAATAAAAATTGATTTCAAAAATAAAAGTTAAAGTCAAAAAAAAAAATCGCCTGTATAGCCAAAAAAAAACCCCCAAAACTTTAAAAATGAAACATTAAAAGATGGAGTAGAAAAAATTTAAGAGATAAAAAAAACTCTCCATATTTTTAAAATTGCGGCCCGGTAACGTTACATTTTATTGTTTTAACGCATAAACAACGCCGACAAGCGGCCATGACCGGCTATCAAAAGACAATCATATATATATTATGAACATAAAAATATATGTACAGTGGAGTCACAAAATAATCTATATTTTGTTCCAGTCCTCTTCATGTTCAAATGTATTACTTATTGAACTGCAAATGTACTGGGTTTTCAACACATACACATATAACACAGATGAATTTTTAAAGTATATTATGCAGATATCATAATATAGTTATTAATGATAATAAGACAAATTTATATATATTTTACGGAGTGTGTGTTCACTCATGTATTGACTTTATCATATTACTGAGACATGGAAAAAGTATATTATGGATTCAAATGAATCTATTCTTGTGTTCACTAAAAGAAGAATCATGACTGTTTCTTTGATATTGATATTACTATTGACTCAGTTAAAAGGAAGCCTGGTATTATCTCCTTGACAGAATAATAAACTGAATATGGAATTTCTAATCAATATAGAGATTTAAAGGCAAAACTCCAGCTTTTGATAAGAAGGTTTAATAGTGAGTGATGGATTAAAACTGGAAAGAGAATATAAATATTATCCATTCCTGATATAACTTTTTTTTCAATATATTGAAAAGTAACAAGCATCTGAGAAATGGTATCATGATCCTATTAAGTCCATCTGATATTTTCTTATAAGATGATAATGATAATTTGAACTGATGGAAGGGAATATTTTGTTCATTTTTAAAATAATGCCAGATTATATTCATTTAAATTTGGACAAAGATATTCAGCTTATTGAAATTAAAAATAACTTTTTGTAATCTTAAAAATAGAAAGGCTGAAGATTCTGATAGGATATCTAATGACATTTTAAAATGTGGAAGTGATATATTCAAAAATATTGGAATTTTTTAGAAATATATCGATTCATGAAGTTGCTCCACTGGATCTTAAAGATGCTTCTATTGTTCCAACAAATAAAGAAAGTAGATAAAAATGCAATAATTATTATGGAATATCATTGTCATCCACTACAGCAAAGATAATTTCAAAAGTTTTGTTAATTGCTTCAGTCATAGATGAATGGTGACTAGAAATCAAGTGGCTTTAGAATATCAAGAATTATTATAGGCATGTTTTTTTTTATTATCAGGAAAAAGCAAAAAAAAAAAGGTTTCAGGAATAAAGGAGTAAGTAAATAATATTGCTATGGAACTATTTGAAATTAATTTGATTATTCATCCAAATTTATTCATATCATACAGTTTCCACATCATAGAATGAAAGGAAATGTTCTACAACATTTGAAATGAACAATGGTGTTAAACAAGTTATGTGTTAGCTTCAATATCGATTTTTGTGGAACTGTAAATAGGAGGCTTAATGAATTAGGGATCAAAATACAATACAGTTTTGTTAGTGCAATTTTAAATTTGAATTGATTAAAAAAAACCCAAGAACTTGATCATTTTGTTTGTTTGATTTACAGTATGTTGATGATTGTGTTATTTTTGCCACTTCAAAAGGATTGAATGTATTTAATATTTGAAATGCAACTTTGGTTTAGTAATTAATGTCCTAAAAAACTTGAGTCTCACTGCAGAAGAAAAATATGAGTCAATTTAAATATCTTAATAGGTTTTTTAAATAGAAAGGGAGACTTAGATATAATGAAGCAGAACAGATTCCAATATGCTACTGCTGTTTGTAATAAGTCAAAAAATAGAATATTGCAACTAAATTAATTATATATTTATGGAAGTGAGACTTGAACTCTTTATTGACATAATATAAAAGCATTAGAAAATTTCATTTAAAAATTCTAAAACTACAATAGAAAGAATCATACAATCAGTCAGTAAGTTGTTTAATTTGTTGGATGTGATACTATAAAATCCACTATTGTAAAATGTTTGCTTTATTGGATATATGAAACATTATTTCCGAAAATTTTTTTTACAATGAACTTGAACATGGTTTTCATGAGAGAGGCAAATCCCATTATGTTATAATGATTATTCCAAAGACATTCTAAAGAAATGAAATATTGATTATATTCATTTGGTAGATATGTCTAAGAATAGAGTACAGTGAAGAGCTGCGATTAAACAAAGTCCTTGAAATCTTCCAGAAAGGAAAGTTTGTTGCAAAAAAAGTTCAAAGCAATAAAAAGAATAATGAACCAGTGTGTTCTTCTCTTGAAGATATTTATAGTTCACGAATTGATCTCTGTAGTCATCACAGACTCATGTCTACTGTATTATTATTACTTTTTTGCCCTTTTTTTTTCTTAGAGTTGGAATCGTCATACTCATTTGCGATTGGTTGCTGCTTTTGCTTATATATATATATCATTAACAAAGCATGACTTTTTTAGGAATGGAAGCACACTTCTTTTTTTTATAATATTTTTATTTCACTTGCTACTACAATTTTTATATAATAGCGCCTAATATATATATATTATACACATCTAGAAAAATCTGAAACTCTCTTATCTGTAAATCAGAGAATATATTATCAATATATTTTTATCTTCCAAATCCTTTTAACATTCTTAAAAGTTTTAGCTGTAAATTAGATCTTAGCATTGTTTGAACTTCTTATAATCAATGAGACTGTGTTAGTCAAACTCATTCTCTGTGTATATAAAAACACTTCAACTGTTGGTAAAAAAAATTGAAAGTCACCAGTAATTCCTTACAAAAAATAATGAATTTGAATTGCTCATTCTAATCAGACTGTGATTAGTTTAAATATAGATAATACATTATCAATATATTTTTATCTTCCAAATCTTTTTAATATTATTAAAAGTTTTAACTGTAAATTAGATCTTAGCATTATTTGAACTTCTTTTATAATCAACGAGAATGCGTTAGTTAAATTCATTCTTTGCGTATATAAAAACAATTCAACTGTTGGTAAAAAAATTGAAAGTGAATTTTTTAAATTGAATTTTAATTAAAGCTTTTGAAAGTTTTAGCGAATTTTTATACGGAAGCACTCATTCCATTCAATATATAGATGCATCATCCCTGATATATATAAACTCTAGTTGAAATTTTCTCGAATTGGATCTCTTTTTTTCTTAGACAGAATGGTCTAGTATTATAAGCTAATGAACTAATCCCAGAAAAAGTGAAGTGAAAAATGAATCATTTTATTATCCAACAGAGGGATTTTAAAACTGAAAAAGAAATTTAGCATTCTATAATCATTTTATATTTGAGTTTGAATTATAAAATAAAGATCAGAATTGCTTATTTAAATTTATCTTTCTTTAATATTCATTGGACTTAAAGTAAAATAAAAGTTATATTAGTAAATTACTATATTTTATGTAAAAACATGAAGAATTATGTTTAAAATTTTGGTACATATATATTAAAAATAGCTAATTATTTAAAAAAAAAAAGTTAATCTCTCTCTTAAATTCATTTTTTTTAAACTTTGTATAAGAAAATTTACAATGATAGATTGATAATTATATTTTTATTTTGCAGAAAAATCATAAAGAATTGCAAAATTCCTTTAGTCGGAGTAATATAGCTGCCATTAATTTGAATGACAATGATGGTAAGTTGATAGTTTTTTTTTATTATTATTACAATAAAGTTATGTAAAATATAAAAAAAGTTAAAGGTACTTCCTAACAAATTATATATTTTGGATGATACAAGCAATTTTATAGTAACATTTCTTGTGTAGTTTACTTATGATATTGTTTATATATTCTGTCTTAGTAAATTTGCTTGAGAGCAGTAGTAACTCAAGCTTAAATCAGAACTGAATTGAAAGTAGAATATGAATCCCATTGTAAAACAACTTAGACACATTATTGTTTGGAAATTGAATCATTTTATATAACTAACTATTCAGTAAAAATAAAGCTAATTTCTTCTTATAGAAATATAAAAATCTTAATTAAGCACAATCAGATTAATTTAAAGAAATAAGAAACAGTCCATTTTGAAAGAAATTTTAATTATTATATTTTGTTCCAAATTAATTCTACAAATAAAAAATGACATATTAACTAATGTTTCAATCAAAAAAAAAATTAACTCGAATTAAATTTATTAATTAGATAGGCTAACTTCTTGTCAATGCAATGAAAGAAAGTTGACTACTACAACAATCAGAATTTATATTATAAACATTCTAAATTCACCGAGATAACTATACCATAAAATTGAAGTTATTCTGGCCTTGCTTTGAAACCTGGAATATCTGGACCATTTTTATTAATGGCAATTGGCAGAAATTTTAAAATCTAAATTGAAGAGTGACCTCAGCTGTCAATTTAGTCTGCTAATAGAGTTTTTTATTAGGAAATGAGCTATACTTTTTTTTTCAGTAAATGAAGAACTTCTGTAAAAATTGTCCAATATGTAGAATGAATAGCTACCATAGTTTATTTTCAGAGATATTATCTCCATGTTATTTTCTTACAAAATAATATTGATTTCAGAGCTAATAATTATGATAAAACAATTCTCACTCTAAAAATCATCCAAATTACCATGAATATCAGATGTTAAATCATCATATGTAATAAAATTAAAATCTTTCTTTTGTTTATTTAATTTATAATAAAATTTTAATAAATTTATTTTGTTTGCAGACTTTTTTTTATAACCATTCATTCTATAAAATTATATTCTCTAATATTTTATAGTTTTGCAAAATTATCTTTATATAAGTTTCAAAATTGTGTTGTCTAACTACTTATATAAATGTCTTATTTATTTTTTTCAGAAGTACGCACTAGGATACCTGGTTTTTTAAAAGAGAGCCCTTTTGATACAGGTGTTACAAAAAGTGTGAAAAGAGCTTATAATACTATAGATGCATTTAGGTAAGGTTTTATTTATTAGTCTCTATTTTAATTTGTTAAATATATGTACAATGGCTTCTACTAAAATGAGTTAATTGATTCCAGAATGCAATTTATTATATGTTCTTTGTAGTTTACATTTAAATACATGTAATTAAGGATTATTTATTCAGTCCATGGTCTTAAATTAAAGTCACCCCAAATAATCATTTATGTTTATATTTTTGATTTTCTCTTTACATACATATAAAGCTAATTTTATACTATACATTTAGACTTCAATAAAAATAAATCAATTTTTGAATAAAATTTAAACATAAACAACCTTACACATCCTAATAAAATTTACAAATTCATTTCAAAATTTCTCTTTCCTTACAAGATAATAATTGACAATGGTCCTACACTAGTAACCCCACCATACCTTACATTGCTTTGCATTTCGATTATTTTCTTGAATTCATTGAATTATTCTTTGCAGCAATAAACTCTGTAAGAATTGCATTTGGAAACTTGGCAAAAAATTCTTTAAGCAGTTGCTTCAAAAATGATATTATCACCTACTATTTGCTTTTGATTAATCTATATTAATAAAATTGTTTTCCTTAGTTTTATAATATTATATAACATAAACTACTCAAATTGGAAATGTTTTTTTTGATAGCTATGCATTTTTTAATTCATCATTTTTTTAAAATGTAGATCATTCATTTAATTATACCCTATTCAAAACTTAAATTGTCAAGATTTTACAGCATTCTCTTTCATAAATGATTTTTTTTACTTCAATACTATCAATTTTTTGATGTTCTGTTTTTGGCTCATGATTAAAATTAATATCTGAATGAAAAGAATTTAAATGGGGGGCGGGGGACTGCTAAAGATTATTAAATAAATTGCAAAAGATGTACTCTAACAATAATAAATGCAAGTAATCTCTGAAAATCATGGCAATGATGTCTGATACTTTACTGAAAACTAAAATGCTTTGATGAATAATGTTCATTAAAACTTAAGTTACGTTATGCCATTGTCATTTACTGATTTAGATATTTTTAAATTGATACTTAGATTCACCATTTTCATTTTACAAAATTTCTTTTTGAATTTTATATTTCAAATTTTACTATTGTGGCTCATGGGCTAAAATTATTACAGTATACATGACTTAGGGGAATACTTTTAAACAAGAACATTTATAACTTAATATTAAAATGAAATGTGTGTTTCCAGTACTTATTTATGGATTTGAGTCTTGTGCACTTAACAGAAGAGCAATAGAGACTTCAGATCACTCAGTGAAGTATGGAGAGATAGTAACAAGAAGACATTGAAAATGAAGTACATGAATGAGAGAACAAACAAGTATTACTGACATCGTTGAAAAAATTACAAAACCGAAATGGAATTAGGCTGGACACATTGCTAAAAGAGATGATAATAGAAACAGTTAAAATCTTAAACGGGATTCCAAGAAATTGGAAAAGACCTAGAAAATGACCACACGTGAGATGGAAAGATGAAATGTGGAGGTGTTCTGGGTGATGTGGAGAAGAGACGCTAGAGTTTGGAGCAGATGGATTGAACTTAGAGCTTTATCCTGTACTGGATCGATAATGGTTGAAAATTATGTACACTTTTACCACTACAGATTAAAACCTGAAACAAATTAAATTGGTTACTATATTTTTGTACTTAGATTTCCACCATTTTTATCGAACTTTTGTTTTGAAATTACTTTTTTTGGCAGCATGTAATCACATTCCAAATTTTGCTTTTATGACTCGTGACTAAAATTATTATATCACCTAGTAGAATACTTTTAAACAATAATATGTATACCATTTTTACTGCTAGAAATAGAAAGAGATAAGTGAACTAATTTTATTATTAATTTTTATGTGGTAATGTTCATTATATGCTTTTGCATTTATTATATAAATCTTTAGTTAGAAAAAAAAGTGTATCATTCTATTACTTATTTGCTTTAAAGGCTTTGTTGTCATAGACTCACTATATGTGTAATTTGTAATATCGTATTATTAATTTAAATTAAAAATTGATTAAATCTAATTAGATTATCAATTTAATAAATTCTATTTAACATAATAAATATTTTTTTTTTTTTTATAAATTATTTTCTTTTATAGGATTGTTTTTGCTAAAATATTTTTTGAAATATTAAAAAGAAATATATTTTTAGTAAAGTAATTTCCTGTACAAACATGCATATTGAATAAATATCCAATATAAACCTTTTGTATTTACTTAGAAACAAATATAAAGATGTAAACAATTTATGTGTAAAATTATTTTTCTATTTTTAGAACAATAAAAACTATATTACACATGCATGGCCTTATACTTTCTTTTTTTTTTAATCATTGATAGCTACTAATATATATGTACCTTAATTAATTGAGACCTTAGTCTATTACATAATTTTCAACTAATAAAATTATTCAGTTTTTTTAATTGCAATATTACTATTAAGTAATCAAAACAGATTGTGGTGATTAAAGGTATGTATTATAATTCCACCATCAAAAGTTTTGCATAAATATCACAAAGGGTTAATTTTTTTTTTCTTTCTATTTCCTCAGCCATTATTATTTTGATTTTCATTGATATGTACTATGATGTTAGCTTCCAACACGATTAAACATTTAATTGGAGTTTTTATTAGTAGAACAAAAAATTTACATATGTATATAAATATTTAAAAATTAGTGATTGCATTGTAGAAATATATACAATCTAATGGATATCAGATTTTAATACAAACTATTCAGTAAAGAATATTCAGAATAATATATATATATACAATTTTCTTTTATAAGGTTGTTTTTAATAAAATATTTTTCTGACCCTCCCCCCCCCATTTTTATATGATGTATTACTATCATCTAGTAATAGCATTGTATATTTAGAATTTTATTTGTTCCAATTAATAAATATAAATTGTAAAATAGATTTTAATTTATTAGACTATTTGAGAAAAGAATGTTTGAAATTAATTTCAACTTTAAAAAAATTTAATTCAGTTTTTAAATTATAGAAATTACAAATTTTATAGGCATTATGAGGTAGATTTTTTTGATAATGTATTGCTGAACAATATAATGGTTGAATGGATGTGTATAAATATTTATGGTAGACAAAGAACATCAAGAAAGGGTAGCTTATAACATTCAATTTTCATAGTAGGTTTTATTAGGATGGATACATTTAATTGAAGAAAATATTATAAGTTTATGACCAAATTATAAAAAGTTATTGACAAATTGTAATCAGTGGAATATCTTGAACTCCTATGTTTTATGTACTTAGTTTTGAAAATATACCATATAGAAAGTGGAAATAATAGAATGCTATTCATAAAAAAGTAAATATATTTAAAAATACATTTGCTCTTAATAAGAAAAAAATTCTTTTCAATATATTAAATCCTGAAATTGAGTTGTATGTAGGGGACATTGTATATCAGTTTGTATTCAAAAATATAAATGAACTGCTTGAAATAATCAGAAAAATTTTTGTTCAAAACATTTTGATTTTTAAATACAGCTTGTTTTTATATTTTATTATAAAACTAAAAGTTAATATTTCTAGCTACTGGAAAAATGTTTATACGATTATGTATATATATATTTAAGAAATTCTAGTGATTTGAGTAGAAATGATTACTTAACACTGACCAATATTTATCTCCTTATTAAATGGAGAAAGAGCTTATTCATCTAATTTAAAGAGATAGATGTATAATTATCAGTCAGAAATAAATGCCAACTGATCTATAGTAACAGGTTTCAATCTCAACATTGCTAACATTCTTATTTGATCTTATGTTCTTTAAAATATGGGGGGAAATGTAAAATATTTTTAAAATTATAGAAATGTGCAAAAGATATTTATTTTTTCATACAGCTATTTAATATTTTTTTCTACATTTTGATAGTATCTGGTTAAATGTAATTATTTATATATATACTTTTGATTTATTATTTGTTTAGAATATGCAGTAAGAAATTATATTTCATTTTTTTTATATTCAAAATTATTTAATGAACAAAAAAATCTTTAATCTTTTCTTCATATGTATAATTTTATTTTCCTAGATTTATTAATGTGAACTTTGTCAAATTATTACAGTTCAAATCCTTTTGTTTTTTTCAGTATAAGACTTGGCATCTTCCTTCGACGCTATCCAATGGCTAGAATATTTGTCATTTTTTATATGGTAATCCCAACATATATATTCTTAACAATATGCAGTAATATATATGTGTGTGTTCATATATGTGTGTGTGTGTATATATATAAATGAATAATAAAGAATATATAAAAGTATATAGGTCTAATTTCATGGTAAACTGATATTTATAAATTCCATAAGAATTTTACCTATAAATATTGTATAAGCATTTCAAATATATATATATTTAATTTAACTTGCAACGGTTACAACTGGTATGTTATACCAGTATGAATTTTCAAGTATCATAATTTCATATAATTTTTTTAATTGAACAGGTTTTCATCTCAGTATTTTCCTAATATGTTCTCTATTTTGTAAAAATAAGATTAATTTGAATTAAGCTCGTGCAATGTTTTATGCCCCCGTTTTTAGATTTAGCTGTATCTTGTACTGCTTATTGTCTAAATCGAAGTAAATGTTCCTCATCTTTCACAAATTGTTTTTTTTTTTTTTTTTAAGGCAAATATTATAAAACTTATTGTGATTAATGCATACAATAATAAAAAACAAATTTATTTCATTATAATAACTGATTGCAAGAAAGCAATCAATTGAATCCAGTTAGAGTAAAAGTAATTTTATTTCTTCATTTTTGCAATATTTTGGCTATATATTTTTTAATATATAAATATTTTGATACTTATTGTAAATAATGCTTATAATAAAAAAAAAATTAAATTTGGAATGATATTTATACAAAAGAAATACTCTTCTTAGGAATGGTGGGAGATTATAACGCATTGTACAATTGTAAGCTAATACTATTAAATTTTATACTTAATTTATATATATATATATTCACATTTACATATACATATTCAAATTCTTTGTTTGAAAAGAGCTGGAGTAATTAGACAATAGGATATTACAATCAAGCAATAATATTTAATCATTGGTGATAGTAGTTTACCATTGCTAGCCACTTTTTTGACATAATTTTTATCATTCTAATTTATATAGATACCTTATAAACATAAATGAGCTCTTTATTATATATAAACTTACTTGGATATGTAGAATTTTGTTTGCGTGTATATCTTCTATATATATATTATTATTATTATTAATCAAAGAAATGATAATAAAATTAATCATGAAAATTTACCTTTATATTTTTAATTATTTCAATTGATAGTAAGACATAAATTAGTTTTAAATTTGGTTATCAGTGTATGCATGTTTATATATATATATATATATTGTAATAGTCAGCTTATAAAGAGATTGATATGACTAGAACATTCACCAGATGGCACAACTAAGTTCACAATCTAAACTTTTAGTATCTTGAGAAAATATCCTAGATATCACTTCACAGTACCATCCATCACCACTAATACATCTTTAATCTGACTTAGCTCTTGGTTACACATAAGACTCCAAATTTTACTTTTATACTAAAAACATATATTAATTGAACAAAACTCCAAATTATAATAAAATTAAACTAATGTTTATTGATATGTTAATCAAATGTACGTTTTCCTATAACGTGAATTAAAATACAAATATCCCAATTTTTTTAATCGATTACTTCATAAACTGCAGTAAGTACAAAAGTATTGCTTAAATATATTTCAAATTTGAGATGAACAAATACCTCATCCTAAACTCAAATTATTAAACTTTTGTGCATTCGTTAACATCAATAGTTTTGTGTCCATGACTTACAAATTGATTATTTAAAAAAAATCTGATATCTCATAAGAATATGACATAATTATCTTAATTATTCTTGATTTATAATCTGATTAGAGAAATTTATTTATTCAAATGTCATTTATTTTCCAGTCTAATTGTAACTCTGTATAATTATTTTAGCTATTGATATTACACATAAACATGAATATATAGAAAGGAGTTTGCCATTAACTAAAAGGAAACTTTGGTTTCCCTTTGAGGTTTTAAAGAAACTGAGAGGTACAAATTTCCTAATGTCCACTTCATACATTTTTGTCATTGCAGCTGTTTTACTATATGATTATCCATATAGTATACAAATCAGGATGGGTTGCTTGTTAACATGTGTCAGCCAGCATACTAAGTTTATTGCTTTTTTACCTTTAAGGTCAAGAAACTTCAGTTTTTCTTCTTAATTGTCTGATAAATCTTATCTGAAATATCAATTGAATTTTCTTGAAGGCAGAATGAATGTGTGTGCAGATGAACTTTTTTTTTTTTAATAGATATTTATAATCATGACAGACAAAAGTAAATTATGGTCCTTTTTCCCAGGAGGCTGTAAAGATGTGAGCTAAGGCAATGGTTGTTGACTGAAAGCAGAGAATGCTAAAATTAGTTTAACAGTGTATCCAGGCTACCATTCGATGATTATGTTTTATTTACATATTTATAATTGCAGATCACTTTCAAGCACAGCATAACAGTGTAAACAGTGTGACTGCACTAAGCCTTGTATTTATCAAGGTCCCACACCTACATGATTTATGCTTTCTGCGAAAATCACAAAAAAAAATGTTATATTACTTGCTAAATGTAATTACCTTTTTTTTCCCTGCCAAATTCTTTAATTTAAACATGGAATTATACAATTGTCAAAGTATTGGTTGTACAGAGATATAGATTTTTCAACTGCATACAATGTGTATGCTTAAATATTTTACAATGTTCTAGTCATGTTAATGTGAAATCAATATAGGTCATGGAATCATTTTCTTCATTAGCAATTTTCTCTTTTCAGTCAGAATTCACACAAAAAAAATTTATGATGTTATTAATGGTTTCACAATAAAACATGCAAGGAAATAAAATATAATTTTTTGCATTATATGTATTTTATTTTGTTTTCTCAAGTTGCACAAATTCATATTACAATTTATAAATAATTGTAAAAGTAATTATTTATACATTATTAATTTGTGCAATTTTATTTTAAGTAAACAAAATAAAATACATGTAATGCAAAAAATTATGTAATATTTTTGAATTTTTTTTTTTTTTTAATGAATTCTCATTTAAAATAAATAAAAATTTTAACAAAGAGAATTGTTCTTCACTTGATAATAATTGTAAAGCAATATATTTATAATTGCAAATAAGATAATTTTATAAAGTCCCCCCCCAAACACACATACATGAAAACATTGCTCTGGAGCCCTGCTTTCAAGTGGAAGAAAGTTGCATGAATTGCGGCAAGAACTATCTAATATTAAATGAGATACTGCTGAAACTTTGTGAAGTTAGAAGAAAAGATGAAGAGACAATTAATTTAAAAAGTGGACATGTATTATACTACAAAAGCCCAAATATTAGCAGCACAGATTTATTAGAAATAAAAGTGGAAGAACAACATCGTGGAGATTGATGTTGGATCAAACAGAGTGACAAGATATTTAGCTTAATGGAAGATATTAAATGCAAATAATTCAGGTTTATACTCCAACAAGTTCTTATTGATTTTTATATGGATGTACAAAGTGCTTTTGATCAGACCAGACAATGTTTTAAAATTTGTCATGGGAGACTTCAATGCTAGAATTAGTAAATGGGTGAAAGATGAAAGTGTTGTGGATAGATTTAGTTATAGTGATAGAAGTGCAAAAAGACATAAACTTGTGGGATTTGAAGAAAAAAGAAAAACTATCTATTACGAATTCTTTCTTTGAGAAAAATGATAATGGAAATGGGATATGGAAGCATCCAAATGAAGATACATCAGAATTGGATTATATTTTGACTAATAGAAAATATGTATTTCAAGATAGTAATGTTCTTAATAGATTTAACACAGGAAGTACTCATTGGTTAGTATGATATAAGATATGTTTTAATGCAAAACTAGAGAGGCAAAAAAATATTAAGAAAAACAGCATTCACAGTTGATATTTTTAACCTTCAGAAACATTCTGGTGAATTTAAATTAAAACTTGCATATCATTTTAAAATATTAAAAGATTTTAAAGATGGTTCAGATTTGACAGAATTCAAAAAGAAGATAAATGATATTCTATTAAGAACTGAAAAAAAAAAAAAACCCGCTTGTACAAATAAATTTTCTATCACATTTTCTATTAAGATAAGAAAATGTATGAAGAAAAGAAAGAATATGAAAATGTTTAAAAATAATCCATTAAGAAAATTGAATATCTAAAGCTTTGTAAAATGATACAAAAAAGAGTTAATAATGATATAAGAAGATATAATTGTGAATTAGCACGGAAAGCTATAAAAGAGACTAAAAGTATCAAAAATGTAAAACAATATCTTGTTAATAATAGAAAATTTATTTCTGCAATAAAAAGAGAAAATGGAACTATCACTAAAAAGAGACATCATTGTCTACAATTGCTAAATCTTCCAAATTGTCCATTTTAAATGAAGAACTGTGACATGCAATTAAATCTATAAAGAAGGAAAAGGCTCTAGGAAATGTTGGGAATTTTACTTGATATCTTAAAAGAACCAAGTGAAGAAAATAAAAACTGGTTATACCAAGTGTTTAAATGAAAAACATATACCAAATGATTTTGGAAGAATCCATTGGTAATATTGATATTTAGGAATTGATAAAAGAAGATATTAGAAATTACAGACTTAGCAGTCTTTTTTACTAAGATAATTACAAATCATCTTTAGAAAACTTTGGATTTTAACTAACTAAAAGAACAAGCTGGATTTATTGAGAGAAATTATAGAAAGAACTAATGAATATGAGTTGCCATTATGCTTATAAGTATTTTTCCAGTTAGTAAAGCATTGAATCATCATGATATAGGCCTGAATTATTCACATTCTGAAAAATATTTATCAAAATCCAACAGCAATGATGATTACATGGTAATAATAAGATTAACATTGAGATCGGTATAAAACAGGGTGATACCATATCTCCAAAACTATTTTACAAGTATTTTGTAGATTAAATTAGGAAGATAAAAAGAATAAAAGTAAATGAAGAATATTTAAGTCATCTAGATTTTGCAGATGATGTGGATTAGTTTTGCAAATTATGTTTCAAAGCTTCAGGAAATGTAAGAGTTATTAAATGAAAATAAAAGAATAAGAATAAAGAAAGAGAAATACTAAAAAAAAACAAACAACTAAAGTAATGTTCAATAGATATTTTTCAGAAGAATAATATAGAGATTGATAATGATGAATGAGAAGTTAATAACTACAAATACTTGGTCAGATTATTAATACAGATGGAAACAATGGATTATCATAAATTAAACTTTGTTAGAAATAACTTGATATTAAAAGGAAATATGACTGTATGCTTCAAAATTAAAGTTTTTAATAAATGTGTTTTAGCAGTTCTTACCTATGGATTTGAAACTTGCATCACTTAACTGAAATACAGACTTCAGACCACTTAACGAAGTATGGAGAGATTATATTACCTGTAACAAGAAGAGATTGAAAAGAAAATATATAAATGAGAGTATAAACAAGTATCACTAACATCATTGAAAGAATTAAGAAACTGAAATAGTGCTGCACCAGACATAATGCTAGAAAAGGTGATAATATATAAACAGTTGAATTCTTAAACTGGATCCCCAAGAGATTGCAAAAAATCTAGGAGATCGTGTGAAATAAATAAATGAAATAAGGATATTTTCTGATGTGATGTGAAGAGAGGCTAGAGTTTGGGGAAATTGGATTAAACTTGAAGAAACTTTCATCCTACAGTGGATCTATAATAGTTGAAAATGATGACAATGATACAGTATACAGGACTTAATTCTAGAAAATTCATATTAAATTAGATCTTTAGACAGTTGAAATCAACCTATATTGCACAAAATCTTGAGTCATGTCTGACATTTACCCAATACTATGATATGTGTTATACATAATATGCTAGATTCTGTCTTTAACAAGTAAGACAATTTATTATTCATTACTAATATAGTCTTGATTCATATAGACATAAATTTGTATGTGAGAAAATACTTTTGCATGAATTTTCAATATGACAAGATAAAGTAAGCAGACAGATAAAAATTGAATTATGATTACATGTATAAAATAATATATATGCGTATCATATTTATATCCAATGTTCCTGAAAGCACAAATAATTATTGAGTAATTGAGCCCAAAAAGTTATTATATAATAATAATAAAAAAAGGAAATAAATCTGAGCAGGAACATCATTTGCATTTATTGGTTCATATAAACTAGACATGTATTATTAGAATCCTCATTTAAAGATTTCATAATATGACAAATTCATACTTAACAATAATATTGATCATATATGCAAATTATCTTATGCATACACATTTCAATTTCAGCCTCAATATATATTTCAGACAAAATTCTTACATTCAAATTTTTATAATTTATGCCATGATAAAAAAGTTATAAATAAATTAACATGCATTATTACCATGTGACACATTTACTCACAAAAGACTACTAATCTGCTTTATAAAATCATTTATATAAAACCTATATCTTTAATAAAAGTATATAATTTGTTGTTTGGATTGTTTTCAATTATCACTAAATCTCTTTAAAGTGGCTATTATTATTTTACCCTCATCTCTTTATGAAACATTAATTCATTTTGTTAATGTATATTTTGACTGAAAATGTTCATTTCTTCTTTTGGAGATCATATGTATTTACCATTAACAAATAAAAATAAAATTTTGATCAAAATTTTTTTTTTTAGAACAAAATAATGAGAGTGATTCCTAGAACAAGACAAATGCATTATAAAATCATAATTAAATTTTTTATCCATAACCAATGTCTTATTATACGTGATATGTACCATGTTTGTTTTCAGATGTCAAATTGTACGAATAATAAAAAAATCTGTTCTCAAAGACAAGTAGATTACTAGATGAGATATTTTGATGAAATGATAATTAGCATCACTGGTAGCTTGCCACCCCATTAACACAATTCTAGCATTTCAATATTTAAAACCACGCCATGATATTAAGTTCTTTAAATCATTATTTATAAAACGTACTGTCAAGTATTGTAAATATGTTATCTGCCTTATGAGTTATTGAAACCTTATTTTACAAAGTTTTATTATATTTGGAATTGTTCAAAGTTATGATTTAGAAATCTAGCAATGCTTTTTCTGAACAAAATGTTTGTTCTCATAGAAATCTTCATATAATTAAGATAAAATTTCACAAGTGGAATTGTATTTTTTGCTCTCTATGGGTTTTTCTATATATTATTATTAAGTAGAGATAAAAGGTGCTTCTGGAGGGTTGCATTAGATCCTAAGATCTAGGTGCAGTGCTCTCAGATCCAAGGCTCCGCACTGATGAAGGCCACAATCCTGAAATTAGTCTGGGGATATTAGATGAGTAGGCACTAGATGGGGATTTTATGCAGAAGCCTTCTGCCATCCATTGATTACTCTGGCTTGCACTGAGTGGCAATACGTATAAAGAGTTTTGCCTGTCTTTATATATTATTAAGTAAACTAAGCTAATATATATCTTGCAGTATATCTTTGTGATTAATTTTAAAATATAATATATTTTAATGTTAAAAAGTAGTTTAAAATTGAATCAATAATAGAATTGTATAGTTTTATAATTTTATTAGTTTTTTTTTTTTTTTTTCCAAAACAGTATTTATCTAGTATATACGATTTATAAATTATATATTTACTAGCATTTGGTATTATATAATTTAAAAAAATTTTCAATATTTACTCCTATGATAGCCCTGATTAAAAATAGTAAATTTAATAAGTATATTTCTTGAGATAAAATTCTTAAAAAAATATTTTCAACAAAAATAAATATTTTAATTCATCATTTTAGTGGATTTTAGTTTATGCTGATATAGATTCTTTAATTAAATATCAATTATTTATTGGAATTAATCTACAATGATGTAATTAAGCATGATAGACAAATCAATATTTCTATAACCATTTCCATTAAAAAAGTGAAGAATTTATTTCTGAATTATTGATCCATGAACTTTATGAAAGATATTGTCGTCCCCCCTAGTAACAGATTTTGCATATCAAATTTTTAAATGCTTACATTTTTTTTTTTTTTAAAAAAAAGCAATTTTAAATCAGCGATATGTCTTTATTTGGATGTAATATTAAGAATTAATTTTGAATTATTTTTATTGATATTATCTATAACTAAGAGCACAAAATGTTTGAGATGTTGTCAGTCGATAGAATAATGTAAATTTAAAGTATTGGAAGATTTTTTTTTCTCGAAATATGTGAAATAAAATCCTGATAAATGAGCAAGAGGCAATAAATGTGACATTCTAAATATGAAAAAAAATTCATTATCTATTACTTTATAAAACAGTCATTATTAAATACATGATTTATAATAATAATATAAAAAAAGATAATTAAGCTTGCATTTTATTTTATATCATTGTTTTCATAGTTGTGTTTGCTGTGTGCAATTGTAGTGAAACTGTTACAGTAAATTTTTCTTTTTTTGCTATTTTTCTTTTAATGTAAATTCTAAAATTAATATTTTATCAACCATTTCTGTTTTTCTTGTAGATGATCCTACATTTGTGGGTGATGATAGTTTTACTTACTTATACTCCTGAAATTCATGATATCCAGTCATTTCCCAATGGTAATAAAAAATAATGCTTTCATTATATAAAGTACAAAACACAAGTTTGTTGGATATGTTTTACAATACTGTATTTGCATTTGTTGCCAACTGTTAATAAAAATAAAAAATGGGATTAATTTTTCACAAAATATTTTTATCACTGAATTTTTCCCAGTGTAATTTTTTAAATTGGCTTTCCATAAAAAGACAAAAAAAAAATTTACAAAAAAATTTCTGACTTGTATTAACATTATTGCAGCTGTTATTTATACATACATGCAGATACACATACTAACATTTTGTATATTGACAACTTTTAACTAAATAAATTTGAAGAAAAACTAAATATATCCTTGAGTGGGGAAAATTAAAATATAAAATACTAAAGTTGAATAATGATATATATTTATTATTTAGAAAAATATATTCTGTATTATTAAACTATGACGTAGTTATTTTCTGCTGGCTGCCAGATACACATTTTGATAGTGATATATAGTATGTCGTAAAGTACAATTATAAAAAAGGAGCATTATGAAAGTGTGCAATTTATCAATAAAACTGACATATTTTTATTCTAGAATTGAACTGTGATGTATGGCATGTTAATGATTACAAGTCTGTATACAAATGACGCATGTTGTTTGTATAAATCATTTTCTAAATGATATCATTAATACTATCACTATCAGTGACCAGCTTCTGCTAATACACAATTTATACTTGCTTGATAAATGGCCCAAATTTTAATAATTTGTAAAAATCGTGTGAAAAAAAAAAAGCTATTCCCATATTGTATTTATTGGCTTGAAAAAATATATATATTTTTAAAATTTGAAGATTGTACATATATTTATCAGAATGTGAATTCTTCAATATGATTTGTTAACTGCTTTATCTATATATGAAAAATTAAAATTATGATACCTTTCGTTTTTTCTCTATTTAGATTTAAAAAAACAAAACGCAATGTATATTAAAATCTAAATTTTCCATGAAAACTAATATTTTAATTGTAAATAAAACATAATTGTAAAAATGATATGTAGCAGTTTAAATACATATATATTTTCAGAAGAATTCATTACTGTCATATATATGAGTTTACAAAATAAAAAAGTATTTCATATGAACTCTTACAAAAAGAAAAATTGAAATTTATCTTATTGTATTTTTTTCCTATAGTTGTAAAAAAAAAAAAAAAGAAAGAAAAGATACTGTAAAAATGTGATCTTTTAAATAATTTTTTTTTAATTTTAAGGCTTCAATAAATATTTAACATTTATATTGAAAAATTTCAGCTTAAATTATGTTAATTAGCTTTTGGTTTTATATTTTTTATTCATTATGATTTTATAATTACCTCATTTTTCATTATGATTTTGGACAAGCTGGAATTTATATATATATATTGTATATAAATTGGGATTAAATAATAATTTATATTACAACTAGTGTTTAATTGTTTTATTCTTGTTATATACTTTTTTTATTTAAAAATAGACACTGTAGTCATAAGTATATATAGTTCATCATTATTCTTTTTCTTAATAGATAAAATCAACTGAACATTACAATGGATTTGATCTTTTTAGTTCATAAAATATTGAATGGTGAAATTACTTTCCAAGAACAATAAAAATAATCTAAAGACATAGATAACTTTTGAAAATATGGCAGAGAAAGATATATCACAAATCATATAAAATATTCTCATTAAGCATTATCTTTAATGTGAATCAGTTCATAGTTCATTCGTTGTTTTGAAATAGGCACACAATAGTAAAAGTTCAAATATTGATATAGTCATCTCCAAAACAACAATTGACAAGAAAATATTGTTATTACTTGTGATCTCTGACTTTATTATTTTTTCCCCAAAATATTTAAGATAAAGTTTATTTGTTAAAAGTATTTTTTCTAAAGAATTGGTGGGACCTTCTTACAACTCTATCTTATTTTAAAATTTCAAGTAAACAAAATTAAAATAAGAAAGCCCTATTTATAATTTGAAATTTTTCAGTCACAATCTCTAATACTAGTTTACACTAAAACTGGTTTAATTTATTTGAAAAATCTTATTATTATTGCCCTTGTGTGTAACTAATATTTATTTAGTATCTGAAATTTATATCTATATAAGTATTTTAATTTTGTGAATAATTTTCATAACATATTTTATAATTCATAAACTATTTATATATCTTCATAAAATCTTAAACTTTTGAAATAGAGAGAGAAAAAAAATCAGATTGACATACTGGCATTCTTCAAAACTAAAAATAATGAAATACATAAAATACAATTAAAATTTTTGAAACATCGATTTCTTTTTTTTAATAATAATAACAGTATCATCACTATATACAAAGTGCTTTAATAATGTTAATGGATGTCTTTACTAAATGTTTATTACCCATAAGCTTACAATGAAAGTACATATTGTAATTAACGGTCACTCAATCTACCCTTGATCACGGAGAGTGCCACCAGATCAATGTGTATCTGGAAAATTTGTTTACCGTGATCAAAAGTGGATGGTGATGATGGTTTGCACCAACTAGACCCAGGGAGACAGCAAGAGATCTTAACTATTGTTCATAACACAATTTTAAAATACTGAATTACAAGCAATTACAAATAAGGGTGAAAATATTTGTAATTTTTAATTAAGCAATCTAAAATTACATATTTTAAGTAATTTAACTATATATTTTAAGACTTCAAGTAAATAAAAAATTCAGCCTCTAAAAGTTATAAAATCTTTACATTAATAACAACAGTTTAAATTGAATGCATTTCTTTTTCTTGCTATTAACCTATTTCCAAATTGCTTCATTTTTGCCACAACTTGAAACAGACAAAATGGAGAAATTATAAGATTTACTTTTTAAAACAAGGATATATATGGTTCCTTTAAATAATCTCTAGTTTCAAAAATGATTAGTAATAATCATTATTGTATTTATCTGAAATGGATGGTGTCAAAGTTGTGAGTGGAGGAAGTTTGACAATGGTAAATGAAAATGTAACAATTTTCTTTAAATATTATATTAAGCTATTAATTTTTCCTATTCAATTTGTTTTAGCTACTACTTATAAGTTTAATAAACATCAACTTTTTCAAAACATCCACAAGCAATACTAATTGTACATAGTATTTGCAAATAAAATTTTTTTAAAGGTTTTTATGAATCAGCTAAATTTAAATCAAAAATTTTTGATTGAAAGTTAATAGCAATAGTTGCCAAATAACATCATCCCAATCAAAGATGGCTTATTTAAATCATATTTAGCTTTTTGTTTTTCTCAATTACATTTGTATAAAAAATTACAAGAAATTGATATACATGTTCCATCTTAATTTTTCATTATAAATTTATTTAACTGTAATAATGATAGAGCATTTTTAGAAAACTTACATAATTTCAACAAAAGTCTATTCTTGGATTTTTATGGTATTAATAATAATTGATAAATATATGAAATCAAAATAATCAACAAAACTTAAACCAAAAATGCAAGTTTGTGTTCAATGCATTTTTGAATGGCCTCAATTTATTTGTAAATGGATAGTATAAAATTTAATTTCTAAATCTAATCTCCCATTATTTTTTTAATTCCCTCTGTCATTATTATCATAAATATCGGGATTTAATTAAAGCAGTTTTATTCTAACTACAACAACACACCCATTTTCATAACTGATATTTAACATATTTTTTTTTTTTAGATCTAGAGGTCTATTTAATTTTGTCTATTGTGACTCAAAAATAAAAAATTTTTTTTTTGAAATCTATTACAATTTTTAAATCTTACTTTTAAAAATAGATCCCCCTCTTCTTTTTTTTGTTCATTATCTTAACCTGACCTGCTATGTGGCCGCTAGAGGCGCTGTTTCTGTCTTTTCACACAGAACATTTAGGGTAGGGGCCTCAAAAGCAGACGACGCTTGTGTTTGCCGCTAGGTGGCGCTGTTCACCATGCGTACGCACAGGAACCTTCCACAAGCTAGCCGGCAGCTTACATCGTCTGCTAGCAAGAACCTAGATGGCGCTGATTGCCGTAAACACATCTAGCTTATGTGTCGTCTGCTATCAGAAACTACCAAGATTCTAGCCCACTACGCGGCGCTGTTTCTCCACGTTATACACGGTAAAAACAGCAACCTCTAAATGCCTCATTGCTAACGTTTATGAACATAGTACTTAAACCATTCAGGGCCTATAATGTACAGGGGTGAATAATTTATAAAGTCATAACTATTTAAATATACGGACAAACATAATTCACCATTTCATGAATCGATGTACTTTTAAAGTATGATTTTGTAAAAAGCGATCTGTTTTTTTAATTATTTACTCTAAAAGTGGTTGTTTTTTTTTTTGTAAATAAAACAAAACATAATTTTCGGTCTGTGTTTTTTTTATTTTAAAAAAAGCTATTTTTTTTTTCCTATGGCAGTATATCGTTCAAAAATGTATTATTTTAAAAGATTATTGTTTGTAAAACTTTTTTTTTTACACTTTCAATTAATATTTTCAATAAATTTTAAAGTAATATAAATTATATTTCAGTTTATAGATTACTATTTTGAAAAATAAAGTGTTATTTGCGTGCTGGGTATACCGTGTGCTTGTTACTCGCAAGCAATAATTCGAAGATCTGTTTATCAAAACTTCCTCTCACAATAATATTAAAGGCATAAATATTTATTGAAATTGTATTTAAAATTTTAGAATCATTTTAATAACTAAAAATGTCATATACTCACAAGGAAATTTCAAAATAATAGGTTTAATAAGTACCGTATGAGAAAAGTAAGATATTATACAGAGTCAGAAAAAAAAAAGATTTAGAGCAAATATATATATACATTTAATATCTTTATTGATGGTTGGAATTTAAAAAGTTTCTTTCAAAACTGATGCTCGTGTTAGGCTTGTATACTGTTAAAATTAAAACTATTAGTCCTCATAAATAATTTGGAAGACATTGCCTGTCAAAATTGGATGATCATCGAAAATTGTATATGATCTTAATAGCCTAAAATTCAGAAGCCTGATAGTACTGTCTTTGCCAGTGCACTGTTTCTTTCTTTCATTATTGATACATAAGTAAGAACAGGTAAAACACATTTATTAAAAATCTTCCTTTACAGACATGTAAATATATTTCCTTTTAGTATCAAGTTATTTCTACCAAAAGCACCCCAACCAAGTTTAATTCTATGATTAATTTCATCCATTATGTTTCCATCTGTATTAATAATCTGACCAAGGTGTTTGTAACTGTTAACTTCTTCTAACTAATCATAATCGATCTTTATTTTCATATTTTAAGAAAATCCATTAAACATTACTTTAGTCTTTTAACATTTATCTTTAGTCCTACTTTCATCTGATAACTCCTGCAACATTTCCAGCAGCTCTGAAGCATAAGTTGCAAAAACAACTACATCATCTGCAAAATCTAAATGACTTAAATAATCTCCATTTACTTTCACTCCTTTAGCTTCCCATTTTAATCCACAAAATATTTCTTGCAGCACTGCTGTAAAAAGTTTTGGAGATATGGAGTCACCCTGTCTTACACTCTTCTCAATGTTGACTTTCCCAGTATCATTATCTAATCTAATTGTTGCTGTTGCATTTTTATAAATATCCTTTAAAATTTGACAATATCTTGGGTCTATACCTTGTTGATTCAATGCTTTAATCACTGAAGAAAAGTTTATAGATTCAAATGCCTTTTCATAGTCTACAAATCCAAAACAATGGCAACTCATATTCATTTGTCCTTTCTATAACTTCTCTCAATACCTGGATATGATCTGTACTAAAACCACTTTTAAATCCAGCTTGTTCTCTTGGTTGGGGGAAATCCAATGTTCTCTGTAGACGAGTTGTAACTATCTTGGTAAAAAATTTGTATGTAACTGATAAAAGGCTGATAGGTCTGTAATTTCTAATATCCTCTTTATCACCTTTTTTAAATATTAATATTAATACTGCATTCTTCCAATCATCTGGTACATCTTTATCATTTAGACATTTGGTATATAACATTGCTAAAAAAATTCTATTTTTTCCCCTGCTTCTTTAAATATATCAATTATAATTCCACTATTATCTGGAATCTTTTCTTTCTTCATATGTTTAATTGCATGTCTCACTTCTTCATTTAAAATTCTAGGTAATTCAGAAGATGTCATAGATATAGGAGGTATTTGTTCTTTATTACTATATAATTCTTTATAAAAGTCTTCTATCCATTTCATGATGTCATCTCTCTTTTTAGTAATAATTCCAGCTTTTTTTTTTATTGCAGATATGAATTTCCTACCAATACCAAAATGTTGTTTTACACTTTTGAGACTTTCATTCCCTTCTGCTGCTCTCCTTGCTAGTTCACAGTTATACTTTCTTATATCATTTTCAAATTTTTTCTGCATCATTTTACAAAATTTGAGATATTCAATTCTTTTTAACGCATCATTTTTGTATATCTTCATATTCCTTCTTAAAAATCATAAATTCTCTAGTCTCAGTAGAAATTTTATTGATCAAGTGCTGTTGCAGTTTGAAAAGTATATCAGTTGTTTTTATATTAATTTCATTCAAATCTGAATCATGTTCAAAATCTACTAATACTTGAAACCTATTTGTAAGTTCTATTTTAAATTCATTAGAATGTTTCTGAAAATTAGGAATATCAACTGTAAATATTGTTTTTCTTAATAATTTTTGTCTCTAGTTTTGCATTAACATGTATTTCACATCTTACTAACCGATGATCATTTCCTCGGTTAAATTTATTAAGAACATTACAATCTTGAAATATGTATTTTCTGTTAGTCAAAATATAATCGAATTCTGCTGTACTTTCATTTGGATGCTTCCATGTCCATTTCCTTTTAACATTTTTCCCAAAATAATTCATAATATAAGGTTTTCCTTTCCCTGCAAACTCCACAAGTCTCTGTCCTCTCTCATTTCTATTACCATAACCAAAATTACCACCAGCACTTTCATCTTTCATTTGTTTACCAATTCTAGCATTAAAGTCTGCCATAACAATTTTAAAATGTTGTTAACTCTGATCAAAAGCCATTTGTGCATCCATATAAAAATCTTCTACTACTTCATCACTTTGAGAACTTGTGGGGCATAAACCTGAATTATCTGCATTTGGTATCTGCTATTAAGTTGTATAACTAATCTTGCCACTCTGTCCGATACACCATCAATCTCCACAATGTTGTTTTTTCACTTTTTATTTATAATGAATACTACTCCACTTGTCCACTTGTATTTCCAATATTTGTGCCTTTATAATAGAGTACATGTTCACTTTTTAAAACAATTGTCTCTTCACCTTTTCTTCTAACTTCACAAAGTCCAATAATATCCCATTTAATATAAGACAGTTTTTCTTCTAACTCTTGCAATCTTTCTTCACTTGAAAGTGATCTGTTGTAAGTACCTAAATAAAAAAAGGCATCATCAAATGGCAGCCTGTGTCCACAATCAGGGGTTCTGAGCAGCCTCTGCCTTCGGCCACCAACTGCTGCCTTGGTTGGTGACTTTACAGTCTCCTGGGAATAAGGGCCATGATTTATTTTTGTCTGTCATAATTGTATATATATTGGAAAAATATTATCATTTACACAAGCATTCATTCTGCCTTATCAGGCAACTGAGAAGAAAGTCCATGGTGTTTTTTGATCTTAATCTCAGAGGTAAAAATCCAATAACCTCGTCGTGCTGGCTAATGTGTTGGTGAGCAGCCCATCCATGTTTATATACTATATGAATAATCACATAGTAATAACAGCTGCAATGACAAGAACGTATGGAGTGGACATTAAGAATTTGCCTTGATCAGTTTCTTTAAGGCCTCCAAGAGGAATCAAAGGGTTTCCTTTCAATTAATAGGATGACAAGAAATTTGTAACCTCCTGAGTGAAGACTATTTCTTGCATTAAATCAAATCTTAATGATTAATCAAAGTAAATTATAGTTTATTAGTTGATATTGTGAAATTGGTAAATATTTAAGTATCTCTATTGGGTGATATATATTAAAATTTGTCTATTTAGAAATTCATTTATAGACTCATTAAACCACCTATCTACTCACAAACATTATATTAGAAAATCTGTAGAGATTCTAACCAGTAAATAAATTCAAGTATATTTATTATCTCCTTTAAGTTTGCGACGGTTTTCTGTTTGATCACAACCCCATAAGTTAATAATTGTTGAAATCTACAGGAAAATGCTATAATGTCATATTTTAAAGAATATTTATAAAAATGCAACAGCAACAATTAGATTAGATAATGATACTGGGAAAGTCAACATATTAAAATAATTTCCTTGAATTATTAAATTGAAAACATTTTTATAAAGCATGTTTATATATATTATTTGAAGTATATTTCTAATATTTAATGTGATGGGTGCTTTATAATTAACAATTTTATAATTAATGAATAAATATAAGAAGTAATTTTCTTTTGAGTGGTATGTTAAAGAATTATAATTTCTTTGTTCCTAATATGAAAGATACTTTCTATATCTTTTTTCATATCATTAATTTGAATTATTTGAAAGTAAGACAAAAGAGTTACTAATGAATAATATTTTTACCTAATTTTTCATATTGTTAGGTTCAACTCTAAATTATCTTAAATATCATAAGAATTAAGAGGTTATTAAATGTTTAGGTATTTAGCTTTTATTGGTACATAATTAGATATGAATGAAATTACAGTTTTATTTTGTATATTATTATCTTTAAAATGAATCGCAAATTATGCTTCCCCCTTCCCTAATGCAATTTGAGAATGTTTGTAATTTTTATTTTTATGAGATTAGTCAAATAATTTAAATATTTAGGTTCAAGAATACAAAAATTGGATAGTTACAATAGTTGTAGGCTACATAATTTCCCAGTCACAAAATTAAGGTGTAGCTGTAGTACAAGTTATAAATGAAATTCTATGGAGAAGTCCAAAGATACTAAACCATTTTAATAGCACTTTATAGTAAAAACAATTACTGTGCACATTGGATTTCTGACTTTCAATGCTCATATCTTAATTAAAAACAATTAGGGAACAAATAATTTTAAAAAATTTTCAGGAGGAAAAAAGAAAACAGACAAAGAAAATCTTTGACCATTGATCATTTTTTATTAATCTGAGCTAGGATGAAATAGTGAATGCCCATGCCTTATTCACTCCAATTTTATTTAAGTATAAATTTGGTCACTTAACTACTGGAGGCATTCAATCAAGAGCACGATGTGCAATGCTAAATATTTAGAAATTAATGTTTGTGTGTGTGTTGGGGGAGGGAGAATCAATGGTCTCGCATTCGGTCAACTCAAATACAATTACTAGCTTTTTAATAACAGTGATTTTAATATACATCATTAGACCTGAAATTATCTTGACTGCTATAAAACAGACTTATCTTCAGATAGATTGTCATCTCACCCAAAGCAATGTCATTCTGATTGTAATGCTTTGCATAAGTCTCATTTACTAAGTCAAAGACTTATGATTTGGAGGTGAATAACACAGGTGATGAATGAACATATAAAAATTTTGCAGTTTTAATTTTAATAAAGAACAACTATTGATAAGCAAATATTTTATAAAAACAAAAATAAATGAATTTAGGAAAAGTTACTGATTTTAGCTTTTTCAGAATTTCAAAATATGATATACGTGTATAAACAATGTCCCATTAATAGTTAAATCCCCCAGCCAGATAGTTGATTAATAAAACCTCAAAATATCTAGTCAACATACCATTGCAGTCAAATTCCTTACTACAATAGGTGTTTCAATTCAAATAAGTCTTTAGACCATTCTGGAGAAACAAAAACAGTCCCAAGCATTATACATATTGACTTGAAAACAGGAAATGTTTATCTGAAAATTTGTGATGATAAGGATTTTACCTGTAATTATATATTGAACTATTTCCATCATCTGTTATTAATTATGAAATATTTTTAAAAGATATCAAACTTTATTTAAACTTTTAAATACATTCAACTGTTAGCAAAGCATACAGATTAATTTATTACAACATTTTAAGTGCTGTTTGTTTTTTTTTGCTGGCCTTACCAGTGACAGTACTAGCATGGAAATTGAACTTTCGATTTTTAGTTTTGTGAATTTAAGATAATGCTTGTTCTTACTAATTAGGCTATTCTGAAAAATCAAGTCACTAGAAATTTTATATATTTATCTATGAAGATTCTCTTGGTTTCTCCAGTTTTTTTAAGGGCAAGGTTAATGAGTAGTTTTGAAATATTATGAATTATTTACATTAGACTGATTTATAAAGTTATCTACTATAAATGTGAATGGTTTATACAAATTTTACTTTTTACTTTCTGCCCGTTATTTTTCTTGTCCAATGTATTTTAGGTGCATTTGATTTTTCTTTTTAATCATTACTTTTTGCTCTTTTAATTACGTATTTTGAAATGAGTCAGATGATTTCAGCCATATATGTTCTTCCATATTCACATGGTATTTCATAGATGCAGTTTTTGTGTTTCAATATTTGCAGTTTGTGTTTTATAGAAGTTAGACTTTTTCATAGGGCACTTATGACTTTGGAAAGGAATCGTAATATACTGATCACAGATTTTCTTTAATTTAGCTGCAATTACTAATATCTATGGATACGCTTTAATACCTATAATTGTTTTTTCTTATGGTGTTTCTTTTAGTTAGCTATTTCATAATGATAGCTGATGGATAAGTATTTTTCATGAGAGTTTATGCTATATGATTTTTCTTTTTTCAAGTTATTGGTTTCTGAATAAGAATTTTTATTCTGATTAGAGTGTGTGAGTTTTCTGTTGATTGTAATTTTGATTTTGCTATGAGGGAATCTTGTCAAAAGAAAATTAAGAACTGTAGTGTCTGTTCTTGTTTTAATTCTATTGTGAATTTAAGTAAAAGAACATAATTATTGATAGTATCCAGAATGTTTGTAGTAATGCTTTACCACATGCCATAGAAAAGCCAGACTTTAATTGTAGATAGAATTTTATTTATGGTTGTAGTTTCAAGTTCTTCCATGTAAATATTGCTGATCGGAGATAGCAATAAGGAATCAAAAAGCATCTTTTGATTTTGTTGGAAGAATTCTATAGTATATAATAATAGTATGCTGTGCAGAATGTTAAGTGCAATAAACTATCAATTGGAAGAATTATTATGGTTTGTACACTACTATTGGTATTTAATTTTTTTTTTACATTAGATAATGCTTCATCACAGAGTACTTTTGTGATTAAGTTTTTCACATCAAAATTTACCAATATGTTAGGTCTTTCACTTTTCATGTTGATTAATTCTACAATTTTCTTAGAATCTCTAACACAGAACTGTCTCTTGTATGCCAAAGAACTAAGAACATTAGAATTTTTGATATAGTGAGTTTTCAGAATTAACAATAGATCTTAATGGAACCTGGCCTTTATTGATTTTAGATGACCACAAAGATGTGGAATTTTTGCCAAAATATGTCAATCTAATTTTTTCTGAATCATTGAAACAGCTGTGATCAGGGATGCTTTCTGAATAATATTTACAGTTGTGATTCATAGCTAGTATGGGACTTTTAGTCTGTTGGGAGAAGCTCTTATTGTATCATAATTACTATTATCCATTTACAAATGTTATATTGCTCTTGCTAGCAGGAAGAATGCTTATAGATTTGTCTAGTTTAAGATTTAATAGATTTTTCTCTCAACATAAGTGATATTAGATTTGTATTGTTGGTGTCTCATTTTCCAGTGTAATTTTGCTTTCTCTTAACAAAGTCTCATTTGCAGTCTAAATAATTCTGTCTAGGAATGAATTAGAGGATTTAGTTATAAGCTTTTAGAAGCTGATTGGAAAACTCTTATGAAATCTTTATCAGTAAATTTATTTTTTAACAAAGATTATTAAAGTCAACATTGAGAAGGGTGTAAGACAAGGTGACTCCATATCTCCAAAACTTTTTACAGCAGTGCTGCAAGAAATATTTTGTGGATTAAAATGGGAAGCTAAACGAGTGAAAGTAAATGAAGATTATTTAAGTCATTTAGATTTTGCAGATGATGTAGTTGTTTTTGCAACTTATACTTCAGAGCTGCAGGAAATGTTGCAGGAGTTATCAGATGAAAGTAGGACTAAAGATAAATGTTAAAAGACTAAAGTAATGTTTAATGGATTTTCTTAAAATATGAAAATAAAGATTGATTATGATGAGTTAGAAGAAGTTAACAGTTACAAACACCTTGGTCAGATTATTAATACAGATGGAAACATAATGGATGAAATTAATCATAGAATTAAATTTGGTTGGAGTGCTTTTGGTAGAAATAACTTGATACTAAAAGGAAATATACCTATGTGTTTATCAAAATATGAAAATAAAGATTGATTATGATGAGCTAGAAGAAGTTAACAGTTACAAACACCTTGGTCATATTATTAATACGGATGGAAACAATGGATGAAATTAATCATAGGATTAAACTTGGTTGGAGTGCTTTTAATAGAAATAACTTGATACTAAAAGGAAATATATTTACGTGTCTGTAAAGGAAGATTTTTAATAAATGTGTTTTACCTGTTCTTACTTATGTATCAATAATGAAAGAAAGAAACAGTGCACTGGCAAAGACAGTACTATCAGGTTTCTGAATTTTAGGCTATTAAGATCATATACAATTTTCAATGATCATCCAATTTTGACAGGCAATGTCTTCCAAATTATTTATGAGGATTAATAGTTTTAATTTTAACAGTATACAAGCCTAACACGAGCATCAGTTTTGAAAGAAACTTTTTAAATTCCAACCATCAATAAAGATATTAAATGTATATATATTTTGCTCTAAATCTTTTTTTTTTTCTGACTCTGTATAATATCTTACTTTTCTCATACGGTACATATTAAACCTATTATTTTGAAATTTCCTTGTGAGTATATGACATTTTTAGTTATTAAAATGATTCTAAAATTTTAAATACAATTTCAATAAATATTTATGCCTTTAATATTATTGTGAGAGGAAGTTTTGATAAACAGATCTTCGAATTATTGCTTGCGAGTAACAAGCACACGGTATACCCAGCACACAAATAACACTTTATTTTTAGAAATAGTAATCTATAAACCGAAATATAATTTATATTACTTTAAAATTTATTGAAAATATTAATTGAAAGTGTAAAAAAAAAAGTTTTACAAACAATAATCTTTTAAAATAATACATTTTTGAACGATATACTGCCGTAGGAAAAAAAAAATAGCTTTTTTTAAAAAAAAAAACACAGACCGAAAATTACGTTTTGTTTTATTTACAAAAAAAAAAAAACACTTTTAGAGTAAATAATTAAAAAAACAGACCACTTTTTACAAAGTCATACTTTAAAAATACATTGATTCATGAAATGGTGAAATAGAATGTAAAATTATTACGTTTGACCGTATATTTAAATAGTTATGACTTTATAAATTATTCACCCCTGTACATTATAGGCCCTGAATGTTTTAAGTACTATGTTCATAAACGTTAGCAATGAGGCATTTAGAGGTTGCTGTTTTTACCGTGTGTAACGTGGAGAAACAGCACCACGTAGTGGGCTAGAATCTTGGTAGTTTCTGATAGCAGACGACACATAAGCTAGATGTGTTTACGGCAATCAGCGCCACCTAGGTTCTTGCTAGCAGACGATGTAAGCTGCCGGCTAGCTTGTGGAAGGTTCCTGTGCGTACGCATGGTGAACAGCGCCACCTAGCGGCAAGAAAAAGTGTTGTCTGCTTTCGAGGCCCCTACCCTGTATGTTCTGTGTGAAAACACAGAAACAGCGCCTCTAGCGGCCACAAAGCAGGTCAGGTTAAAGTACCTTTTTTTTTTACAATACTATTTTTGAATTTACTATAATATCTGAAGTGAGTTTATCAAATTGATTTGGGGAAAACTTTTAATACTTGCTAGAATAGCTTCCTATGACTTTTTAGCAACTTCCGATGGTATATTTTACTATAATTTTTTTTTAAAAACCTTAATACAAAAGGGATTTAATATATTTTGTTTAAATTAAAAAAACAATTCTTCTCCAATATCTATACTTATATAAAAACTCAACTAAGTTAAACAAAGGAGTCTTCAATGAGTAATTTTAATAATATTCTTTTAAAATATTAATTAAAAAGAATATATTATTCTAAAACCAACAAGTACTAATAACATACAGATCCAATCGCGGTTGAGAGACAGTGCAGTCAATAAAGTGGAAGTAATGCGACTAGCTAAAACAATTCTATACTTTGATAATAGATTCATGTTGAATAAAATAATAAATTTCTCAGGATTATTTAATAATGTGTATTCTTAGTCTTATTTTACTTTATTAAATAGTTAAGGTTTTACTTCATTAACGTTTGAAATAAATTAATATATATATATATGTGCTCTGCGCACAGATAATGAAGCTATTGTATGTGAAATTATCAAAATTTATCGCCAAGCACTTTCGGGACAGTGTATAGTCCCATATTCATGGCGACTTGTATTTACATGTTGCCGTGAATATGGGACTATACACTGTCCCAAAAGCACTTGGCGGTAAATTTTGATAATTTCACATACAATTAATAGCTTCATTATCTGTGCGCAGAGCACATATATATATTAATTTACTATATTAATAAAAATATTTACAAATAGATTGTGTCTTACTGTAAGAAATAATTAAGAGTAACTCGTTCTGCATTTTAAAACTAAGGTTAACAATTTTAAATACAAAATTGATTGATTTATCTCAGGATTTTATAAAGAAAATAAGTGTGAATATAAATTATGTTTATGCATAATGTAAAAGGTATATTATGAATATTATCTTACCCAATACTTTTATATTTCAGATAGCATTAATACAATAATGATGTATTTAATCCAAATAGATTTGATGTGTAATTTAATATCTCAAATATGATCTTTCTAATATCATAAATATGCAGTGATGATGTTTTTTTAATAACGACAAAAGAGAAATAGTAACAATTACTTTATTACATAATATAAAATAAATGATACAAAATGAATAATAAGAAAATTATATGCAACGTCTAATAAATATTACCATTTGTTTCCTAAATCTAATTTGAATTTGGGATATGAAAAGTGTATTATCAAATAATGTTGCAAGAACACTAACATTAAATAGGAATAAGTTGTTTATTTATTTATAAAAAAAATCCTCAATTCAAATATTGGAGGGATAATAGTCATCATAACTATCAATGATAAATGCTCTATGTGATTCTTAATTAGTTTGTTTCACTAATTAATCAACCTCACTTAATAATGCTGGAGAAGTTTTCACTCTTTTATTTCATCTTCAGATCTTTATTGGATTCATTTGCTGGCTTAATATTAGGAGTGCTACTCCACTAACAAAATATAATTAGATCATTAGGATGCCTTGTTACATACAACAGTGGAAAATTAATACTAACATATGAGAGTGATGCAGAAAATATTCCTTACAGATTACTTATCTAAATAATAATTAACTCCATTTAACTTTGAGGTTGAAATTTAAGAACCCATAAAACATATAATAATTGCAGTATACTACCGTTTTATAAATTTAGTAGTTATTTACATTTATCCAAACTAAACTTAAGGTAAATCATATTCAATCTTAACAATATTAAATAAAAATATTACCTGTACTACATGAGCACAATAATAGCTATAACTAATAATATTAACTAAGAAAGAAGCAATTATGAGAAAGTGCATTAAGTAATCAGTGGATTTATTGTACAATTTCATTTTTTTAATTCTTTCTGGACATAGCGTAAAGATTAATAAATTCCATTTATCATACTTGTTAACTCAAGGCAAGTTGCATTCAACACAATGTTTTAAGATTGTTTATCACTTGGATGTTTATCATATTTAATATTTGCTTTGATAATCTACAATTCAGAAGTGGTATTTAAATATTTGGCTTCATAACCCATTAATGGTATTTAAATATTTAGCATTGGTAATCCATAATACATTTCTTTAAACACTGGATACAAATTCATAGTTTGTTACATGCAGCAATTTAATTCATTTGAACAGTTATAAATTTATCTAGAGGATTAATGTTTATTACTTCTTTAATTTGAGATATATAATTAATCTATTCATTTATAGATCTTTAATCCATGATGCCAGTAATTCTGATCATATCTATGATAAGGCAAATAGTTTATTATCCATAACAAAGTGATTTTCATTACTTTTTGAATCAAAGTTTGTTTCTCTAAGCAACAAGTTTATGGAAGCATATTTGAGTTGAAAAATTGTTTAAACTTTTTTCTTATATAATTAAAGTCTAGATAAATTTATACTATTGGTATATGCATTTTCTTGAAGTAAAAAGAAAATTATTTTACAATATTTTGAAAATAAACAGCAACTTTTTTGAAGTTAGTAAATATAATTTTCCAATTATATCAGCTATTTAATATTATTTTCAATTGAAAAAGTGCATTGATTTTTGTTGAAGTGGTAAGACAGCATATAAAGAATTAATGATTGTTGTTCATCTTTTTCCTAGTGCAATAAGTCACTAGCAAAGTCAAATACCTAGCTGTTTGGTCCAGCTGATCATCATGTAGATGGCTACCAAAATGGCTATTTAAAAATTTGAACCTGTTTAAGTTCTGACTGCAAAAAATTTGTGAAGATTGTCTGGATTTTCCAAACTTAAGCTTTTATATTAGTTCTCACATGGTGTCTGAATAACAATATTCTCCATTATGCATTGGAGTTTCTTGGTTTGACCGGGAAATATTTGAAGAGGTTATCATGGTTACTGCTTGGCAAAATGATAGATCATAAGATTTTTGAATCAGCATGGCAAAAACTTTGTGAACATTTAAAAATGAAGAAAAAGAAAATAATTTCAGTCATTTCCAATTGCTTCACTTTTATTTCTGGGTTTTGAAATACTATTACAAATATTTATTTTCAATAAATCGTAAAACTATAGTTCTCAGGTCTTTATTTCCATTAATTTTAAATTGGTCTGTTAATAAATAATATATGGTTTAATAAATCTTCTAGCACTAAATCTTTGCTAAATAAAAATCAAAATACTTAAGCTTCTACACACACAAAATATATAAAAATTGTTTATTCTGCACATAAATAAAAATGTAATCTAAATATAGTTAATTGCTTTTCCTGAAAATATTTTAGTGTGGTAATGTTAAATTTATAATTCTATTTATTTAAGTGTGAAATTAGTTTTATGTCTGTGAGCACTTTTATCTGTTTATACCACTTGATATCTTTGTTCCTTAATAAGAATAATGATAATATATACGTGTATGTATTTTATAGAAACATCAATAATAAAATCTGCTTGGAAAACCATTCAAAAATGCTTCATAAAATTATATATTTTCTCATAAACATTAGTATGAGAGACAATTAAACATGATATTGATTATCTAAGATGCTATGCAACCAATGACAGTGAGAAATATATTTGCTTAACTATAGAAATTAAAGCCAATAAAATTGTTTTTTAAATAGCCAACTTACAGTGATGTTACAAGGTTACAATATATATAAGCAGACAAGGGGAAATCAAAATGTAATATTTTTTTTATTGCTAATATCTGAAAAGATATTTATCTAATATCTTAAATATTTATTTTTCAGTAATAGAAATAATATTTTCTCTCTGTAAATAAAATATAAATACACACATACATTTGAGCAGCAGTTCTCAAACTGTGGGTCATGACCCCTTTGAGGGTCAAACAAACCCTTTCACAGGGGTCACCTAAGACCATTGGAAATTACAGTTATGAAGTAACAACAAAAATAATTTTAAGGTTGGGGGTCACCACAATATAAGAAATTGTATTAAAGGGTCGCAGCATTAGGAAGGTTGAGGCCCAGTGCATTAGAGTAAAATATTTATTATAATAAATATAAAATTAAATTAAAGAAAAACCATTTCAATTTAAAGTTATTTATCTGTTTGACTAAATTTCTAAGACAACATGAACATATTAATATGCAATATTATTAATTAAAAAAAAAAAAAATCAGTCAACAATTTTATCATTTCAATACATTTATAATATAGAATATTCTAATTAGTATTTAAATGTCTACCAAGCAAAATATTCTTAAATTAGAGAATGTATAAAATTTTAAAAACCATATCAACTTAATTTAAATATATAGTATTGGTGTTGCATTTAAAAAAATACAACATTGAAGTTCAATAATTAATTTACAAATACACTAATAAAATTGATGCAACATTGCAAATTATTAATAAAAAATAGCGTATTAATCATTTGGGAAGATAATATGTTTCCCACATTAAGATTATTATAATGTTATTCATTGCATTTACTTAAATGCATTTAAATAAGTCAATTATTTTATATAGCATGATGTTTTTTACAAACTGTAATATTTAATAATGATAATCATGCAATGCTTTTAGTGATTTTCATTCACATAATCCACAATCCTATTGTTTTCAAAATAGTCTTTTTCAATAGATTATTAAATAATGTCTCATGTTTCAACATTATTTACAAGCCTATAAGTCATTTATATGAATTATGAGATTATTTGCAAATGTTGAAAATTTAAATAACTAATTATTAAGCTGAAAAAATTTTCTAAAAAAATTTACAAAAGTGATATCACAAAACAGTAATTATAAAAAGTAATTTGGGAATGAAAATGGAAAACTAAGGAAATAAAAAATAAATTGAAAATATGTAAGTCATCTAGCTTTTAAAAATATGCTGTTTTTACAAATAATGCTTCCAAGATTATATAAGAACTACCAGACAAAAGCAAGAAAATTAAAGATAAATCCTTAAAAAGATCAAAGTAATGTTCAATGGCTTGAAAAAAAAGAACATGATAAAGACTGATAATGAATTATTTGAAGTCAATAACTACACATATCTAAGGCAAGATGATTATTATAGATGGAAACACAATGGATGAAATTCATCACAAAGTTAAACTTGGATAGAGCACTTTTGATAGAAATAACTTTATATCAAAATGCGTGTGAAGATTTGTAATAAATGTGTTGTTCTAGTCTGACATGTAAATGCTTAATAAAAGAGCAATACATAGTTCAGACAATTAAGTGAAGAGTAAAAAGATGAATATTGGAAATAAAGAGAGAGAAAAAAGTAATTCAGAAAAGACATTGATTATTAAAGTTATCACCGAGACATTATTGAAATGGAATTAAGTTGAGCACATAACTAGAAGATATTGAAATGATTGGTCAGTGAATTTCTATTATCTAAAAAGTTGTATTTAAAATTTTTTATATCAAAAACAATTAGACAAAATAAGAAATTAATACAGACTACACAAAAACAAACAAACAAATACGGATCATAAACAGAAAAGATTGCAGTAATTATCATAGAATATCTTTTTTTGAGAAAAATGTTAAAAGGAAATGGACATGGAAGCATCCAAATGAAGGTACAGCAGAATTGGATTATATTTTGACTAATAAAAAATACATATTTCAAGATTGTAATGTTCTTAATAAATTTAACACAGAAAGTGATCATCGATTGGTAAGATACGTGTAAAGGCAAAACTAGAGACAAAAATTAAGAAAAACAATATTTACAGTTGATATTCCTAATCTTCAGAAACATTCTAATGAATTTAAATTAGAACTTACAAATCGGTTTTAAGTATTAGTAGATTTTGAACATGATTCGGATTTGAATGAAATATGAAAATAACTGATACACTTTTAAAAACTGCAAACAAAGATAGCTGGTAGAAAAAAGCAGCAATTGACCAATAAAATTTCTACTGAGACTAGAGAATTTATAAAGAAAAAAAGGAATATGAAGATATACAAAAATGATGAAGTGAAAAGGATTGAATATCTCGAATTTTGTAAAATGGTGTGGAAAAGAATTGAAAATGATATAAGAAAGTATAACTGTGAACTAGCAAGGAAAGCTGTAGAAAAGAATAAAAGTCTTACGAGTGTAAAACATTTTGGTATTGGTAGGAAATTTACATCTGCAGTAAGAAAACAAAATGTAATTATTACTAAAAAGAGAGATGACATCATGAAATGGGTAGAAGATTTTTATCAAGAATTATATAGTAATAAAGAACAAGTACCTTCTATATCTATTACATCTTCCGAATTGCCCAGAATTTTAAATGAAGAAGTGAGAAATGCAATTAAATGTATGAAAAAAGGAAAGGGCTCCAGGTAATTATAATTGATATATTAAAAAAAGCAGGTGAAGAAATATAATTTTTTTTTTTTAGCAAAGTTATATACCACATGTCTAAATGATAAAGATGTACCAGATGATTGGAAGAATGCAGTATTAAATATTTAAAAAAGATGATAAAGATATTAGAAATTACAGACCTATCAGCCTTTTATCAGTTTTATACAAAATTTTTACCAAGATAATTACTACTCATCTACAGAGAACATTGGATTTCCACCAACCAAGAGAACAAGCTGGATTTAAAAATAGTTTTAGTACAGTAGATCATATCCAGATATTGAGAGAAGTTATAGAAAGGATAAATGAATATGAGTTGCCATTATGTTTTGGATTTATAGATTATGAAAAGGCATTTGATTCTATAAACATTTCTTCAGTGATTAAAGCAATGAATCATCAAGATATAGATCCAGGATATTGTTATATTTTAAAGAATATTTATAAAAATGCAACAGCAACAATTAGATTACATAATAATACTGGGCAAGTCAACATTGAGAAGGGTGATTCCATATCTCCAAAACTTTTTACGGCAGTGCTGCAAGAAGTATTTTGTGGATTAAAATTGGAAGCTAAAGGAGTGAAAAGTAAATGAAGATTATTTAAGTCATTTAGATTTTGAAGATGATGCAGTTGTTTTTACAAATAATGCTTTAGAGCTGCAGGAGTTATCAGATGAAAATAGGACTAAAGATAAATGTTAAAAAGACTAAAGTAATGTTTAATGGATTTTCTCAAAATATGAAAATAAAGATCGATTATGATGAGTGTAAGTTAACAGTTAGAAATACCTTGGTCAGATTAATACAGATGGTAACATAATGGATGAAATTAATCATAGAATTAAACTTTGTTGGAGTGCTTTTGATAGAAATAACTTGATACCAAAAGGAAATATGCCTATGTGTTTGAAAAGGTTTTTAATGTTTTACCAATTCTTACTTATGGATCTGAGACTTGGACACTTAATAGAAGAGCAATACAGAGACTTCAGACTGCTCAAAGAAATATGGAGAGATGCATGTTGGGAGTAACAAGAAGAGATCGAAAACAATATATGGGTAAGAGAACAAACAGGTGTTACTGACCTCATTGAAAAGATTAAAAGACTGAAATGGAGTTGGGCTGGACATATTTCTAGAAGAGATAATAATAGATGGATAATTGAAATCTTAAACTGGATTCCAAAAGATTGTAAAAGACCCAGAAAGAGATCACATGTGAGATGTCTGGATGAAATAAGAAAATGTGTAGGGGTGATGTGGAGAAGAGAAGCTAAAGATTGGAGGTGGATTGAACTTGGAGACCTTCATCCTGCAGTGGATTGATAATGGTTGATGATGATTATAGTTATTGACAATAGCAAAAGCAATTTGAAAAATTTTATTGACTATAGTTACTTGCTATCATAGGTGATTATTATACACCCAGGAGTGCTAGAGAACCAAGAAGTACTGCAAATGTTTTTTATTGCCCCCCTCCCCAAATACGAAAAAATTATCATGAAAAAGATGTGTCATATTTACTTTCATTAATTTTGTCAAGACATTTGACTTAATTAATAATTGGAGAAAGAAAGGCAAAAAGAACAAATATAACCACATATATATTGATCCTAAATTTAATGTTTATTTAATATCTTTAAAAGTGCTTTTTAATTTCTTTTAAAGCAAACTATTTTGATAGACTTCAATATTTTGTCTAGATATATCTCTCTATCATATAGTATTTCTCAACTTTTAGGGTCTTTGAGAGAATCTTAATAAACATAATCTGATTTTCCAAAAAACTATGTTCAAAATTAATCACAAATTTCCCTTTTTAAAAAAGTTTCTTACTTTTCTTTTGCGTCACATGCCAATCTGATAAAGATTTGATATCATCACATTCAGCAAATTTTGCTAACATATTTTCAAAATATTATGCATACCCTTAAATAAATGCTCTAATATTACATCTATAGAAGGTTCAAATGTCATTTCCAAAAAATAAATTTGTCAACATTAATTCAGTTAAAGTAGTTATATCACCATGATAAAATATTCATATCTATCAACTTGTTAAAGGTATAATGATTTTGAGGTTAATACTGGAAAACAAAATCCAAATTCACTTTTCTATTTTAAAAAGTATAAAATATTTATATATTGTCAAGATGTTAATTATCCTTGAAAAAAAATTCCAGACTTTTTTGACCCCCGACTATAAAACATCTAGACTTTTTAAACATTAATTACTAAACAATATTCTTTAAAGGTTCCATATTAATTATTAAGAATGTTCTACAAATTATTATTTAAATTGTCAAGAATAGCTCTATCAATATTACGTTGAAAATCTAGAAATCATGGAAAGATGAACTTCCTGTTTTTAATTGTATCAAATTAAAAATTCTATCATCAAAATTATATTTTGTTGCTTACTTCATAAAGTGGTCTATAAACTCTTCCAAAAAGAATCATAAACAGTAGTAACTCTCTCCATACAATAATGGTAACCAGTGCATCATTGTAATCAACTGAGAGGGTTGCTGCTATTTTAAGTTTGTGTAAGCATAAGAAATGATCATGTGATATTTTAATGCTTTGAGAGTCATAAAAATGAGAAAAAAGTTTTAACTAGTATTTATTCCTGCCTAATACAATTTTTTTTATTTCAAATACCTTAGATTTTCCTCACATTAACATTTCTCCCCATATCATGTAAGAGTTATGTAATATGAATAAATTTATATAAATAATCATCTATTTTCAACAAACTATTACAATCCTTCTCACTTTACCAATCTTGACAGTACATTTACTGTAGTGCTGCAGCCCTTTCTATTCTCTTTATTGTTATAAATTTGAACAATAGAAAGTTACTCTTAAGATCAGTCAATGCATGTAACAAATCATTACTATATTTTAATTCTTCCTCATACTATCAACACCTGCATCTTTTCCATTTTTGTAAATATAAAGAACTGTTTCATTGATAGAATGGATGTAACTTTAAAAATAGTCATCTAAATTCTTGTACCATTATTTAAAAGATAATCAAAATATTTTCATCTGTTCAAAATATCATTATCATCATATAAGACATTATTCCATTTTTCAGATTCATATATTATTTTAGATTTGTCAAAAAACATCAAAAGTGACTATGATCAGCAAAATATTTCCTTTATAGTTTTAATCTATTAGGCATCATTAAAACTTTTAATTAGTTATTGAACCATGCATAAATCCTGTATTTTTTATGCAATATAAGTTATTAATAAAACAATCATTATCAGAAAAATTATCAGGATTTTCCTTTTTAATGAATTCAAGAGACCTTAAAAAAATTCATGTCATATATATATAACACACATCATATGCACAATTATTTCCATATACATTAATTAAAAATATAAATTCACATGACAATATTCAAGTACCGTGTTTTAAATGAGCAATAAAAAAAATCAACTTAATTTTTAAATACTGTATATTTAGTATCTGATTGGCTGTCATATAAGCATTCTAAAAGTGCACGAGAGGTTTTCAGCAGTTCACTTTAATTAATATATTTTTATTGTAAAGTTAAGATTTATTTTTGGATCTAAAACTGAACTGTCAAATATATTTAAAATAAAATTATCAACGTTTCTGAAAATAAGGTTTTGGTATGAAAAAATGATTTGTTTCCCTTCTTTTGAAACAGACAAGAGATTGGTTTATAAATCAGAAACTCAGCTTTTTTTTATGAATCTAATTTTTTTTTAAAAAAAACTTGACTATAACTAACAATACATTTTAATGAAATAAAAGTTTCTCATTACATTGTAAAATGTAACTCTATAGGTGTTAAACTAGTATTAAGAATACAGAGGCTAAACTCTCCATACAGTAGCACCACACAGTGCAAACCAGAATAATCAATGGATGCAAGGTTTGTGCATAAAATCTCTATCTAGTGCCTACTCATCCAATATCTTCAGACTAGTTTCTAACTTGTGGCTTTCATCAGTGATGAGTCTTGGATCTGAGAAAACTGCATCTTTGCTTTTAGAACCACACTGATTTATTTTCTATGTTGGTGCATACAACAAGAAATATTGATTACTCTTTATATTATTATTTCTCAAGTTTGACATTAGCCTGATGATTTTATATTATTCTTAAATCTGATCTCAAAGATTGACTGTTTATGTTATGACTCCTGATTATTAAAGTGATTATTTACTGGTGCTAATCTACTACTATTATTTAATTATGATTAATTTTCTACTAATACTTTATTATAATAATATTATTTAGTGATGATTGTTGCTCATTTTTATGTCCATGCTCCATAAAATCAGTGATGTTTTTTTAGTATTTTCTTATATTCAATGTTATTAAAATATATTCAATTAAAACAGACCACACATGGAAAAAATACATCATTATTCAATTAACAAATATTGATAAGTCTAAAGTGAGATGAAATAAGTTAAGACAAATCTGAAAATAAAAATCAAACATTCTGTATATCAACTTATAAAAAAAAAATGTTGGAATTTAAAGATTTTAAAACTAAAATATCTTAGCACTTGTTTAATAACATTTATATCCAGATATAAAGAAATTCAGCAATACTATCTATGAAACTACCTCTGAATAAAGTTTTGCCTATGCTGCTTTATTCATAGGTTATGTTGCTGAATTTATCTATCGTTATGAAGTGATCACTTTACTATATTTGAATTTCAACTAGCATTTTGTAATTGATTTATTTCTTATTCATATGTGTCTATACATATACACTCACAAAAAAATGCTAGTTGTACACAGTAGTAGTTTTAAAATAAAATCCAAAACAAACTAAATGTATCAACTTATTTATTTGAAGTATGAAACTTAAAATTGGAAAATATTAAACACAATATTTATCAGTTATCATTTTCTCGTATTCAAGAATAGGCTACGACTCATTCATATAAAGATTAGATAATAATCTTGATCGGTAATATTGCTAGTCCTTACATATAGAAAAACTCTAAATGATATTTACCATCTTTTATTTATGAAAATAGTGTGTATAATGGGCATGAAAACAGGGGGGGATTGTCCAATAGAAAGATCCTGGACCACATCTGATATGCTGGGAGATGTCATCCCAGTCTCTTATCTAAAAAAAAAAATGTGGCCTTTCAGCAATCCAACCTGGCAAAAATTTGTTAGTATGTGAACCAATGTCTCCACTTAATAACCAAACCTCATATTATAATGAACTTTTGTTAAAATTGCAAATTATAAAAATTAATATAACAATCTTAATGTGAATTCTAAAGAACTTATAGAGATAGCTGCATTAAGATTATAGAGATGAGAATTCTACTCTTAAAATAAAGAATGATGGCATAATTTTAGCAAGTATGAATTATAAAAACATCTAGATGTTGCTCTAGAGCAGGGATGGACAACTTTTTTAATCAGTCAGTTGAATAAAAAATTTTTTATCATAATGCAGGCTAGAATAAATTGAACGATTTAATCAAAAAAAATCAGAACCTATACATGTTATATTTCTTGAGCTATCTAATTATCAATATATTTTTTAAAAAAAGTAAATACATTATTTAATGACTTAAATAGGAATCGTTTATAGACAGGTACAGATAAAAACAATTTGAAACTTTTATTGTTATGATAACAAAGTAAATGCAGAAAACAAAAACAATGTAAGGGATTAAATTTGGAATGTTCCTGATTTATGATTTCATCAAAATTGGGATTCAATTCACTGGTGGCTATTCGTAGAACTGCTGAATTTTCATCTATTATTTGTGATCTAATTTTGCTCTTTGCAATTTTCAATAAAGAAAATGTAGTTTCGCATAGATATGTCGATCCAAAGAATATGAAATATTTCTGTGCATTATCCAGAATATTTTTAAACATTTCTGGATTTAATGAGGCACAAAAGTCTGTTATTCTTTTTTCAGCAAATTGATTCTGTAATGTTAAATTTCATTGTAAATTTATAATTTCAATTGGTTATAAAGTGGTACATCATCAACATTAAAATTAAATGATAGGCTTCCTAAAGATAGATCTTTAGAAATTTTCTGAAAATCATCAAATTTTCTTGTAAATTCATTAAATAAGTCACTTATTACAGCCTCATATTTCATAAAATCAGCACATTTCAAGTTTTTTCCCCCCTTTTTTATGATTGGAAAGTGAGTTAACTGTTTATTTTGGAAAAAAAACTTGAATTTCTCATAAAGATGTGATATTTATACACATATCAAAAATAGTCCTTTCCCTTGTAATATTAAATTTAATTCATTTTGATGTGAAAACATAACAGAAAAGAAAGTCATTCAGCCATTGTTCATCTTTTAATTCACAAAATTTATTGTTTGTCCTTAGCATTTATGAAGCTAACAATTTTATCTAACAAATCATAAAATAATTTAATACTTTTGCAAGACTAAGCCATCTTACATTCATATGGTAAGGAATATCAGTAAAATCGCATTCAATTTCTTTCAAAAATGTTATGAATTGCCAGTAGTTTAAAGCTCTTCCATGAATAAAATTAACTACTTTTGTTACAACCAATATAACATGCTTCAGATTTAGAACTCTTTTGCAAAGGATTTATTGATGAATTATATAATGTAAGAAAATTATTTATTTTCCTGGAATATGGTTTATTTTATCACTTATTCTTTTTAATAATCCAATGTTTTTTCTGTCAAACTAGGACACCCATCAGTTGTGATGTTGACAATTTTGTCCACTTGATATTGTTTTTTGCAAAGTTTCTTGAAGAGCTATAAAAATATTGTCAGACATTCTTTCATAGGATATGCAGAAAGTAATTCCTCCATAATCTCAAATCTATGATTTATACCGCAAATAAAAATTAAAAGTTGGCTTGTATCGGTAATGTCACATAACTCATCTACAGCCAATGCATGATAAGTACAATTTCCAATTTTAATTTATCACATAAATTACTTGAAATATTATCAATTCATTTCACAAGAGTTCTTCATCACAGAGAAATTTTTTCAAACGTCAGTTTTTTTTATCAGGACATAATAATTCAGCAGTATCTATCAAACATTCTTTCATAAATTCCTTGTCAGAAAATGATTTACATTGTTTTGCATCTTATGTGCAACAATGCAATTAGCTTTTGTCACAGTTCTATCTGTATTTGACAAAATTTTCAGTGTATTTTGTTGCTTATGCAAACCACATTTTAGTTTTTCTGTGTCAATTTTCATTTGTTCCAGTGAAATAGTTAATAGTTTTGTTGCAAACCAAACAAACATCTTTATCATCTATATTTGCAAATATTTGAATGTCCAATTATCATTGAAAATGTGCCATTCGGCATCAATTCTTTTTTTTTTTTAATTGGCTCATTTTATAGGCTATAAATTATATTAAATTAAAAATTATAATAATTAGAGAAGGCATAAACTTATTTATAAAATATTATGCACCTATATTATTTTTTCAATAAAAAGTTAAACTCAAAGGAACTTCATTCAATTTATGTTATAATAATAATTAGGAAATAATACTCTGATCTTGCATAGAATATACAGTATTCTTTAAAAACAGAAATTAACATTATTTGCGATGTGATTCCTCCCATATTTTTGCACTTTGTAATATACAATTGGTATTTTAAAAGTTATGATTAAATTTACACAAGTTATGATAAAAATTTTATAATTAGTATTTTATATTTTTCATGGCATTAGGATAAAGTTAACATTATATAACATATGAGTGATAGACCTAGAGATTGCGGTTACAGTGAGTGTAGTTAGGTATGGATTTTCTATATTTAGGCATTTACGAGGTGGGCCAGCTATTGCCTACCCATGCTCTAGCGAATGACTTCTTCAATTAGGAAACACAGTAAATTTACTTCAACTTAAACATTGAAGGCATATCAAAATCAAAAATAGAAATCCATTATAAATTTACAGTGCAACATTGCTGTTGCATTTTAGGGTACTCATCATTCTTCTAATAATGTATATCTTCTTAAAATCGCTGGTTTAATGTTAGTTCTTGACATAGTCTAGTACAGCAAACAATTTCTATTGAAGATGATTTAAGATATAGCATTTATCATTTGCATAATCTTTTATGAAAGCTTTACAAACTTGACATTATAAATTGGTCTTAGTTTTACAGAATCTTGTTTTTTATTACTTGAAAGCCTTTAAGTAACATGAACATATTTTACAATATGTAGCATAGAAAAACAGTCAATTCAGGCAAATGAAGATAGAGAATTCACTAATATTTTTGTTATAACCAAAATAATTAAAATCTTACCACTTTGTGAATCCATATTTCTATAATTAAAAGTCACTCATCTCACAATATAACTTAAGGAAAAGTGGAATCAATTCATTGGATTTCTTGAAAGAAATAATAGAATATCTCTATTGATATGATAAATTTAAAGTTACAGCTATCAAATTTGATTTCACCCTGGAAAAACCCAGTAGTTCTTTTTACAGCCAGTGTGGGTATTCTGAAGACCCAGAAATAGCTGACTCACTTATAAAATATCGTGAAGGTGCTGGAAAAGTGAAGAGGTTTATGAGATCAAGTCAAAAAGAATGATTCCTTTTACACAGGTTTGGTAAATGTAGAAATACCACAAAGAACTACCATTACATTACAATAAGACTGCCAGATTTCAAAACCCAAAATTGATAGAACCAAAAAAAGAAATAAAATCAAAAAGCAGTGATGAATTTGAACATGCTTTTAATTGTCTGAAATAAATAAAAGTACCAGAAGGAGAAAGCATACTTCCACAATTTCTAAAACTTTAGGATGCAAAGATATTGAGAAGAAATTAATAATATAAATATATGATGACTTGAATATTTTCATAGGTAAAACATATAAATTGGTTTTATGAGTTTATTTATATGTAAGAATAGGCAAGACTATACATATGGAAGATGAGTCTTTAAAAAAAATCTTACTTGCTATTATGATCATGCATAGGATTTAAAAATTGCTTCCATATATTTCAATAACATGTGTAGTTTAGTGCAGTGGTGAATTCAAGAGCTGTAGCCCCACATATTGCTGCTAGGTTCTATCACTTCTGGTATTTAAATGACTTTCCAAAACATTTAATTATGATATTATGTTTGGACCATTAAAAAAAAAAGATCTTTGTAGGAACATGATCTTATGATTTTTTTTATGTCTTATACAGATGGGAGAAAAAAATATATTTGACATATATGTTTAGTTTTTTTTTTTTTTAAGAAAAAGGAAAATTAAACAGTAGTACGTGCTATATCAAAATATATTACTTCAATTTATATGCTATTTTAAAAAAGTTTTAACAGACAAAATAAATAAAAGATAAAAATTATATTCCTAAGTTAAAGTTTTTCTTTATTTTTTTTTGTTCTGATGGTTGTAAAGAAAAAAAAATGATATAAAAATGTAACCGTTTAATATCATATACAGTATTACCAAAATTTGCCGTAATATCATATAAATACAATTTATCCAAATTTCAAACACTTTTTAGCAAACTTTATTTGTACATACACCTACGTTTCGACTGACCTGCAGTCTTCTTCAGAGCTATGATATAATGAACAAAAAAACAACTATATAATAGCACCATAAAATTTTTTTTTAAACAATAAAAAAACTAAAAACAACATAAAATATATATATTAAAAACCTGAAATAAATAATCAAACCCATATAAAACAATTAATATAAAATAAAATGTACTACATAAATAAAAAATAAATATAAATTATACGTGAATTCTTAACTTTATACATATATACATTATCTATTTTATTCTTATTAACAATCTACTTAGTAAGTGTAAAGATTATAAAGTTTATAGGTTTTAAATATTCAGCAATAATAAATATAAAATATTAATTTTAAAAGAAGAATGAGTAAGAAAATAATAAATATGATTTAAAATTAAAAGAACTTTAATTACTAATCATAAAGTTTAAGTTTATGAAGAATACAGATAATTAGTAGATTGTTAATAATAATAAAATAGATAATATTTAGATTAATAGTTGTCCTTGAATGTATATATGTATAAAGTTAAGAATACACATGTATAATTTATATTTATTTTTTATTTATGTAGTACATTTTATTTTATATTGTTTTATATGGGTTTGATTATTTATTTCAGGTTTTTAATATATATATTTTATGTTGTTTTTAGTTTTTTTATTGTTTAAAAAAAAAATTTATGGTGCTATTATATAGTTGTTTTTTTGTTCATTATATCATAGCTCTGAAGAAGACTGCAGGTCAGTCGAAACGTAGGTGTATGTACAAATAAAGTTTGCTAAAAAGTGTTTGAAGTTTGGATAAATTGTATTTATATCATATACAGTATATATAATTTTAAAGCTTTAATAAATATTTAATATTTACATTGGAAAAATTTACTTTAAATTATATACATTAGTTTTTGGTTTCACATTTTCTATTCACTATCATTTTATTATTCATTTATTTTTCAATATGATTTTAAATGGCTGAAATTTATATATACAGTACTGTAAATAAACAGGGATTAAATAATAATTTATATTACAATTCGTGATTGCTTTACTCATATCATACTTTTCTCAAAAATGAATCCTATAATTATATTTTTCTTAAATTTCATCTTACGTGTATATAATTCACCATTATTCTTTTTATTGTTAGATAAAATCAATTGAACATTTTTAGTTCATAAATATCGAAGGTAGAAATTACTTTCCAAGAATATAAAATAACCTTAATATTAGACTGACTTTTGAAAATATGGCAAAGAAGAAAGCTATTAAATTCTAGTAAACTTTGTTCTTATACTGCAAGTCATATATGTTCACTAAGAATGACTTTAAACATTATCTTTAGTATGAATCAGTTCATTTATCATTCATTGTTTTGTAATAGACACAAAATCATAAAAATTCAAATTTTAATAGTCATCATATCCAAAATAATTTACGTGAAGGACTGCTAGATTCAAAGCATAAAAATTAAGAAAAGCATCATAATTCTTTTCAATATTTGATAATATTTATATTTCGATTACAAACATGTGACAAATAAGTTTTGTTTAAACATTACTGCTTTTCATACTTAGTGATCATCTTTATAATAATTCATCTTTCAACATAAAAATATAATTTTCATCAACATTTGATAAATGTCAGACATAAATTATAGCTAAACTTTAAAAATTATTTACTATTAATAAGTAATATAATAATTAATAACTTTTAAAAATATTTTGAAAACTTTCAAAGTAGTTCTAATAAGATTGAAATAACAAAACAAAAAAAGAACATTGGTAAGACATTCTTGCTTAAAGACTTATTAATCAAAAATCAATATGTCTATTTATACTACCATCTAGTTAGTTATACAATACCTTATACAGTACTATTGTCTGTAATCAGAGTTGCTATTACATATTGTTACCAAAAATGTTGCCAAAGATAAAATTTTATTTGTGGTGCTTAGCTAGTTTGAGAGAAAATAATTTTAGCACAATTTTATGTTAATCACCTTTAAATGTTAATAAAAATATATAAGCACACACAGACAGGATAATTATCAGTGAAACATAAATCTGGTTGAAAGTGCTGAAGAATGCAATGTTAAAATTTCATTTTTAAGGAAATAAAATTAAAATAAGAAACCTATATACATAATTTAAAACTTTTTAGCTATAAGTTATAGTTGTAACTTACATTAAAAATACCTAATTTATTTGATATTATTTTATGTTTAACAATCAAAATATTTGTTTATGATATTTCTATTTACACAACTATTTTAATTTTGTGAATAACTTTTAATTATAATTTTTATAACATTTTATGATACATAAAGTATTTACATATTTTGATAAAATCTTAAAATATTGAAATAGGGAGAAAAAAATTCAGGCTGACATATGGCAACAAAAATAACTTAACAGTGACATTCTTCAAAACATCAAGATAATGAAAGACATACAAATATATAATTGAAATTTGCAAAACATTAACTTTTTTTTAAAAAAAAAATTATCAAAATAACAAATCTATACACATTTGAGTACAATAATAGTACCACTGCTACATACAAAGTGCTTTCTTGATAATATCAATAATGTCTTTAATAGACTGTGTATTACCCATAAGCTTACCATGAAATTACACACACACGTATATATATATGTACATATTTGTATTTTAAATATATATTTATATATTGATACATACATCATAAAAACAATGCCATTGGAGACTATATACTTTTATATATTAAAAAATAAATACAATATTATATTAATATTCATCTACTGTACATACCCCATTTGCACAGTTAATGACAAAATCAATTTTAAAATAATAATTTTTTATATCCAAATAATTATCAGCACAATATAAAAATGTGCTAAACTCTCTGCCTGAATTAGATACAGTAATTAGTTATCATAGTGCTTTTTGACAAAGATATAACATTTTTTCAATCATTCTCTGTGACAATTTACCATTGCTTATTGTTCTCTTAAGACAATTTATTGTAATATCTTGACTTTTTCAGAAACTACACATGTGCAATGTGTAAAAACACATTAACATAAATGTACAATATTTCTGTAGGTAACTTTAATATTTAAAACATGCCACAACTCTTAAGAAAAATGATATAAAAAAAAAGAATATATGAGATTTGTCCACTGGTGATTATTTCAAAAATAAGAATGCTAACTAAAGATCTTAATTTGAATCTAGATTTCTATGTTGAATATGTCACTTTAAACTTGTCTAAAAACACTTAATTGTAAATTATTTGTGTTTAACATTTTTAAATAGAAAATATTAAAATAAAAAATTATATGAGTTAAGGCATTAAAAAAATTGTAATATGATATATATATATATTAGCTAACTTATTAATTGTAATGGCAATATATAATTTATTACTACTTTCAGACTATTCCACTGTGCCAAACTTAAATATCACTAATGAGCAATTCGGAATTAATTGAAATATTTTTTATATAAAGTGGATTTTGTTTGTATTATTTGGAAGTATGAAAAATGTAATAGTATTATTAAACTTTTTTTTTTGTCAATAAGCATATATAAAGTGCTGTATAATCTTTCTAAAACATTTAAATATTTCTTCCAATTTTTTTTGCATTGCTTATATCAAATCTTTAAAAAAACTAAATTCCTTGTAGCACTTTTTATAATGCATTATGAACATTGTAAAAAGTATATGCAGTATAGTTTTTTTAAAAATATAAAATTATATTCTGACTAAGTTGAAATTGTAATCAATTTTAGTTTTTATAAATCATATGATAAATTCAAAGGTGTTTTTTTTACTTTATTTGAAAGTGATATATATATAGAATTGTCTTAGTTTACATAATTACTATATGATTATGTATACCATTATTATATATGTGTATACATACACTCACAAAACAATTTTTAAAAAAGAGAATTGATTACATACTATCTATTCTTACTGATTATAAAAAATAAACCAAAGTGATTTTATATAAATTCAAGTTAATTCTGCATTGCATTTCCTTGAATCTGGTACTGAAAACCACTTTACGATTCAAAAGTTGACCATTATATAACTTTTAATGTTATTATATACAATAAGCTTTCTAATAGTAGCCAATAATTCCTCTTAGTAGCCAAACTCATATATAATATATAGTTTTTCAAACTTAATAATCATTTGGGGTATTTTATTATATAAATCCAACTTTTGAATCATTCATATATTTTATAATTTATTTCTAAAATTAATATAAACAGTAATATCAAAATATTATAAAGTATTAGAAATAAATAAAATTCACACACACACACACACAAAGGATTTTCATTTTTATAACTAATTTATAAAATTAATTTAAATAGTAATATGGTGATACCATTTCCAATAGAAACTATTGGACATGAAAAAAATCAAACACAAATAAACACCCAACATATCAAATTTAGCTACTCCTATTTCTTCAGGTTGTTTGAGATGTTATTAAAAAAAAAAAAAACCTCATGTATTTTATTTTTGAACAGTAATGCCTTCATGATAATGTACTTATTATCAAAGTATGTAATTCATGCATTATATATGCGTGCACATATATGTTGGTGATAATATTTGTTAAAGATTTAATTAAATATTGTGACGAAAAATTAGATAATAATCATTTTAATTTAATTTAAAGTCACTAGCAAAGTTTTGTCAACAAATATTAGATGGCAATGGCACCAGTACTCGCTTTAGCAGAAAGAAATAATTACCTTGTACTACGTCATTGTTAAAAAGCTAGTCAGTCTATAATTAAGTTTACTATAATACATATTTTCTGAACAGGTTTCTAATAAACTGACAGCAATCAATCAATTTTGCAATCAAAATATTTATTTCATTTAAATTAAATAATATATAAGAATAAGTTGCTTGGAATTATTAAGTGATGTTCAAGTACCAAAATGACATTCCTATTCAAGTGACTAAACAGATTTTTTACTTTTCTCAGTTTTTAATTGATCCACAACTTTTAGCTTTCAAATATGATGTTCTCATTACTACAGTAAATTGTACAGGATAAATTCTTAATAAAGGGAAGTATGTTGCACTTATATAAAAATTAAAATTTTGTTATATAACAATTTTTTAAAATGTAATTAATATCAGCATTTAATTTAATTTTTTATTTTTAAATTATTTTAATCTTGTAAAGCAATGGGATCTGAAATCAAGAAAAAAATACAAAACAGTAGCTATTTTTCATTTTAACAGATAATTATAATTTTAATACAAAATGCATTTATTTTTATGCATAAGATCTATTATTGTTTAACTATATTGAGCGATTTGCCACCGACATACATGTAGGGATGGTTTTATATAGTTCACTTGATGAACATAATTCTATATTTATTGCCCCCCCCCCTTACATTTTATTAAATAATATATCCATATGACTAAAAGCTTTTACTAAATGATAATGTTCTATATGATTAAATTACCAGATTTTTTTTTATATCTCATGGATTTTTATAAAACAATTATCAATTAATACAATTACCATTATTTATACCCATAAATGTTATTTGTAAAAATAAAAATATTACAAATTTTATATTTATGGAAAATGTAACAACAATTTTCTTGTGAATTTTTAGCTTTTTTGTAATTGGTGTAATTTCAAACTACTTCAGACAATAAGCTACTGGATAATACTGTACTATCAACATATTTGTTTTTTATTTTTGGTTTATAAAATAAATGACAAATTTCTTCACCGCTCTAGATTCTATGCATTTTTTTCTCTCAATGTTTGTATTTCAGCCTTGCAGAAAAATACATTTTAAAATCAAAATATAATTTATTTATACATAATCTAATTGGAAAATTTGATAAAGAAAACATTACAGAAAAATAAATGTACTATTCTTTGCTTCCATCTTGATTATTTTGCAGCATATTACAAGATTAATGAAAGGAAATGGGCTTCATATGATGCTCTGTAAAAAGTGGAATGATTATCGTAAATCAGGATCTTCATTAATGGTCTTCTTGACTCTTAACAACATCATTGTTAACCACTGATCTAGCCGAGAAATACTATCATAATCTTTAACAGCATCTGCGAAACCATCTACATTCTGTTCTTCTATGCACTGCATTAGTACCTAAATTATATATGTATATAATATAGAAAGAAATAAAAATTATTTACTATTACACATTAAAAAAATTTAAGATGATATATTTAAATAAATTAGGATACTAAATAAATTTAATGATAATACAAATAGTCATTGGCTCTACCAATCATCCTAAATCATTTTCTTACTCAAAAATATCTTACAAATTTTTCCTCCTTTTTTATTCCATTCAACTTGAGATTCTCTAACACACCCCACATTATAACTCAAAGTCTAAATCTATATATTAATTTTTTAAAAATTACACACTGTATTTCATTATTCCTAATGTTATTTACAAAATACATCTTCCATTTTTAAACTGTTTAATTGTGAAATAATTTAATACATTCATTATATTACATCATCAAACTAAAGAATAGACAAATTTAGTCTAAGTTAAGGAACATGTTGAAATTTTGGAATAGAATTAATATTAATTCTAGTTGTAAATATATCACTATCAATCATAAAACTATATTTAATTAGGCAGAGGATAGAATCTGATTTATTTCTTAACAATCCTGCATTGATAATCAAATATAAGTCAAATAATAATAAATATTAACTTTGAACAACATTAAATATATAGTGTAACTATTTGGGTTACATAGCAAACAATAATATAGTGTGTGTGCACAAATATATATATAAAGTAGAAAGGAAAGATAGAAATAAACACACCATAAATTTGTAGATATTTTTCTACACTATCCTGGAATAATAAAGTTAAATAACTGATTTGAAATAAAATTTTGTTACGGATTAAACTTTTAAAAAGATCTGATAAATAATATTTGTAATTCTGATTTTGAAATTAAAAAAATAGCATAATTTATTTTTTAAAATCTTTTAATTAAAACTTATATAAAATATCTTTTTTAATTAATGCTTGTTTGCATTTCTACTACCTAGTTAAAAATCTTTGTAGATTAAAAATTTTAAAGGATTATCACACCTTTGGTTAAATTCCAAAGATTAAAGTAAAAACATGAATATCATACTTTGATAGAAATTTCCAGCTTGTTTTCTAAAGGATTAGACAGGTTGAAAACAGTCACTATGCCTATATCACCCGACCCAGCCAAGATTATAAAAAGGACTGATAAAAAAATATCAGTCAGTCTGGCTATTAAAAAATTTTGAGTAAGTGGCAGCAATTAGTTGACCAAAAGAAATAGTTGCAGTTTGTTGTTGGCTGCAGCAGAGAGTTGGCAGAATAGCTACCATGAACTGATGTAGCTGAAGGCAGGACAGTAGATCCAGGAGCTGCTATTATTTTCCTTCACAGGAATTTTGATTTACTTGAAGCTGGGTCACTTCTGAATCAATAACCTGAAAAAAATGAGGACAAAATAGCTTGCTGACCTGAAGTTTACCAAATCCTAGTCTAAAATGGAACCAACTGCAGAATAACCCTTACCTGGATTATATCGATGATAAACTATCAAACTCACCAAGAAAAATCTACCAGCTTGCTGAAGAACTAATTATATGTATGCTGACGTATCTAAAGGCAGAGAAGCGCAGATAAACATATATACAGCTGGCAGTGAGTAGCGTTATATATGATAATGAAGTTTTAAATAATTTCCTTAGTAAAATAACATTTTTATAACTGATAGATATATATAAAACGATATTAGTTTAAAATCGTTTATTAAAGAAGAAAAAACTGTTTAAAGTTATATTTATAATTTAGAAAAAAAAAAAAAAATACAAACAACATTATAATTAATAGCCAAGAAAAAGATTTCCAAAAATCTTTTAGACTAGAAAAAAAAAAGACATTTTAAATCAATCAACAATCATCTGTCAAAAGTTTGATAATATTTATTTTAAGGAAAAAAGACTATATTCTGCCAGAAGAATTAAACTGTGAAAATAATCTTTAATAATTTTATAGTGATAAATATAAATGTTATGTAGATAAATTATATATCGCACACCTGTGCAAATTATATATATATATATGCATTTCAGTAAACCTAGTATATAAAATGTATATCCATTAACTGAAACTTTAATCATTTATTGAACTTTTATATAACTTAAGATTTTGATAATTATTTTTTAATAAGTTTTTGAAATGCTCATCTTGCTAATTAAAGGAAATAAAGAATTCTCCTCCTGCCCTCCTTATTGAAAAATAAATACATTTTTTTTACTTTTATATTTTTTTCCTTTCTAATTAATTTTATAGTGAAATAATGATTCCATTCAAAAATGTTTCATTTAGCACAAATTTTATTCAAAACACTAATTGTAAGCACACATTTATATACATCCACACATACATATACCGATATACAAGAAAAACTTAAATACAGTTTGATACAAACCTTTAATAATTTACATTCTCTTGAATCAACAAATGCAGGAAATGTTTCTTCATATCTATTAACAGCATGCTATTAAAAATAATAATGTTATAATATGTAAAAAAAAATAACATTTTAAAATTGTTTTTTACTTTTGGGACAAATTTTCCTATAAAATTTTTGGCAATCAATATTTTTGAGTATATTATTAATTTCTATCAATATATTAAATAATGATAAATTTTATTTTCTATCACTTCACCAATACTTACATAATGTCAAGTTATACAGTGATATGTAAATGAATATATTTAAAAAAATTTCCATATAAATATTGAGAAAATTTTAAAAATAAATATTTATAAATAATTTAAATATTAAACATTATTTTATATGAAAAATATGTAGAAAAAAAAAATCAGAATAAATACAAAATATATTGATATATATCTTTTACAGAAGCATTAATAAAATAACATAAGAATAAATGCTACTTACTTGTGCATTCAATAAATCAACACATAAATGACACAAGGCTGCTTTAAAATAATATTCCTTTGCACTATATTTAAGTAAAGAACTTCCAATTGCAGTTGTGGCTACCTGAAATTTTTATATAATAACAATAAAAAATACATATGAAAATACTTTTTCTTAAGCATTTAAATATTACAAGTTTCATCAATGATAATAATACAATATAAGACCTCTTGAAAAACAAAAGTGCACTAATAAAATAAAATGAAATAAAGTGAACTATTTAGATTAATATCAGTTCCTGATATACATATACACATGCAAAGTGATAAAAAAAAATTAAGAGTTCTGTTTTTATTATATTTATATACATTTAATTTGTTTTCCAATTCAACAATTGAAACTCTTAGAGGTGGGATGCAAAATGTTATCATCTCAGATAAAATCAGGAATTTTAATGCCTAAGAAATATATTCATAACCTAAACATTCCCATTTTCTGAAATATCAGAAGCTACTGCGGATAAAAAAAAAAAATTAAAAATAATAAAAAGTGGAGCCAATGGGAATTAAGAAGGCTGAATATATTATTATTGTGCATAGATGAAAGAACATTAGTGCAGGTGCTATATTGCTTTTTGTTTTCCATTATGAAAACAAAACAAGTTATATATAATCTATTTATTTATTTTTTGTAAAATTATTAAACTTTCACTTTTAAATAAGTCAAATAAAACTTTATTGACATTAGAAAGAAAATGGACTTATCTCTTATTAAAATTTTTCTTATAGCACTTAATTGATTTTTTTATTATTATTAAGTTCAATCTTAATATTTCACAAAGAATTTTTGCTATTTGAAGTTATCCTCTATTCAGATATCTATGAAGATTATTATTTTTTAGAATAACCACCATTATTATTTATTCATTCAAAATCATTTTTATAACATGCAAGTTGAAAAAAAAAAAAACAGTTATATTTGATTAGTTATTTGTAAATGTTAATCCTTTTTTTTTTGACCTTATTTGAAAAATTAACTAATTTTGTTTATTGAATTCATATCTTCAATGAAATTGTAAAAAGTGAAAAGGGAAATAGAAAATAAGATTATTCATTACAAAAATATAAACAAGAAAAAAGCTGAAAAATAAAAGACAATACATGGGGCAATGTGTTGATTCTGCATAATATCATGTAAGCAATTAAAAGAGCTGTGGATGCCCATGAAAGTGTAAAGTTCTCTATATATTATTGATTGCATAATATATCACTTATTATTTTATTAAAATAAAAGATATTTGAAATTTCATTAGCCTTAAAATTAATAAATGAATAAAATATATCATCTTTTAGAACTACTATATACTATTCATTATTATTATATCAGCAAGTACTATTAATGCTGAGTTATATTACATTTAGTTAAATTATTATAATGCTTATATAAAACTTTAGAACTAAATTTATAATTTAAATTCAATATTATATGCTCACTATTTTGAATATTTTATTAATATACATTATTTTGATTAGTCTCTTTAGTGATTTTTAAAATCATTTAGACATAATCTTTATCTCATTCAATTAGAAATTACTTAAAATTCTATTAAGCTTATATTAATTTAAGCTAAATATTTTCTAAATGTATTTTTTTATTTTGAAGCAAGAGAGAATGTTTTTATTTTCCTCTTCACTTCCCCATTGAAATATATATATAAATAATGAGTGTGCAAGAGGAAAGAGATTAAAACAAAATAATTTATGTTTTCAATCAAGCACCAACAAAATATTGCAGGGAAAATTTCCATTTTTGTTTTTTGGTATTTAGTTATTTATATAATTTTTTGAAAATCCTTTTTTTATGAAACAACTACTTTAATAACTAACAAGGTTAATGACGTATACCTACAGAAGAGATACAGGTATTTGCTGATTATGGACACTTTTACATCTTGTTTTAAAAGCATTAAAAGTGATTTACAAGACTTAAAAACTAATATGATAATTCTATTAAATTATCATTTATATGATAGGTGGATGGCATGTATTAATCTTGACTTCTTTAGATTTGGGAAAAGATATCCCCCTTATTGTGATTACTGAAATTCAGAGAGGCTATAATTCCTGGAAAAAATTAAATATGTGGTGGAAATTTTTAAGATTATATGATTCTATACCAAAAAAGACTGCAGTAATTATCATAGGATATAATAGTTGAATACCACAGCAAAAAGAAATTTAAAGAATTTTATTGAAAAGGTTGCTTACTAAAATAGATAAATAGTTTAAGTGCTGTTTTTTTTTTTTATTAAGGAAAACAAATACATACAATTACAATGCAAATCATTATCTCCTGCATTTGCTAACTCTCGTACGCTCAATTTTATTTAAAAAACTAAGTGGTAAAAGTGACACATTCAACCAAGCACTGTATTTTTCGTCAGGTGCACGTTTACAGCTAGGACCCTGACAATCATTTCAGAAAGCCAGGAACTACTGCAGACCATGCTCGTAGATAGGTATGTCTAATCATTTGCCGCCAAATGATGATTGTGGTGAGAGATGTTAAGGACTAGAACCATCTTCAAGCGGCAAAAGTCGGGTCCAAGTGTCTGCAAAGAGACCCTCTGGCGTCAGAAGATGATCCCTGTTTCTGATTTCACAAAGAATTTTTTTGTACACTGCTCATGGATGACCATGGTTATTCCTAAAAACATAATGATTCCTTGTAAGCCACACTGTATAAATCAAATCAGTTGCTATCCTTATTGTGGCACATACGCATTATTGATTGATAGAATGCATTTATTGTTAGATAAGACTCTGTCTGCAATGTTCTGCCTAATAATCCTCAAAAACGAGCACTCATAGAAGATATGATTGTCTCATCTTCAAATCCACACAATTTACAAGTGGTCTCAATTTTAGTATATCTCCTATTGTTAACTAAATAATGATTCGTTGGAAGTGATAGCAAATTAACTTTAAGCAAAAAATCAATATATTTAGCCTTTAGGCTCCAATGCTTGAATTTATTAATTAGCTGTTTTGTAGTTACTTTAAGCTGTACATGTAGTTTCTCTACCCTAGAATAAATAAATTTGTACACTTGCCAATATGAATTTTTGGTATTAATAATTGATTTTGTCACATTGAACAAACTTTCCACATATTTTAGCAGTTCATTAGTCCACTTGCTGTGAATAGGCGGCGGTCTGTCACTAGCTAAGTGCTGTTAGCATTAGAGATAAGATTTTATTGACAAAAAAAAAAAAAATGCAAAATAAAAAAAATGAAAAAGATATGATTTATATTTTACTTTCATCAATTTGGTCAAAACATTTGACTCAAAGAACAACAAATATATCCACATACATCATATACTGATTCTTTAATATATTTATTTGACACTTTGTAAAACTGTTTTTTAAAATTCTTTGAAAGCAAACATTTTTTTATGAGAAACTTTAATATCTTACCTAGCTATATCTCTCCATCATATTGTATCTTCCAATTTTTAGTGAGTAATTATACCATGCTTCGAACGCTCGTTGGTGAAGTTAGAAATATCAAAATTAAATATCAGGCTTAATGCTTTCGAGGTTTTTTAACCTCATATTCAAAGCCGAAGAGTTAGAAATGTTATGGTGTTGTTGATGTATGCTAATATATGCAAATTAATCTTCATATGTAAAACAATTTTTAATATATACAGATCAATCAGCTTGTCCACTTCTTAGAAATAGTGAAACATGTATCTTTTCTATTAATAGCACGTGGATCATTTATTATGAAGTATGCCGCCTTTATTTTTCTTTTGCAGTCATTTCTCTCAGTACATACGATCTCAGGGTTTGAGCTTGTGACCGGCTGCTTTTTCGTGTTCAAGAATATTGAAGTGTTGCCATCATTATTTTGAGCTCTCTTGTATGCGTACATATGCTGGGTAGCTTTATTATTAACAGTGGATATGTGGCACTGCAGCCTGCCTGCGGGCACAAGATCTTGTATATCACTTGAAGTGTCAATTTTTAATGAGATAATTTTTATAAATGAACAATACCATGCTCATAAATTGCCATTTTTTAAAAGAAAATTTCTTACTCTTCCTATGCTTTATATGCTTAATCCAATGAAGATTCAATATTATCACATCCAACCAAACAAATATATATTACTGATTGGTCATATGATCCTGCTAACATATTTTCTAAATATTATGTCACATCCTTAAATAAAATTTTAACAGTGCCTTTATGTTGTATTGACATATTACTAATTAGTCTTATGATCCTGCTAACATTTTCCGAATATATTGTGCCTTTATGTTATATTGATAGAAGGCCCAAATCTCACTTCTAAACAATAAATTTGGCAAAATAATAACCCTATATATATAATTAATTTAGTCGAAGAAGTATCATAATAATCTGACTATCAATTGGTTAAATGCAGCATGATTTGAAATCAATGTTACAAAAATAAATCCAAATTCTTTTCTATCTAAAATGCTAATAAAATATTTAAATATACACATTCTCAAATTGTCAACTATACAAGGAAAAAATTATTGATGATTTTTTTTGAATATTAATTATTAAATCATATTCCTTAAAACTTTTAATATCAAATCACTTTGAACGTTAACAAATTTTCAGCTATCACTCTCTGTGAATAAACATTTACAGCTCGCATCTCAAAGCAACTAATTTAAAAAGGTAGCTGTTTTGAGATGCAGGCTCTAAATTTTTATTTACAGAAGGTCTAGCTGAAAATTTTTTACTGTTTGAGGTGATTTGATATTTATTTGAGTTAGTGGTATGCAATGGAAATATTTTCTTTAAAACTTGTATATAAATTATTAAGAATGCTCTATAAACTATTCTTTAAATTGACAAGAATAGTACAATCATTAACACACTGAAAATCTATTAAAACATGAAAATATAGTTTTCGTTTTTTAATCGACTGAAATTAAAATTCAATGCCTACTTCATGAAATAGACTATAAATTTTCCCCAAAGACAAATATCATAAAGGTGAAAAGAAAAAAAGGTTGGAACTGGTACTTATTCTTGTTTAACACCAATATTTATTACAAATACCATATTTTTTTCTACTATTAATAATCCTTTTCCTTATACCATCATATAAGAGATATAAAATATGAATAAATTTAGGAAGTCATTCAATACTGTAAAACTTTCTCATTTAACCAATTGCCTATGACTAGAAGTAATTTTAATCAATAAATCTCTTGACAGTACTTTCGCTATATAATAACAATTGCAATCTTTTCTATCCCCTTTATTTTTATAAAATTTGAGCATTCTTCATCAGGCAATGCATTTAACTAATATATTTTGACACTTCAGGTACTATATCAAAACTTACAGCTTTTCCATTTTTATGAATATAGAGTTGGTTCATTAGGTAGAATGGTAGTAAAATTAAAAATAGTCATCTGAATTTTTGTAACATTATTCAAAAGATAAAATATTTTCTCCACTTGCTCAACATACAATCATTATTGTATAAGAGAGAAATCCACTGATTTAATAGATATGATTATACATTTCAGATTCATACAAAACTTTCAATACTTCAAAAAAAAAAAAAAAAAAAAACAGTGATCATGATTGGAAATGACAATAGGCATTATTAAGACTTTTCACCATTTAATTTCTGTATAAATCTTATTCTGCTTATACAATATAGGATTTTTTTTTATATTTTATTCTTTAGTTAAGTAAAGGATGCCATAAATGTTCTTGTAAGCAAGTTATTAATAATACAAACATTATCAAAAAAATTTTCAGGATTTTTTTTTTCATGATTTCAAAAATAGACATTCATAGCACAATTTTTTTTAAAAATCCACATCATGCATTATATGCTTAACATATATACACAATTATTTTTTCATATGTAAATTAAAAATATAAATATAATAAATTCGGTTCTCATCTTATAGCTAAAGATGCCGCTCGATGGCGCCGTTTTCACGCTAAAACACATAAAAATGCCGTTTCTGCGGCCGACACATTCGAACCCGCATTTTCTATAATACAACTTTTTTGTTGTGCTACAGATTGCAGGCTGCTATGTCGCGTCGCAGTACAGCATGTATGTCGCATCGCAGCAAATAAATTTTCCGAATTCGCACAGTTTATAAAATGGTTACGGCTTGGTGAGAGGGTGTGTGTATTTGAATTGGATGGAAAAGTTGTTTTCATTGGATTTTTTTATTATTTTAAACTATTGAAATGTTCAGATTTTGTAAAGTAATAATTATCAGACTTTTTACACCGTACTGTACTGAAGTTTTAAGTGGAAAAATGTTGACAAGATATATGTGTAAAGTGAGTTGGAATTAGGTAACGCGTCAAGTAACGTACTATTCGTAACATTCCACGAGACAAACAAGATTCTACCGTGTGTATATTTTTGAAGTAAAAAAGAGCAGTAACACAAAAATATCCAGTAAGAAAAGTACAATTCTGCACGTTTTTTTGTAAATTTCATAAAAAGCATATATTATAAACATGGTTAATAAGTAAAGAAGACATTATATATATATGTGTTTGTTGTTGTTTTAAAAAGTTTTACTTTCTTTTCTCTGACTATGGTTATACTTTGTTGAATATAGTTTACGTTTATTGTTATCATTTATTTTATAGATGTTACTAAAAAAAAATATTTACAAAAATACGATTTTGATATTTTTTATTTTAGCATTACAAACAACAGAACACTAACCCTAAACCTAACCCTAACAACTTTTACTTTTTGTTGTCATTCTATTTGAAGTAAAAAATAGTGGTAATATCTGTTTGTCTGTAAAAAAAAAAAAAAAAGTAAAACGAAGACTAAAAAAGTAAAAGGAAGACTAAGAAATTTTACTTTTTATTCCGATTATGAGTTTTTAAACAACAACAACAACAAAAAAAAGCCGTAACCCCAGGCAAAAAATATCCGATAGAAAATTGATTTTTCTAATAAAGCAAAATAAAAAACACAAATCAAATTGTAATTTGTTTATTTTATTCTACATTTATTATTATCATTTAATTTGTATACGTTAATAAAAAATAATATTTAAAAAAGACGATTTTGTTTTGTTTTTATTTTTGCATTACAAAAAAAACACATCAAAATGATTAAAATCAATGGCCCAGGAATGGTCATATTTTATAGTTTTAGCATGAAAACGGCGTCATCGAACGGCGCCTTTATCTATAAGATAAGCACCATAAATTCATATAATAGTATTCAAATACATTTTAAATGAGCAATAAAAAATATGTACTTAATCTTTAAGTAGGTATTATTTTAAGATTTATTCTGAATATAAACTTGAATGGGCAAACACATAAGCAGTTTCAAACATACATAAAACAAAATAATTATCAATGTTTCTGAAATATTAGTGTTTTAGTATGAAAAAATTATTTTGTTCATCTTTTGAAATAAACTCAAAGGCCTATAAATTTAAATCTCAGCTGCTAAAAACTTTTTTTCAATGAGTTTAAAATTCTGTATTAATATTTTAAAAATGAAACTTTACTATTACTAGCAATATATTTTAATGATGTAAAAATTACTCATTATACTTTAAAATGTAATTAGATACTAAACAGGTATTAAGGATGTGGCAAGCAACAAAATACCACATAGCATTCAGTTTATTGCTTATTCTTAGAACTCCACTGTCTAATTATTTTCATCTGCATCTGAGAGAACAATTAATAATCATAGTATTAATACTTAATTTGAATCACAAAAAAATAAATTGTATAATATGAAGAAAATATAAATTGGCTATACATAAAGGATAAAGGACAATCTTTTTTTTTTTAAGATATTAGATCAAATTTTTTATACATAGCTTAAAATTTAATTATTTAATCAAATCATACTGCTGGTAAAATTTATAATTTGTTATTTTGATTTATAATGATGGTATGTCATAATGATAACTTATTATATTCATTGATAGGAATTATTTTCAAATAAAATGTCATTATTGCTTTTTTATCTTTTGCAATAATTAAATAACAGAATGATTGAAAAGTGAGTTATTTGTTTACAAAAATTATCAGCTGAATTTTGATTCAAGAATTTTTACTCCCAATTCCATCTCTTTAATATTAAGCTAAAACACAAACAAGGCAATATTTTTACTCACATGAGTTTTAATCTAATTTATTATTAATTGAAGGTTTTAAAAAGTCATAAGCTTATATTTTCAAAAATAAATGATCACAGTACACTATATATATTAATACTTTATAAATATAGTTTCTATTTTTCCTTGTAATTGTATTAATTATTAGCAAGATTAATTTTTAATGTTCTACAAATAGCAAATAGAGAATATTTGGAAAATACATACAAGTAAAAACAAACATTTAAAAAAAAAAAAAACTTCTTTTATTTGATTATTAATATATTGTATAAATTATAAAAATAATTTTAATACAATTTACACTGTAAATTCATACTGCAAATTATAGCTCCATGTAATTGATGTTCTACATTCCTTTTTTATTTTTCTTAAAATGAATTGATATCTTGATACAAAATTTACTATGGGAATCAAAATTAATAACAAATCTTTTCCAGATATTTAATTGTCAGGAAAGCCTGATGGCACTCTGACACATTCTGCTATTAAAAAATCTATTCATATAAATAAATATTTCAATTTTAATTCCCAGCAGTATCCTATTCAAACATTTTTTGTGGCTAAAAATCTTTTGATAAGTACAAAATGATCATCTGACAAAGATCATCTTAGACAAAAATTACTAGTAATTAAAAATATTCTGCTTTCAAATGGTTGCATTGAACACATTATAAGCAAACATTTATATAATATTGATGTCATGAGAAAGGGAGGTAATGGGAAAAAAAATTTTGTCTGAATGTAAGAGCAATTCTTCTTACATTAAATGGATTACTAAAAATCAGTAGATGCTCTTTTTAGTTTCAATATTAAAACTTACTTCTCAACTGACAAAAAACTTGAATGTTTTCATAAACTTAAAGTAAATACTTTTAGAAATTCCATCTATGGATCAATCAAATAGACATATTAGTCTAAAAGATAGGGAACATAAAAATGCTATCAGTCTAAAGTCAATTATATAGCACTGACATCAATTATTTTTTTTTAGATAGTGACAAAATCCCTGTTTTGATAACCTTAAAGTATTATCTAGATTGGAAAAGTATGACTTGTGGAATGCTGAAATTCTGAAAAGACAAAACAATTTAAAAAAATTCAATGCATTCTAGACTCATGAAGATCCATTATTCTATCTCTCTATCCACTTTCTAGTCCAGTTGACAAAAAAAAAAGGAGAAAAACACCAAACTTTTGTTGAAATTTCTTTGACTGTGATTCTCTGATAAAATTACCAACGAAATGACTTAAATTAACACTTGACTTTGATATTTCTTGAAACGTAATACTTCAGGATACCAAAGTTTAATAAAGATGAATGAGATTTTATCAAGACACTGCAGCTTATTTCTAGCAAAGTAAGTGGATCAAGATTTCTTTTTTTTTTTTTAAAGACTGTTCAGTACACTGTTTTAGAGATTTTGTATAAGATTATTTTATTATAGAAATTTTTTAATCTAGAAAACTAATAAATAGTATTTTTCAAAAACTTAATTAATATATATACAGTATATATTGTATCATTTATATATATATGGTACACGAATATTAGCATTGGAAAATCCCTAATATAAAAAAAAGAGAGAGAGAAAATCAATTAGTACAATTTTTTTTTCTGTTTGTTATTTTTTGTTTTTTATTGGCATAAGTTAGTTCTTTTTATATACAATGAAGATCTTTTTTTAAAAAAAAAAAAAAAAAAAAGAGTAAGAACACACCCAAATTGCTAATCAAGATAAAATCTGAAAGCAAGTAATTTTAATTATAGAAAAATGCTATCTGCCTTTAATTAAAGATTGTCACCAAGGGAGTTATCAGAAATGGACTTTGCAAATCAAAATTCCAAAAAAATGTTAAAAAGTAATTCGGTACAAAAGAAAAGAGAAAGATGAGAACAGAATCTGTGCGGTAGATGAAAATTGGTGGGATATAGGAGGAAAGGGAGATTGTTGGCGAGGGACTTGTCTTGCTTTTTTTTTGGTTGTGGAGAGAGTCAACACGAGTTAAAATGAACTTCGAATTGTCCCAAGTGAAGTCGCAATGATTTATTTGCGTGTTGAACTGTCACGCAATGTCTGAGTAGAAACAGAGAATCTGCTGATATGTCCTTTCAATATTAAGTTTAAACCAATGCCCTGATTCGAACAGTCACCTTTCCTAAACCAGAAGCTGAATAACTTTGCAAAAACAAAACCCATATTCTAAACCATAGATTTCTTCGGACACTAAACCATGCATGGTATCTTATTAAATAATATCTTGACTACAAAGAAACTTACCGGTATGATAAATCATTATACTATCGGAGAAACATAACCTTAGAATGAACTAACTGCTAAGAATAAAGATACTAAAAAAAGAAAAGTTTGAGAAGTGAATGGATTCTCGATAAAGAGATTGATTAAGTTACGTTAATATTCCATATAAAATATTAATAACTTGCTTATTATATATCCTATGTGTTTAATGGGTGTGTGTTTCTATTAATGCTTATTTATTATTAAATTTATGTGTAGATTCAATAAAGCATTTTTCATGATATAATTGGTTCATTGTGTATCTATTTTTTTTTTTGTAGTAATTATTCAGTTATACCAACAAACTAATTTGAGATATCTGTTTTTTTTTTACAATGCCAATACTGCTTTATAGGTTATAACTTCAGGAAAGTACTATAAAAAAAAAGAAGAGAGAGAAACTAAGTCCTAAAATTAATTGAAACAGTTACATTTATTAATTGCCTGGGTCAGTGGATTATATAACCCTAGCGCCGACTAAATAAATTAAAAACTGGTGCGGTGAGCAATTATATAATAAAATAAAACAAAAACAAAATCAATAATGAATTAGGTAAGTTAATCTGGAAATGTAGTTATGTTCTGTGAAGATCTCCAATATCAAGAATGAATAAATGCAGGCATAACTTGATTAACATATGCATTAGCAATCTATGATGTATAAAGCCTAAATTGACTGAAAATGGTACATCATCATCCAATGTGGGTGCTTATGAGCCACAATGGTGACACAAATGCAATACCTCAAAACCCAGAGCCAGGAAATAATTATAAAGTAGTAATTCGAAAGAAATAAAAATTATAGTGCCGTAATTTAAAGGTTTTCTGTCCTTTTCGAGAGAAAGGTACAATAGGGGAAAAATTTTAAAGAAGTAGTTAGTTTGAAAAGAAATATTAGTGTATGTTTGAATAATAAAAGTTAGAAATTAGATATTTCAATACAATAAGTATACTTCGTGCAATCTAAAAGAATCAGTAAATACTACTTGATAATACAATGAAAGATAAGTAGACAAAAAATAATCGCCAAAGACATATACATAAAATTAAAAGATATGGATAAATTCATTCAAGATCTGGGTACGGGAAAGAGAATATATAGATGGAGATAGGGTCGATAAGGAAAAGTGACAACAGGGATTGGAATGTCGGCATATGTAATAATTAGTAAAAGAAATAAAGGAAGTATTAAGTTTCGCAAAATCTTTTTTTGACAGTTCAAGTAATATAAAAAGAAAGAAAAAAGTTGTTTAAAATTTTATTTTTTCTTTCGGACTAAAAAAAAAAAAGAAAAAAAAAGGGAATTCAGAATTGGTCATTTACATCTTTTATATCAGAGAAATAGAATTTAGAGAAAGTTATATCCACAAATGATAACAGTGTATGGAATTACGAAGTGGAAAATATACTATAACTATGGTGGACATTAGCAAAGTAGAGTTGTTAATAAAGAAAGGAATAAAGGAATTAAATATGGAGTTCAAGGATGCAATAAAAAAAAGAGTTAAATGAAATTGAAGAACTAGTAAAAAGAGAGAAAAGGGAGGGAAGAAAAAAAAAGACACAGGGGAAAGAGAGCTATAAAACAATCCAGTATACCACAACTATGGTAGACGATAAAAAGTAGAGTCATTAATAAAGAAAAGCATATAGGAATTAATGATGGAGTTCAAGGATGCAATAAAAAAAAAAAGAGTTAAATGAAGTTAAAGAACTAGTAAAGAAGGAAGAGAAGGGGGGGGGAGAAATAGGGGAAAGAGAGCTATAAAACGATCAAGTAAAGGACATAGATAACCTTATTTGTGAGTGGGATTCAAGTACAAACATTGTGGGACTCTGGCAGCCAGATATTAGTAATATCAGAAGCACTATATGAGCAGATGGTTATACAGCGCATGTATGGAGACCTCCCAGTAAGAAATACACAAGAAACAACAGAAAGGTGCAATTAGGCTCAAAGAAAATTTGTGTACAGATTGGGAGAGGAAATAAAATTATCCATCACATATTGCTGATTTTAAAGGTTTGATGCATGAAGCTATACTAGGGTCTGACTTCATGCACAAAACCAGATATGTGATCTAGTATAATAATAAAAATATTATCTATGAAGGTGAAGTAATAAGATTTGGGATGAAAACAAAAAAATAAAGCAAAAGATATGTACATAAAGTGTGAACGAACAAGGCTGATAATAGAGATGAGGATTTGGGAATTAACAGATCAGATGAAGAGGGAATGAAAGAGGGCTTTCAAAAATTTACTAGGTAGATATAAGTGAAAATTTTCTGATATACTTGGAATGATTAATGGCTATGAACACCGAATTAAGATTATGGATAAGGCAGCATACTAGACGTAGTCATATCCTGTATTTCATCAATATAGGACTGAGGTGCAGAAAATGGAAGAATGGGGAATAATAACAAAGTGTTCATCACCATACAATAATCCATTAGTGATCGTGTCTGGATGTCAGACAGTTAAAACACATGGCCAGATCAGAACGTTCCTCCGTCTATCAAGAATTAGTGAATAGGTTGAGGCAAAACAATTTTTTCCATTCTAGATCTGCCAGTTATTGGCAGAACAGATTACATCCCGCAGACTATAAATACACATCATTTCGTTATAATGCGATCTCATACCAATTCAACAGAATGTCTTTCGGGTTAAAGAATAGCGGGGCGGGCCTGTTAAAATTACCTAGATCGTGTATTGTCACAGGAGATCAAGAACATAGTTACAATATACATGGAATGTGATTACTGCATCTAAGGACCTCGATCAGCATTTACAATATCTTGATATATTCTTGCAAGAATGTGAAATAAAAGGCATTCGCATCAACCTTCAGAAAAGCCACATAGCGGCTGAAGAGTTGAATTTCTTGGAGATTTTATCAACACAAGGGGAGTTAAGCTACATCACAATAAAATCCAAGCGATTAGTTTACCCACCCCCTCGCACACCGAAATAGGTTCTATAATAAATTCTATAAAAACTTTGTGATGGACATGGAACCCTTGCCCAATTACTACATAAAGAAACCCCATGGAAATGGACTGATGAGCAAGAAATTGACTTCAGAGGTATTAAGGAAAAATTTCTCAAATGATGCTGGTTTATCGTGATTTAAAAAAACCCTTTCTGGACTAGATTGATAATAGCGGGTATGGTGGACCCAAGAAGACAGTAATCTCAGCATAATTATTTCATAAGCAGACCCATTATGGGACATACAGTTAATTACTTTGTAGCAGAAAGAGGCTTTGGCCGTGGTATGTGATTCCAGAAGTTTCGCCAATTTTTGATGGGATCGCAAGTGATCGTTAGGACTGATCATAAGAGCCTAGAATTCCTAACCCATAGCTATTTAACAAGTAGATTAGTCCTGTGAAGTCTTCTCCAGGAGTTCAATTACTCCATTCAATACTGCAAAAGAAGTGAGAACATGGTTGCAGACCCACTGAGTCATAACTTGGGGCCAGGGATACAGAAACACAAATATAAGATGTACGCTTGGCTATGGAAGAACTGGAAAGAGATGTATCAGTGGAAGAAGAACTGAAACATCTAGGAAGGATACAATGGCAAGACCCTATGTACCAAAGTATTATTGATAGTCTAGAGATTGAGAGGGTGTCGGAAAGTGGAGACAAAGTCCTAATGAATGGTAAAAGAAACTGTTACTGATTGAAGGGAGGAATTCTACATTATTTGACAGACATACAAGCAGGACAGTGGACAATGATCGTGGCTGAAAGATTACAAAAAAACTCATTATGTATTTTCACTGTCTGTATATACACTATGGTGTCAGTAAAATAAACATTTATTAAAGATGTGGTTTTACTGACCAAATATGAGAGCTCAGATTGCAAACATGTTAAATACATGTGAGGTTTGTCAGAGAACAAAGCCTGCAAACGATTCTCATCAAAGCCCTTTGAGTCTGATAATTCCATAGAATCCTAAAGATTTGATAGCCATAGATTTTTACGGGCCATTACCAGCTTTTCAAAAAATGAGATATTTATTGGTGGTCTATGATGTCTTTTACAAGTGAGTATCGGCGTATCCAGTATCCCAGGCCAACACCCAGAACGCAATACATGTACTTGAGACAATATTTTACGCAAGTGGGGAGACTTCAGGCTATTTTGTCTGACCATGGAACGCTGTTTATGTCATATCAGTGGCAGGAATGGATAAAAAAAATGGTACTCAAACATATACTGTATTCCATTAGGAACCAACAATCTAATCCGTGAGCGGATGGTGAGAGCTAGACCATTTCCTCAGGGTATATGCATCTTCTGATCATAAAGAATGAAGGAATTTCCTCAGGTATTGAATTATATAAATTGGGATCACAGTGAATCCACAGGATTTTCATCTATCTGTCTACAATTCAGGCGTCCTTTACCTAGGTTACATAAAGCGAAATTACTGATCATTCTGGAAGACATCAATGAAAAAGTAGACTGGGAAAAAGCAAAGGTACAATTTGAACATTGCGCAAAACTACGGACCCAGAAGAAAGGTATTACAACAGACAAATTTAGGGAAGAGGATAAAGTATAGGTCAAGTTAAACCCAGTGAGTCAATTGAGCAAATGTATTTGTAGAAAATTTCAAAACCTGTAGTAATGGCCCTATCAGATCTCCAGGAAGAATGGCCCAAATGTCTTCATTGTGACAAATGATTAAAGGGTTATCTATAATGCTAGAGTGCTGAAATCATATAGGTTATCATAAAGATTGTTATAATAAAAATTTATTCAGAATTAAAATGATCAAACCCTTATTTTATTCTTGTCCTGACCCCAGAGGTATTATACCATTTATGTATATATGGTACAAGATTATTGGCATTGGAAAATCCCGAATATTAAAAAAAAAAAATTATTTGTATAAATTTTTTTTTTGTTGATATAAGTTATTTCTTTTTATATACAATGAAGATTATATATATTTTTTTTTAAAAAAAGAAAGAATAAAAACACACCCAGATTGCTAATCAAGATAAAGTTTGATGGTAAGTAATTTTAATTATAGGAAAGATTGCCTTTAATTAAAGATGACCACTGAGGGAGTTATTAGAAACAGACTTTGCAAATCAAAATTCTAAAGAAATGTTAAAAAGTAATTCAGTACAAAAGAAAAGAGAAAATTGAGTTTGTATGGTAGATGAAAATTGGTGAGATATAAGAGGGAAGGAGATTGTAGGAAAGGGACTTGTCTTGCTTTTTTTTGGTTGTGGAGAGAATCAGCACTTTAGTTAAAACGAACTTCGTATTGTCCCAAGTGAAGCCGCAATAGAAATGTTTCATCAGATGTGTACTGAACTTTCACGCAATGTCTGAGTAGAAATAGAGAGTCCGCTGATATGTCCTTTCCGTATTAAGTGTAAACCAATGCTCTAGTTCAAACTGTCATCTTTCCTAAACTAGAAGCTGAATAAATTTGCAAGAACACAAAACCATGCATGGTACCTTATTAAGTAATATCTCAACTGCAAAGAAACTTAATGGTAAGATAAATCATTATATTATCTAAGGGTGTTTAAACATAACCTTAGAACGAACTAACTGTTATACAAAAAAGAAAAGTTTGAGAAGTGACTGAATCCTCAATAGAGAGATTGATTAAGTTACGTTAATATTCCATATAAAATATTAATAACTTGCTTATTATTTATCCTAGGTGTTCAATGTGTGTGTGTTTCTGCTAATACTTATTTATTATTAAATTTATGCATGGATTCAATAAAGCGCTTCTCATGATATAATTTGTTCATTGTATATCTATTTTTTGTTATTGAAATTATTCAGTTATGCCAACAAACTAATTTGAGATTATCTGATTTTTTTTTTTTACAATGACAATACTGCTTTATAGATTATAACTTTGGGAAAGTACTGTATAAAAAAAAGAGAAACTAAGTCCCAAAATTAATTAAAACAGTTACATTTATTAATTGCCCAGGTCAATGGGTTATATAACACTGGCGCGACTAAATAAATTAAAAACTGGCACGATGAGCAATTATATAATAAAATAACAACAATAATGAATTAGGTGAGTTAATCTGGAAATGTAGTTATGTTCTGTGAAGATCTCTAATATCAAGAATTAATAAATGCAGATGTAACTTGATTAACAAATACATTAGCAATCTATGATGTATAAAGCCTAAATTGACCGAAAACAGTACAATATATTACTATATAATATTAATTTACTATTTTAATGAATTGAAAGATATAAATAAAATATAATTCCTAAAATTACAAGAATTAAATAAAATTCGCTATTTAAATAACCCTTTTAAAATATATCAGATCTATAGTTTTATAATGGTTAGTGGAAAATATTTCATATTTATGCTAAAATTTATCAATTGAAAAAAATTGTCATTAATGCAATCATTTGTCAATGTCACTTATAATGTATAATGAAGATTAGAATAGTTCATATTTCACTTCTGAATTATGCAATGCTTCTAGATAATATCCCCATAATAATGTGTAAATAAATTAGGAGTAATATAATTATATATATTTAATAAATACTATTCATTTTATTATCAGCAAATGATGTTATAGCTATAATAGGAAATATTAATATACTTATTTCAACTTATATAGTTTATTTTATATTAATAATTTTTTTTGATCCTTTGTCCTATTCATACAGTAAGTCTGTATCTTTTAAATCAAATGTAAATAAATAATTAAAATTATTATTAAACAATATAGTATTTCTCAGTTACAATATTTTAAAAAATAATATTTTCCAATAGCATTTAATATTTATTTGGTTTTCTGTTTGGAAGAAATGATAACTATTTTTTTTAAAAAATAGAACAATAGAAAATATAATATTCAAATATTTGATTTATCATAGATGCCTGTTTTTTAATTATTGCAATTATCAACTTAATAATAAATATTTCTTCATTCTTACATTCACTTTTAATATTAATACAAAAATATATAGTAAAAATACTTTTAAGAAATGAAATTCTACAAAAGCAATGGTGGTTTTATAAAGACCATTGCCAGAGTCAAAAATGTTAAATATTTCCAATGATGCATTTTTCTGTAACTGATATAATATTTAGATATATTAATATTTTTTCTCTATATTAATTACTGTATTTTATATTACTTAAAACATCTTTTAAATTTATTAACTAATGACTATAAACAATCAATTTAAAAGGTATCAAATCAGAATTATTTTTTTAAAAAATGAAAAGTATGAAACTATGGCCTATACCTGCTCTTCTGCCACCTTGATGCGTAATGAAAATTAATGAAAAAAAAAAAAAGGAAGAAAAAAAAAGCTAACATTATGCCATATTTCAATCAAAGCTATTATTTATTAACAAAAACAGAATAAAAACAATTGCCAGGCATGCATCTAACTTTTTTATTAAAAAGTTTAAAAAAAAAATCTGAAATTAAAACAATCTAAATTTATTAACAATATTTTTAATATAACCTGGATATATTCATGTTTTACTGGTATTATAGAACTAATAGAATAAAAAGAAAAAAAAATATTTTTCTCTTAGGATTTCATAAAAATATAACATAAAAAACTTCATAATTTATATATGTACAAATATGACTTGGTTTTTCTTTTATCAATTGATTAAAATTTTCCTTAATACACTATTAATATAATCAAATGGCTTTCTTGCTTGGGGAGTTCATGAGAAGTTCAAGTACTGGAAGGGCCAGAACTGAAATTGATCCGAGGACCTTACTCTCCAAAGTTTGATACTTTACCACTGCACTAAGCCAAGCAGAACAATGCAACTATCTATGATGAATAATCAAAACAATAATGTATTTCATTTTTCACTTCTCAGTGTGATGCATATTCTAAATAATAATTCCTCAAAAGTACAAATAAATAATAAGTGATGATTGTATTAATATTCATTTTATTTAAAATATATGCTTCTTTCTGTAAGACAGGAACTACTTCTTCAGGTTTAAGACAGAATCTGCAGGTTTACATTGATCTCTGATAATCTTAGAATTATAATAAGATTAATTTCAGTTTCAGACTTTTTAAATTTTAATATGTTTTTTTATGCAAAATTATTTCTTATATTAAAACTAAACATAAATTAAAGTCTATTTGATGTATATTGTGATATACACAATCATCATTTATTATCCCCCTGTAGTCTATAAATGAATAAATAAAGAAAACAATTAGAAATCTTAGAATTACTAAATATATTTATAGTTTGAGTAAATGAAGAGTGAGTGAATAATTTATTTATTAAAATTAAAAATAAAATATCTTTTTAAAGTTGTATCGAATGATAACAATGATTTTATTAAGTTTGAAATAAAGAGAAATTAATGCTCCATGAGCTATTGTTTTAAAAGACTGCATTATTGTTATTACTAGGCAACAAAAAAGGAAGGCTTAGCAAAAAGAACACTTTTTTTTTCTTTCAAAATTTGTGATTTATTTTATGTATTTTTATCAACAGATTCTGGATTTATAACAAACTTATAATGTACTGTGAAAAGAAATCACGTAAAAGGGGAAGAACATAACTCCCTTCAGTCGATATCTTTATAAATAAATAGAATGAATAACAACAAATGAAAATTCTGACTGCCTGAAGTTTCAAATCATTAGATTTGCTACAGATTGTAATATCTCTAAAAGGAATAGTTGGATATCATTTAATAATTGAAATGCCTATTGAATCCTATATCTTCTGTCATGATGGAAATATTAGAGAAGATATCACTGGAAAAAAAAGGAACCATAATCCTAAATTATATAATAAACTTGGTAACAAATGCCAATAAACGATTTTTTTCTAAATGATTTACTACTCAGAAAACATTCATTTATTAATAATAATCAATAGAATAATAGTAATATAATGATAGATATCTATCAAAATTCTTCTTCCTTTAATAATTTTAATTATAAATGCAGTCTATTTATTATCAATCAATACACATTTAAATAATAAAATAAAGACTTAATTAATGACATATTATTTTTAGAAAACAAATCAAAATTTAAAACATAGCTAATATTTCATAAGATTTAGTTTAAATTATAAAATGACTGTTATTATAAAAGCATCATTTAATTTAGGATCTAAAATATTTTTTTTTTTTTAAAAAAAAAAAAAATGTATTACATGCAACATTATGTATTTAACGCTTTTATGACTGTGCATGTTAATGATTTTTTTTAAGTTACACATCATATCTAACAATTGCAATCTGTCAGGGATAAAATGATGTCAGATTGCAATTATTGAAATAGAAGAGATGTTATTTGCCTTAGTCATCTCAATGAGTTAATGACTATCTTAATAAACTTATATTTTATTATTATTAACTTTGGCATCATTTGATTTACCTATTGCACAAACCATTCTATTATACAAAATTATTTTTATTACAATTTATTTTATTATTAAGATATTTAATTGAACATCCCATCCTCATTAGTAAGTAAATTATTACTTAGTGAAATTTTATTTTCTCTGTCAAGCCAAACACTTATTTTTTGACTCATTGGGGCCTTACAAATTCATGAGTCCATTATAATGTTGATATAAATTATTATGAATCCATTTGTGGATCAGCCTATTCATTTATCTATCTAGTTACACTTTTGGGCCATCCAAAGGGTAGCACTTATCCATTGTATTTTATGGTAACCCAAATCTATAGGGCATTTATTGAACAGTTAGTTCTTATCCATTACAATTTTGGCATTTGGAGAAACTGCTTTTCATCTCTATAATTTATTCAGTACATTTTTGATTACCCAAAGCTGTGTCAGCCAACTATATCTGCTTATATAATTATCCATTATAATATATAATTTTATTTCATTTTTTTATGTATCAATGTGGAGTTTCTGGACATTAGTAACATTTAAAAACAAAATATTTTTGAATAAAATTAGAATATTTAGTCTTAAATTTTTTACTTATTAGAATATCAGACAATATAAAATGTTTCTTTTTATTATTACAAGACTATATATATTATATATAAGTCAATTTTATAAAGAGAAAAGCTTTGACCTTTTTCACAGGTGCTTTAAATGTTTGTAATAGCCAAACAATGTACTTTTTTGATTGTAAAGGAAATTCTCAAACCTCGACACAAGATAGGGACTTTATAGAAATAAGAAAGATCATCTTACCTTTAACCTAAATTCACATTTATATGGACCAATCTAAATCATCTTGACTTGAGAGTGTGAAGATGTTACGCACTTCACATGCAAATCCACTATTTCCTTTTACAAATTAGCATATGAAACTTTTTAATGGAAATATAGAAACTAATGTAATGTTCTAATTATTTATTGAGTGCACATACTACTTGCGCACTTAATAAATAAATAGAACAAATCATTTTTGTGTTTCAATTTATGAGGGAAAAAAAATCAAATTTTTTTAAAAAGAAAACAACAACAAAACCTTCTCTGATAAATCCAGTGCTTCCATAATGAGTAATATAAATAGATAACACTTCTTCATTCAATGCTGAATTTGATTGATCAATAGGATACAAAGCTAAGAATTGTCTAAAATCTGAAGCCATAAATTTATCATCGCCATGAAAGAGCATGATAATCCGTACTCTGTATTACATATAGTCAAATTGTGAAATGTATAGTTTTTATTAATTTTAGAATTAAAATCCTTTGTCTATTAGGAAATAATTCTTATATCTTTCATTTTTAATCTATGTAATTTATTAATTTATTTTATAATGACAAATAACCATCTTTTATACAGATTAAAGTTTAAATTCTTCACTATCAAAACAATTCACAAATAATAAAACAAATGAATTAAAAAATGTAATACAATAATTAATAAATCTCAAATTTGAATAATATTAAAAAAATAAAAATATAAAGAATATATATTCAAGTCAGTCCATATATATAAAATATCATTAATCAATTAACAAATAATCAAGCTAGACCTGAAAAAATATTTATATTTTGTATATCAATAATAATAAAAATCCATTGATTTTTATCTAAATATTTTTGAATTCAAAATATATATCAGCACTTGTTCAACAACAGGGTACACATTGAGATACTGCATATGTATATATGCACTCATAAATATACAGACATAAACACATACACATGATAATGCTAATATGCACAGTCTAGTAGTTTTTAAAATAAATTTCAAATCAAATTAAATGTACTGAATTTATTTAATTGCAATATAAAACTAATTAAAATTTAAAATATTTATAATATGAATATATATATAATATTTTAAATTTACTCATGCAAGAATAGATAAAAATCCATTCATGCAAAGGAAGATCAAATGCCAATCCTATCAGGAATGTCCACTCACTCTTTTTTCTACATGAATAATCTTTTGCCTATCTGTATATATATAAAGACTGCAAATAATATTTGATATCTTTTACTTGTAAAAATAATTAATGACAGCATTTCAGCAGATCAATCAGCAAAAATTCATTAATATGTGAAACCAATGTCCTCAAACAAATATTAGATAAATTGCCTCACAGAAAATTTATAAATAGCTGTTAAATAAATTAGATTACTACAATTTGAACTACAACTTCAATCTTCCTGTACTCATACCTTTGACACTTTATGAAGTACCTTAATAATTATTATTAATCATTTATTAGGTCTAGAGATTAAATGAGCACTGGTTCAACATAAAAGGAATCTTGGTCTTCTTCGGATGTCTTTTTTCATGTTTCAATGATTATGTGGTAGAATAAAAATTTTAAATAAAAGCTAAAAAAAGATAATACATTTAGGGAAAAAAAAGAAATGGAATTAACAATGCCAAATATATATATATGTGCAATAATAATAAAAAAAGACATATTAATCTTTAGCTAAATTTAAAGTTTATACCAGGATTAGGAATAATACAATGATCTTTAAACTAGTAATAATCACTGATGTATAATTTATCTGAAACTAGTTGTGCCCCAACTTCCCTCACATTAGTATAAAATTATCAAATTTTTAAAAACAATTAAATATGATAAAGCAAAAATCCATAATCTAACAAACAAAGCTATCAAATTTATATATATATGATAAAAGATTACTAAAAACTTATGCAAAATAAAGATCTTTAATTTAAATATTCCTGAATTATTTATTTTAAAGCTCTAGTATTTATTCTAATTGTTAACTGCAAATCCTTTAATTCACATTGAAATATTTGAAATATAAACAGAGCAAAACTCTCCATACAGTATTGCTACCTGTGCTAAACAGAGTAATCAATGGATGCCAGAAGGCTTGTGCATAAAATCCCTATCTAATGCCTACTCATCCAATATCCCCAGACTAGTTTCTGGCTTGTGGCCTTCGTCAGTGAGTAGCTTTGGATCTGAGAGCACTGCATCTATATAAGCTATTGAGCTTAGATTGAAAATATTTTTTTGTTTTCAATTTCATTCTCATAGTTTTGTAGTTAAGTAGAGATAAAAGGTGGGTGCTAGAGGGTTGCATTAGATCCTAAGATCTAGATGCAGTGCTCTCAGATCCAAAGCTCCTCACTGACGAAGGCCACAAGCCAGAAACTAGTCTGGGGTTATTGGATGAGTAGGCATTAGATAGGGATTTTATGCACAAGCCTTCTGGCATCCATTGATTACTCTGTTTAGCACAGGTGGCAATACTGTATGGATAGTTTTGCTCTGTTTATCAACAATTAATGTGCTAGTATAGGAGATGTGATCATGTGATATTTGAATTATACTTTAACACCTATTGCTGATGCTCACTTTTGTATGTAATTCCTTTAATGTATTTGTCAAGATTAATATGTGCAGACAATCAATCCCTCAGATATGACTTTTTAAAATTACTTACTTTTAAAAATAATAGCAGTGTGTACAATAAATTAACCATCTTTTATTAAATGCTGTATAAATTATTTTTAACAATATTAAAAATTAATCCACTACAATATTTTAAATAATCTTTCCAATATATTTTTATTAATAATATATATCTAAATTTGAAAGTTTGTTCATTAATAACTTCACAAATTCTGTCCCAATTTTCTTAATCCACACAATTTTTTTTTTTTCCAGTGAAATGATATATTGATAAAAATTTGAATTTTCTAGAAAATATTACTTTTAAATGATGAAAAATTCCCTAGAAGTCACTGCTAGTACAATCTTTCAAATCTTGAAACCACAGCTTTACTCATGTTATGAGTAAATTACCAAACTTTTTCAAACATGTACCATAAAGTAAATCGTGCTAAGATTCATCAAGATTGGTATAGTAATTGTTGAGTTATTAAGTAACAAACAAATATTCAATTTTATATTTATATAACAGATAGATGAATGATGACAAAGATGTGAATGCAGGAAATTTGTGAGAGATTATGATCTGGATCAATTAAAAATTGCTGGCTCAATATGAGATGCATCTTGGGAATCATCTCATATTGATAAATAATCAAACTGCTCTATTGTCTTCATATATTTCAAAAATATCACATGACCACCACCTCTTATGCTTGTGTATAACTGTTATTAAACAGGCAAACTCACTATACATATTACCACACACAGCAAGCTAGAGTAATCAAAGGATGCCAGAAGGCTTGTGCATAAAATCCCCAATCTAGTGCCTCTCATCCAATATCCCCAGACTAGTTTCTGGCTTGTGGCCTTCGTCAGTGAGGAGCCTTGGATCTGAGAGCACTGCACCTAGATCTTAGGATCTAATGCAACCTTCCAGCAGCCACCTTTTCTCTCCACTTAACTACAAAACTATGAGTCTTAAACTGAAAACACCTTAATGTTTTCAATCCAAGCCCATTAACTTATATAGTCATATGGGTCTGAACTCAGTTCAGTACCCATACATTTTGGTGTCTTTGGTTCTTTAATAACCATAGCCACCACTATCCTATTAGGCAGGATTGGTTTTAAGCCAATAAACATCACATAACCACCACCTCTTATGCTTGTGTATAACTGTTGTTAAAACTGGCAAAACTCACTATACATATTGTCACACACAGCAAGCTAGAGTAGTCAATGGATGCCAGAAGGCTTGTGCATAAAATCCCCCATCTCTCAGATCCAAGGCTCCTCACTGACAAAGGCCACAAGCCAGAAACTAGTCTGGGGATATTGGATGAGTAGGCACTAGACGAGGATTTTATGCACAAGCCTTCTGGCATCCATTGATTACTCTAGCTTGCTGTGTGTGGCAATATGTATAGTGAGTTTTGCCTGTTTTAACAACAGTTATACACAAGCATAAGAGATGGTGGTCATGTGATGTTTATTGGCTTAAAACCAATCCTGCCTAATAGGATAGTGGGTACTGAATTGAGTTCAGACCCATATGATTATATAAGCTAATGGGCTTGAATTGAAAACAATAAGGTGTTTTCAGTTTAAGACTCATAGTTTTGTATTAAGTGGAGATAAAAGGTGGCTGCTGGAGAGTTGCATTAGATCCTAAGATCTAGATGCAGTGCTCTCAGATCCAAGGCTCCTCACTGACGAAGGCCACAAGCCAGAAACTAGTCTGGGAATATTGGATGATTAGGCACTAGATGGGGATTTTATGCACAAGCCTTCTGGCATCCATTGATTACTCTAGCTTGCTGTGTGTGGCAATATGTATAATGAGTTTTGCCTGTTTTATTTCAAAAATATGAAGTGAAATAGTATATCTAAAAAAGAAAATGGATTAAAATAAATTTACGATTAACCCAGAATATAGTTTCACCACTTAAGACAAGCTAATTAGAAAACATCCATTTTCTGGATGCTCAACCAAGAAATCTTTCAAATAATTGAAAAATCATGTTATAAAAATTCTTGTGAGACTTCAAACAGATTCAATAATAAATCAAGAATCAGATCATCAATGGCCAAGCACTTACCTGCATCAGAAATGAAATTTAAGAGCCTCTGATCATGTCACATACGCACTACATACTTAATGATGATCAAATCTATGCATACAGTTGTAAAAATTGAAAGACTTAATACAGCCACTAGTGAGTCTAAAAATATAGCCACTAGTGAATCTAAGTCCTAGTTAAGATCTCTGCAGAATTTTTTTTATAATATTTGTGAATAATTAAATATCTTTAAAAAAAAACATCACTAAATAAATAACCTACAAAAATATTAATATTAATATATACGTATTATTTTTTTGTTGACTGAATATGACTAAGTTTCCAATCAATAAGTTATATATTTAATAAAAAGTATACACAAATAAGTTTAAATAACTGAATAATATTTTTTATCTACATTTGGTTTATAGAATAGAATTATTATGTATTTCAAAAAGTTTATAAACTTTTACATTGATACCTAATTTTTTGTCCCAATCAGAAAAAGTGAAATACACAAATAAGTTTAAATAACTGAATAATATTTTTTATCTACATTTGGTTTATAGAATAGAATTATTACGTATTTCAAAAAGTTTATAAACTTTTACATTGATACCTAATTTTATTGTCCCAATCAGAAAAAGTGAAATTCATCAGACTAGTATGTTAATAATATACCATTTAATTTTCAAAACAATATTTAGACAGGAAATATAATTCTGTTATTTTGTTTAACTAATATAATATAAAATGCAATCAAGACATGTATTACTAATAAAAAGTTACAAAGTGCCAAATGATTATAAAATAAAACAAAAAACATGATAATAAATCTAATGTCTGCATTAATTTTAAATTTTCATTAACTCAAGAGAAATAAAACAATTAAAGATATATAAATATAAAATGATGTGAATATTTTCATATGTCTGAACATTTAAATTATGAGTACAAGAATAGACAAAAGACTAAATATGTGGAAAAAGATCCAGTAGAAAGAAAATTTTGAAAGATTCTGATGTATAGAATCAAAAAACTATTTGCAGATATTTCAATAACATGCATGGCTTAGTGCAGCTGTGAATTCGAGATTTTAGCTATATAAATCATATATAGGCTCAGTCACTTCTGAAGTTTGAGCACCATAACTCCTGATGACAAACCATTTAATTATTATAACTAATAATAACATGGTTAATATTCAACTATAATAAAGACCAGGATCCTTTTCAGAACTATGACCTTACTGCTCTTTATCCATATGAATAATATTTTGCCTGTCCTACATATATTGGGCCCCCCCCCCCAATATTTGACATATATATATATATTTAGATTAGTTTTTTTTTTTTAAAAAAAAAAAAAGAAAAAGACAATATTTTTTATTTGTATGCAAATACTATATGAAAAAAAAAAAAATTTATGCATGGAATCTTTAAAACATAAATTAAAAATCATATATTAAAAATTAATTTAGCAAAGATAGTTTCAGTAACCAAGGCATAGTAAAGCAATGATTAAGTGTAAAACTTTTAACATCATCAGTGATAGTTTGCCAGTTCCTGCCATTTCCTTAATCTAATTTATTCTAAAATTTCATATTTAGAGCTATGTCATAAATTTTCATGAGTTCTTCATTATACTAAAAAAAAAAACCTCATATCATTAAAACCCAAATAATATTAATTGTTGGTCCAAATCATTTTCAAATAAAGCAATATTTCTGATATTTTATATTAAATATATATATAAATAATATTGATGTTTTCTTAGTTATAAACCACTACTATTTCAGTATAATAAAAATCATCACTATAATCGCTAATTTTTAATCATCACTAAAAAAAGTTAAACACAATGACAAAAATTGTGAAAAGAAGGCAACAAATAACTAAATCATCTGCTTACCTGTTCATATATTTCAATAGCTTTATCATACTTTTCTAACTGAGCAGTATACTGAGCAACTTTTAATAAACACTTATTTGCAGAACTAAAAAAAAATTTAAAGCATTATCATCAAATTATTTTAATGAATGTATATATAACTATATTTGATTTGCACATTTCTCACCTATTAGATTCTTCACATTTGTAGAAATCAGCAGCTTGTTCATAGTTTGCAATAGCCTGTTAAATAGAAACACATGTTTAAAATTACATTTTCTGAAACTTAATGGACTGAAAAACATTACTGGGTACTATTTCAAAAAAAAAAAATAACTGCCCAAAACTATGAAATTAAACTAATTAACATCTTTTGTTGTGTTTTATAAAATCCTTGTTTTTTACTTCACCTTTGAGTGGTAAGTTTTAAATTGCACTTTACACAAAAAAGTGAAGCTTAATATTATTAGAAAAGAATTATACGGCTGAGCGCTTTCAGAGAACTTAAGTCTCCATATTCATAGCCTATTTTGCGTAAAGCGCAATTTAAAAATTAGTTTATATGCAAATCATTACATGAATGATTAATTTTATATGTAAATAAGCTAGGAATTAATGAATTGCATGATATTATTCTTTACAAATAAGATATTTGATATCAAAAAATACAAAACAAAAAATTAGTGTTAATGCCTAGTATATTAAAAATGGTTAATGCAAAATAATATATATTAAAAAATTCTATATATTTAACTAATTTATAATTATGATGATAAAAATAATTTATTAATAATTATATTGTTTTAAGAAAATATTAACACATTAAATTTAGGTTATTATTATTAAAGTATTAATAATAAATAGCAGGAATAAGATTCACCAAGATTCGTAACAAACTTTTATTCTATACGTTCAATTGTAACAGTTCTTCAAAATCGAAGCACTCATTGAAGTAGCCAGTTAATCAAAAAGACTTAAAATTTTTGAGATCTGCCCCCACTTGGAAGAAAACTAATGATGATGATGAAGTAAGAATTGAAAGAATTTTTTTTAATTGAAAAATAAAACAATTAGCTCTTGATCTATTTGTATGTACATTTCATTTTCCACATTCATTGTCTGGTTTCTTTTGACACGGAATATATACATTATATAAATACAAAGTATGACAATTGAATTCTTGGAATGCACTATTATAAAATATACATGTGGAAGTATACTCTAGTGGCTACTGTCACTTTCGAAGTAGTCCCCTTGTGCATCTATATGCTAATTAAAATGGCATTCTCATTTCTGGAAGCACACCAGGAACACATTTTCAGGAATACAATTAAGCAGCTGTTTCATCAGTTATGGTAGAAAATCTTTGTCCTTTAAGTGCAGTTTTTAGTTTTGAAAATAACCAAAAATTATACAGGAAGCTAAATCAGGTGAATAGGTAGGATGCTCTAGTTGTGTAATTGATTTTTTGGTTAAAAAGTCACAATGAGCAGCGGTATGACTTGGCACCCTGTCATGATGAATGATCCACTTGTCAGGTCACAATTCGTGAACAGATTCTTGTAATCTGTGAAGTAGTTCTAAATAATATTATTGGTTATCTCTGTTCAATAAATTCTTGATGGACTATTCCTTTGCAATCAAAGAAATACACCAGCATCGTCCTAAATTGGGGGCACAACATTCGTGCCTTTTATAGACCACAGTAAATCCAGAAATTTCCACTGCATGTTCTAACGTTTTGTTTCTTGGTCATACTGGAAGTACCAAGTTTCATCACCCATAATTTACTCTCAGAAGCAGATGCATATTTGAATAAAGATTGGCTGCAACATCAAACTGACACTATTTCAGTTCATCTCTCAATACTCGAAACACAAACTTGCAGAAATCCGCCTCATGACCAATTCTTTATTTAAAATTAGCCTGTTTCTTGATTAATATGCAATTCTTCAGTTACTAATCTCACACTTAATTATCAGTCGAACCATATTGCATCTCCCACTTTTCTAATATTAACGGCAGTCATTGTTGTTTTTGGCTATCCCCTTCTGGGGTTATCCATCTTTGAACCTCTTACGCCATTTAAACACACTTCATTTCTTCAAAGCATCTTCATCATATGCCACTTGCAACAGATGGAATGTTTCAGTAGCACATTTGCTGACTTTTGCACAAAATTTATTAATATATTGCGCAAAATTTTAATCACTCATTTTTACACAAAAGCTCTATCAGTTTAAAATTTACACTTGTGTTAGCTTAATTATGTTCAAATATGAATACTAGTGTGATTTCAATACAATTAGGTCATGGGTGACATCATATAGCCATTCCAGGAATTAAATTGTCACACCTCATGTTTTTTTTAATGGATCCATTGATTTTCAGAATGTGCTTTTTTTTTTTTTTAGCATTTACAGTGAAATAATACTTTATTAAAAAAAACCCAATTATCTTTATTTTTTGACAATTCAGAAATAATTGTTATTTTTACTATTTTCAAAATTAGAAATGATTAACTTTGCCATCAACTTTTTCTCTCATTTTGTTATTCATTTTTTAAAAAAAAAAATTCTTTTTAAATGTTCTCCTGTAAATTTTACTTTTCTTTTAATCTTCCTATAGTTTTTCAGATACACACACAAGCTCTGCTGCACACAAAATGGTTCTTTTTGCTTATTTCAGCTGCTAATACTATTTTTGGTACATTGAATGGTTGAAATCTACTAAATAATTCTATATTTTAATTTTTATTTATTTTCTAGGTGGTAGTTATAATCAGGGTAAAAATAATTTTATGACCCTTGTGCATTAATTAGAAAATAAATTGTGATAGTTTCATTACATTACATTAATAATATCAGGGAAATAAGTTTTTTTTTAAAAAAAAAACAACAACTTTAAATTATTAAATATTAATTTGTTAATAGATATTTATTTTTTATACATATATAATGTTTATACTATAAGTATATTTCATTTTTATAACTATATTATAAATATTTTCTATTTATAATTTTATTGTTTTTTTTTTCTATTTATAATTATATTTTTAACAAAAATTTTCTAAAAAAAAATTTTTTTTACCACATAATACTATTAAACAAAAGATCACATAAACAATAAATAAACTGGACAATGAAAAAGCTCAACATAATAAAATAAAGATTATATAAAAAAAAACATTAAATGTGTAAGGACCATAAAAAGATAAATAATTATAAACTGGTAGTGGTAATACCAGTTATATAAAGTTTTTTTATATATAGTGGTTGTGAGGCAAAATGGATGAAGAAAATAATATAGTAGGAGAAATGTAAGGAGGTTTTAGAACAAATAGGCGTATAGGAGAGTTTATTTGTAGTCACACAACTTATAGAAATGAGTAGGAATACAGATAGGCAATTATATATGGTTTTTATAGATATAGAGAAGCATATGATAAGAGTGAATAGAAATAGAGTATGGGTAAGTTTAGTAAATTTGGGTATGAATGGACCTTTAGTGGATCTTATTAAGAGATTGTATGAAAATAATTATTATATGTATCAATTAGGAAATATAGAATCTGTTAGTAAAAAATGAAGTGGGATTAAGGCAAGGAATGCTCTATGCAACCTATTTTGTTTTTGTTATATTTAAGAGAAATGGAAAGGGCAATAGAAAGATTAGGAAGAAGGGTAGAGAGACCATTAGTAGACGGCAAGGGAGTGTATACATTATCAGGTCTTTTATTTGCTGATATTTTCTTATGCACAGAAAATAGGGAAAATATGGAAGTTGTGCTGAAAACTTGCACAAAAGTGAGTAAAAAGACGGGGATCAAATTTAGTGAAGAAAAATCAAAAATAATAACAGTAAATGCCGGGGGAAGAGAAGACAAAAAATTTTTCTTGAGGGAGATAAAGTTAAGTGTGGTGAACGGGTATAACTATTTGGGAATTGTTTTAAATAATCAAAAAAATTGCTTGGAGAAATGGGGAGGGGGGGGGAGGTAAAGAAGAAAGGAATTGATAAAAAAATTAACAGTGAATATGATGTAAAAATTGTATGGAAGAGAGTGGCAATAGCAAGATTAATCTATGGTAATGAGGTATTTAGCAAAGGGGTGTTAAATTACTTAGATAAAGTACAAAAAAAAAATAAAAATAGGAAGACATGCATTAGATGCAGATGTGTGGATAGCAAAGGAAAAATCTGATGATCAAGTTTTTTTATATGAGAGATGCAAAATGTAAAATAAAAATGTTTGGTAGATTGCAATTTATGGATAGTAAGATAATAGCCAAAATATTATTTAAATGGGTTACGAATAAAGGGCAGGCAACAAGGACGAGAAAGGTAATATGGTATAATAAAGACTATAATTTATGTCAGTATACTTATATAAAGAGTGGGATGATTGTGTTAGAAGGATTGTAAGACTGGGATAAAAGAATAGATGTATTAATAAAAAATAAGAAGCTGGAGAGACCAGAACTAGTATGGAGAGTAAAAAGAGCTTAAATATATATAGAAGTAAACAGAATATTAGATGTGAGTTAATTTATAATAGCAGGAAAATACTATTTAAGGCTCGAACAGGATCGCTAGTAATAAGGGAATATACACATAAATGGAGGAATGTGGGTGATTTAGTCTGCAGGTTATGTAAGGAAGGCATGGAAAATATTAGGCATTTTCTAAGAGAATATGAATGCTTACAAGCAGAAAGAAAACAAATAATGAACTTGTGGAAAAATAAATATAGACCATGTGTTTATACAAAAAGTGGGTTATTGGTCTTTATGCTGGGGTTGGAAAAAGATAAGGGAAATCTAAATACAAAGGCTATGGAATGGACAAAGATGATATTGCAGAGTGCGGGATAGAGAAGATTATGGGAAAAACTTAGGGTGGAGAATAGAAAGGGAAGGTAAGGTGGCTAACAGGTTTTTTTTTTAGACATACATGTGTATTCCTGAATGTGTATATATATATTCATGAACAACTATTAATTTAATTTAAATATATTATTTGTTTTTATTATTTTTAATAATCCCTAATTATTTCTATTCATTATAAATTTAAACTTTAATTTTATTATCTGCACATTAATAAAATACTTATTACTTTATTTTCATATAATTCTCAGTTTAACCTTAATTCATTTAATAAGAATATTCTTTACTTTTCAAATTATATAATATTATTTTCTTATTCATTCTTCTGTTATTAATATTTTATCTTTACCCCCCCCCCCTTTAATATCTAAAACCATTAATATTATAATCTTTTAATTTACCCACTTTTACTTCAATTTCTTAAAAATAATTAAAAGTATTGAAAAAATAGAGTATAGGATAAATAAAACTGAAAAGAATGAAGAAGAAAAGTGAAAATAGATATATAGGAATAAAAACAAATATTATAGTGATTATGTTTAATAAAATTATAAAAAAGTTTAATAAGATATGCAAAAGAATATTATTACAAAATTAGTTAATAAAAAGAGAAAATCTATTAAATTTAATGGATAACAAATACATAGGATATAACAAAAAAATAATTAATGGAGTATATATGATAAAATGCAAACAATGTTTAGATAGTGGGATTGATATCTATGTGGAAGAAACTAAAAATGCTATAAAAACAAGATTAAAACACGTCAGATAATAAATCACCGATATATATATATACATATGAAGGTCATAGGATGTAAATTTACAAAAAGTTCAATAAAAATGATGTTACATAAAGACAATATTTAAAAAAAAACAACAAAAACAATACTAATAAAAAGGATATAACCAAAATTTAATAAGATTCTGGGATTAGGATGATATTAGTAAGAATGTAGTTCTTAAAAAAAGATATATATATATAGAGGAAAATATATAGAGAAAATTACTTATAAATAAATTATGGGTTTGTAAAAAAATGTTTACATATGAGCATAAACATAAATATATTTATTTATAGATATTATATATTAATGAAATTTATAAGGGAGAAATATCAACCATTACCAATCCACTGCAGGATGAAGGTCTCTCCAAGGTTAATCCATCTCCGATCTTCAGCTTCTCCTCTCCACATCACCCCTGCACACTTTCTTATTTCATCCATCCATCTCACATGTGGTCTCTTTCTGGGTCTTTTACAATCTCTTGGAAACCAGTTTAAAATTTCAATTGTCCATCTATTATCATCTCTTCTAGCAATATGTCCAGCCCAACTCCACTTCAATCTTTTAATTTTTTTCAATGAGGTCAGTAACACCCATTTGTTCTCTTACCCATACATTGCGTTTTCGATCTCTTCTTGTTACTCCCAACATACATCTCTCCATACTTCTTTGAGTGGTCTGAAGTCTCTGTATTGCTCTTCTATTAAGTGTCCAAGTCTCAGATCCATAAGTAAGAACTGGTAAAACACATTTGTTAAAAACCTTCCTTTTCAAACACATAGGCATATTTCCTTTTAGTATCAAGTTATTTCTACCAAAAGCACTCCAACCAAGTTTAATTCTATGATTAATTTCTTCCATTATGTTTCCATCTGTATTAATAATCTGACCAAGGTATTTGTAACTGTTAACTTCTAATTCATCATAATCAATCTTTATTTTCATATTTTGAGCAAATCGATTAAACATTACTTTAGTCTTTTTAACATTTATCTTTAGTCCTACTTTCATCTGATAATTCCTGCAACATATCCTGCAGCTCTGAAGCATTATTTGCAAAAACAACTACATCATCTGCGAAATCTAAATGACTTAAATAATCTCCATTTACTTTCACTCCTTTAGTTTCCCATTTTAAGCCACAAAATACTTATTGCAGCACTGCTGTAAAAAGTTTTGGAGATATGGAGTCACCTTGTCTTACACCTTTCTCAATGTTGACTTTCCCAGTATCATTATGTAATCTAATTGTTGCTGTTGCATTTTTATAAATATTCTTCAAAATATGACAATATCCTGGATCTATACCTTGATGATCCAATGCTTTAATTCCTGAAGAAATGTTTATAGAATCAAATGCCTTTTCATAATCTACAAATCCAAAACATAATGACAACTCATATTCATTTGACCTTTCTATAACTTCTCTCAACATCTGGATATGATCTACTGTACTAAAACCACTTTTAAATCCAGCTTGTTCTCTTGGTTGGTGGAAATCCAATGTTCTCTGTAGACGAGTTGTAATTATTTTGGTAAAAATTTTATATAAAACTGATAAAAGGCTGATAGGTCTGAAATTTCTAATATCTTCTTTATCACCTTTTTTAAATATTAATATTATTACTGCATTCTTCCAATCATCCGGTACATCTTTATCATTTAGACATTTGGTATACAACTTTGCTAAATTTTTTTCTATTTCTTCACCTGCTTCTTTTAATATATCAATTATAATTCCATCATTATCTGGAGCCTTTCCCTTCTTCATACATTTAATTGCGTGTCTCACTTCTTCATTTAAAATTCTGGGCAATTCGGAAGATGTAATAGATATAGGAGGTACTTGTTCTTTATTACTATATAATTCTTGATAAAAATCTTTCTACCAATTTCATGACGTCATCTCTCTTTTTAGTACCAATTCCATCTTTTTTTCTTATTGCAGATATAAATTTCCTACCAATACCAAAATGTTGTTTTACATTCTTAAGACTTTTATTTTCTTCTACAGCTTTCCTTGCTAGTTCACAATTATACTTTCTTATATCATTTTCAACTCTTTTCCGCACCATTTTACAAAATTCGAGATATTCAATTCTTTTTAATGCATCATTTTTGTATATCTTCATATTCCTTCTTTTCTTCATAAATTCTCTAATCTCAGTAAAAATTTTATTGGTCAATTGCTGCTTTTTTCTATAATAATATCTAATGATAGTAATAAAAATTAAAGTGCATAAATAAAAAAAAGAGTTGTAGTGATTATAGTTATAGTTAGTTTAAATATGTAATAGAAGGAGATAGAGTGAAGATAATTATTTAAAAAAAAAGTTTATTTTTATTTTTAAGAAATTAAAGTAAAAGTGGGTTAAGTTAAATAATTATAATATTAATGGTTTTTAGACATTAAAAAAAAGAAGAAGATAAATATAAACTATTAATAACAGAAGAATGAATAAAGAAATAATAAGATATTATATGATTAAAAATCAAAAAGAATATTCTTAATAAATGAATTAAGGTTAAACTGAGAATTATATGAAAATAAAGTATTTTATTAATGTGGGGATAATAAAATTAAAATCTATAATAAATAAAAATAATTAGGGGATTACTAAAAATAATAAAAATGAATAATATATTTAAATTAATAGTTGTTCATAAATATGTATATATACAATCAGGAATATACATGTATAATTTATATTTATTTTATATTGCATATTTTATTTTATACTATCTGGATTGTTTTATTTGGTTTTGATTATATTTATTTCAGTTTTATTGTTATTTTATTATATTTAATGTTGTTTTTATTATTTACATGTTTTGTAGTATTATTAATAGTTATGTATTTTATTTTGTTCATTATATCATAACTCTGAAGAAGACTGCAGGACAATCGAAATGTAAGATTGTGTAAAATAAAAAGTTTTTTTGCTAAAAAATCTTCAAGGTAGAATGGTTAAATTGCACTTATATAAGATATTATAGCAAAATAAAAGAAGTGGTGAATTTGGTAATATTTTTATGTTAGAAACATTACTTGTTGCAAGTACTAATTTTAATGATCATAAAAGACTTACAGATCTAAAGTTTTAGTAGGCTTATTCTATTATAAGATCTTGGAATATGAAATAATGAGTTGCTGAAAAATCTAAGAAAAAATTATTCAATATATACTGAGGCAACATTCAGGATATCATTTAGAATTTTAATTTTACTAATGATTTAATATCAGTGCTTCTCTTGTGAATATATGATATTGACATTTACAATTGTTTATAATATAAAATAGAAAACTTTTCTGGATATAATAGTTGACATGACTATTTAATAATTTTTATAACAAATAAAAACTTTTATTTGAATTAACTAAGAAGACTTAATATATTATTTTCTTCATTTGCTAACACACCATAATTAAATAATTTAAAAATTAAATTCATTACTTTACCTTTTCAATATCGACCATCTCCGATTCATAAATTTCTGCTATTGTCATATGATGTTTTGCTGCCATTGAGAAACGACCCTAAAATCATAAAACTACATTAGTTATTATAATATTTTTAAATGAATGTAACTATATCAAAAATTAAAGATTAAAACAAAATACAACAACAACAAAAAAATTAAACAATTGAATTTAAGAAAATATTTTATATGAAAACTAGATTGAAGAATCATGGGTACAACAAAATATATTAAATATTTATTGGAGGAAATTATAGATGACTTTCTAAAAAATTGGTTATTGAAAAATAAGCCTCAAAATAATTACATAGATTCAGAAAGCTGGTTTGGTAAACTTAACTCAGTAGTATTAAATATTACATTTTGATTTACAAGTATTAAACTCATTTCACCCACAACTTTGGTATCATCCACTTCAGATAAATTTAGTAATGATTATCACTAATCATTTATTAAACTAGAGATTGTCTCTAGCATAGATATAAACTTTAAATCTCAGTTAAAAATTAATATATATATATTTTTAAAAATTAAACACACACACAGGAAGTTTTATTCACATTTCTCTTTCCCAGGTATATCTTTATAAATATATTAAATATCCTCTACACTTTTGCATATTCTTTTAAAATTATACACATAGATAAAATAAAAGACAAATGATCCCCAAGATGCATTTTGTGCTAAACTAGCACATCAGTTGGCCCAGGTCCACCTCATGAGTGCTAGTTCAGCACAAAATGCAAATTGGGAATCACTTGTCCTTTATTGTCTCTTTACTAGTATGATTTTAAAAGAATATGTGGAAGTATGGAGGATATTTAATACATTTATAAAAATACTAAATATATTCAAAAAAACAATAAGTATATATAAAATTTAAAATTCAGTCAAAGATACGAAGAATTATGATAAAAAATTGATACATAATTAAAAGAAAAGTGACATTTTCCACTGAATTATGTGACATCAAAAACAATGGAAAAGACACTCTTTCTTTAAGCTCTCTTTTTTGACATAGCTTTGAAATTATAGTGAATTTTGTCTATTGTTTTAATTTATGTATAGACAAAAATTCACCCTATAATTTCAAAATTACATCAAAAACTAAGCTTATATAACAACAGAGCTTAAAGAGAAAGTGGTATCATTTCTTTCTTTCATTGTTTTTAAGGTCACACAAGTCAGTGGGAGATAGTTACTTCTGTTTCAATTACAAATTTTAAAAAATTGATTACTTATTAAGACCCATATATATATACTTGTATCTGTAAATTAATTAGTAAATGAGAACTCCATTAAATAAAGTTTAAGATAAATCTGCAGTCAAGATGCATTGATATGCAGCAACTAATAAGATACAGAAATCCCTTGATTAGTGTGATTTTGAAAGATGTGGTTTTAATTAATGTGTAAAAATTTTTTGAGACCATCCCTTTAACTATGCGATATAAAATTTGATTAGTATGCTCTTTATTTTGAGCAGCAAACACTTAGAAATATAATTAATTGGCAACTCATGAAAGGTGCCATCGGTGACCGACAGAGGCATGAGACTTGCACTTGACAGTTGAGGGTACCTGCCTAGATGTGTGGCATGCTTCTTGCTTACTCTCATCAACATTTTTTTCCTTATTTTCTTCTTTTAAAATCACCCTTCGTAGCCATGGACACACAAAAAGGGACTAAACGAAAACTCATCACTTTGGATACTAAACTTGATGTTATTAAATGATTGCATAATGGTGAAAGCAGAACTAACATCGGTAGAACACTAGGCTTAGGCAAGTCAACAATATGCGTCATTTTGAACAAAGCAAGCGAATACCGGGAAAAAAGTAACATGGCATCTGCATAAGTTAGTATGCAATGCACCAGAAATAGAAGTCCAGTGATGATTGAAATGGAAGATTTGCTTTTCATATGGTTGGAAGATTGTAATCAGAAGCACATTTATATTGATGGAAATAACATCAGGATTAAAGCTTTAGGCCCTTTTTCTTCATTGAAAAAAGAAAAACATCAAGGGGATACTATAACATTTTCAGCTAGTAAAGGCTGGCTACAAAATTTTAAATGTCAATCTGGCATAAGAAATATTAAATTAACAGGGAAAGCAGCCAGTGCTAGATAAAGAATTGTTATCCCAAAATTATGGATGAAAGGAAAAAAGCTATGACTGTTCAATTGACATTAGATTTTTTTTCCAAAAACTAAAATTTAAATCTATTCTTTTTTTCAATAAATCAATTAATAATTTATTAATTTGTATTTCAGTATATCTATGTACACTTTGAGCAAATAAAGGCTTTTTTTTTACATTTTTCCCAAGATTCATTATAATTATTCCTATAGGTTTTTAAATTTGAGTACTGTGGTTTTAATATATGCATAAAAATGAAGGATTCAGTGACGGGTTGCATTAATCAAGAGATTCATGTAGGTTCTTCTGGCTGAAAGAAGACAATAGCAAACCTGTCCAAGCTACTACTAATCAAAGAGATTATGTATGAGCCTGTAGCTGGACATTAAAGCTATAAAAATTGAGATATAATGTGTATAACATTTCTTACATCCCAATTAAAATTAAGACTCTTCTATCAGTAAGTCATGTATTTAATATTTTTAACAGATTAATATAGATGTAAATTAATTAGTAAATGGCAACTTCATTATAGTAAAGAAATTAATCCACAGCCAAGATGTATGTAATGATGTGCAATAACCAGTAAGACCAGTTCTGCTGGCAAAAAAAGAAAACAATATCAAATCTGTCCAAGCTACTTACCACTAATCAAAAATGGGCCTCTTTTGATCAGTCACTCATGTTGTCATGTATGAGCCAGACATTATAGCTATAAGATTTGAGAAATAATGTATAGTATCATTTCTTACATCCCATTAGCAAATCATCATATATACCTTGGCTGTGGATTTAACTTCATTTATATAATGGAATTCCCATTTACTAATTAATTTACATCTGCATTAACTTATTAAAAATATTAAATTTAAATACATGATTTACTGAAATGAGTTTTAATTTCAGATGGGATGTAAGAATATACATTGTATCTCAACTCTTATAGCTATGATGTCCAGTTATCAGCTCATATATAACAATACAAGTGACTGATTAAGAAAGAAGCTTCCTTTTGATTAGTAGAAATTTGGATAGAGTTGCTATTGTTTTCTTTCACCAGGAGAACTGGTATTATTAGTTGCTGCACATCAATACACCTTGGCTGAAGATTTAACTTCATTTGTATAATGAAGTTCCCATTTATTAATTAGTTTATATCTATACTAACTGTTAAAAATACTAAATTTAAATATATACTGCACATATACATATTAAAAAATATATACATGTATATGTTTGTTTTTATAAGTGTGTATTATAATTTAAATTGACAAAATAGTTAAAATTGTTCAAGATTAAATAATTGTATCAAATAATTTGCATACATTCAAATTATGAAACTTATCACCTAATGAAATAACAATAACTTTGCAATACTATAAATTTTATTAATAAAAAGATGATTTAAAAAATGATATATTAAAAAGACATCAAATTATCTGTAAATCAGGAGTGGGGAACCTTTTCAATTTTCAGACTAATTTCCACTTTCCCTTTTTAAGTGAGAGCCATAATTTTTTGTGAATTAAAAATAAAAGCAACAATCATTAATTTCTGTTCCACATTTAATGGCAATCTTTCAGTTTTTCTTGAAATTGCTTTTTGATATATTTATATTCTCAAATTTCTTTTTATGTTCAAGGCATGTTAACTCTACAAAAGCTAGGAGATTTTTTTAAAAAAAATAATGCAGCTTAGTTTCACAGAATTTTCTGACTTGTTTATTCTTTTTATTAAAACACGACAGTTATTTATTTGTTGAATCTCCTTTTCAAGTTTTCAATTTTAATATTTTTTTTTCTCCAACAATATTGTAATCAGAATGTTTTGATAATAGTGTCTCTTAATATTGTGTTCTTTATTAACTGAAATACTTTCCAGACATGATTGAGACATTGATTTATGTCTTTCTATTAAAACATATGCATAACTCTTATTTCTTTTGAAATACATTTTTACTTGGTGTAACCATTTTAATAAAAAAAAATTAAATGCAAAATAATAATAAAATGAAGTAAAACTCAAGTTTTATTTTTGCTAATGTAAGTTCATCTGCGAAATGCACTTAGTATGGTAGCATATAAAATAACAATTCGTGTCAATTGTTAATACAGAGTTTAATATAAATAAATAAAATAACAAATAATATTTCCAAGTGCTTTCAACTCTTATGAGTCCTTATCAAGGAAATATTATGTTATTTTATTTATTTATATTAAACTCTGTATTAACAATTGACACAAATTGTTATTTTATATTATGTCAGATACACCATACAATATATATAATTTGTTGAAATATTGTATTTCTGATAGAATGAATTAGAAAAGGTTGGAAAAAGATATAGTTGAGTAATTAACAAATATTTTGTTTGATGTAACTCTTAATTCAAAATATGTGCTACACTTAAAGTTTTATAGAGGGCCATTTTATTTACATTTTTGAAGATGTCTGTGGACCAGATTGAGAGCTTTCAAGGATCAGAGGTTCTCCATCTCTGTTGTGAATGCAAATATCTATATATTTATAAGTTTAATTTAGAAAGATAAATGATATTATTCTATCTTTTCATAGTTGATCGACATTTACACAATTCATTAGAAGATGTAATTATTTATGTTTCAAATACATATCTTTATTTAATATAAGTCATTTTGAAATTCATTCTTGCAGATAGTTTTTGAAGTATTATAAGCTATAAGAAACCATGAAGTTTCCCAGTAAATCATGATTTACTGGCATAAATTAAAAACTTGCCAAAGAATGAGAAATTGTCAAATGCATAGCTGAAATCTTCTCTTGTTTAAAGTTCCTTTGGAATGACAATTTATATTTGACTTTAAAAAAATGTTATAGTTTTTGATTACCATTTTCCATAAATTTCAAAGTGATTATAGTTATATTTGCAAGTTAATAAACTTGCCTATAAAAAAAGTTTTCAATGTCTCTTGCCCAGATTAATTATAAAGTATCTATATAAAATATCCATGAGATTGCATGAGTACATTTTAATTTTTATCTATATTTTATAAAATTTTAAGTTATCTTGGAACGCCATAATTGCTTAATACTAAAATGTCATTTATTTGAATAAGATAGTTTATTTGTTAACAGATTAATATGAAATCACTTAAATATTAATTTAAAATTTAATTTGGCAAATAAAGTAAAAATGCTATCTGCTACAATTATTTGTTTAATTTCAAATAAAATTATGCGCTTTCAATAAATAATATTAATATATTAAGAAAACAGTCTTTGATGTATCAAAGTTAACTGCAATCTATCTGAATATTTTAAGATTTTCATGCATACTTATTTTAAATATTTTGTTCTTTCAATCAGCAATATAACTTTTACGCTATTTTAAAACTGATTTTGAAATAAAAGATTTAATTTATAAATTAGTAATTATAAAGTCAAAATTTTATTAATTATTTCAAAAATCAAGTTTTAATGTGTATTGCCAATGTTGGCAATTAACACATTCTAATTATTTAAAATTTTGCCACTTTAAAGTCTTTTTCTTGTTCTGATTAATTTCTGAGATTTCACTAATCACTGAATTTTATGTGTTTCCTGAAGTTTGAATCATGGAAAATGTTAAGAATATAAATCTAGATGTATAGTTGATTTGCATGCCTTAAATTATTATCCTCTATAAATAATTAAAGCTAACAATAGTACTGGGAAAATATGCATTTATTCATTAACACTATCTTTTTTGGGAGTCCATACTTCTATTTAAATAGGGTTATTGTGGCATAAATTGGCTTCCCAAACTGGTAGTCTTTGTAAAAAGGTAACTTGTGTTAAATAGGCAATAGAGTATTACAATCAAATGATAACAATGCTTATTTAGTCTTTAATTTAATTTGTATATTTACTAAAAACATTAAAAAAAAGGTAAGTATATAATTGAACTTAAATTTATAAAGTTTCACTCTCATACAAAATTCATAGCAAAGAAGTGTCAACAGCCAAAAAATCCTAGCAGGAATCATTTCAATTAAATACTTTTGCCAAATAGAAAATTGATTTTTTTTCTACTATTTTATGAGTTGTTAGATATTTTTTGGACAAAAAAATTTTAAAATATACCATTGAAGTAATATTCAGAATTAATAAAAATAAATAGTATAATTAAGATTTCGGAACATGATCATTTTTGGGACACAAACACAAATTGTAGCTGTAGATAAAGCAGTATGCAGATATTAGAATAATTAATTAAAGCACTATTATAAAAAGAGTTTCTAGTTTTATAATAATCACTCTGTTTCTAACTTTTAGACAATAAAGATGTATAGAAAGTTGATACAGTAAAAATGTCTAGACTATAAGATCTAGAAGAATGATGATTAACTTACCAGTAGATGAATTTTTCATATTATTTTCTAGCCAGAAAACATATAGTAATAATTTTATTATAAAATGCTTAAAAAATAAAAATTTTACTTGAATAATTTTTATGCTAGGTAAAATAGGAAAGCCATTTTTGCTAATTTGTATTATAATCATCTAAGCTGATAAGAATTGTCCAGTAAAGAGACAAAGAGGCACTGGGGATAATATGTGTAGTTGCTACATAATAACAATTAGCCATTAAGTCACATTTATGAAATCATTTTAACTAAAGGCTTCAATATTTGTGAATACAGCATTAATGAAGTATTAAAAATCTTTTAAAGCCAAAAAGTTTCTAAAACAATGTCAGTTAATTATTAAAATACAATTAAAGTAAGTACATATATAGATATTAGGACATCATTCAAATGTAATTTCTCTCTAATTCATATCATTAATATATATTTTAAATGCTTGCATAAAAATTTCTAATTTTTTTTTTAATGTGTGTGTGTATATATATATATATAAATTTTAATCAAATAATAAATAAACAAACATTTTTTAATAACAACTAATAAAATGTTAATGTAATTTTTTTTTTTAAATTTAAGATGCAGCATATATTATTATTGTTTTCCAATATACTATTGAAATTAATAAATCTAGTAGTGTAAATAAAGTATAAAGCAAGTGATAATTATATGAATTATGCAAGTGTTGATATAAATATTACAATTAATTTACACTTAAACTACATTGGCAGTTAAAGTAAAAATCTGTAACACATGCAAATGCTATAAATTGTTTTAAAAAACTATTAGTCAGGTAGAGATTTTCAAAATTAAGCACACAAATATCAAAGCCTAACATTTAAAAAGTACTTTACAATTAAGAAGTGGAATATTAAACTATGAAAATAAAAAGAAAAATATGAAGACACTATTATTAAAGCTAAACAAAAAAAGATATTATAAATCCCTGTGAAACAAAACTAGTATTTTGCATATTGAAAAATTATAAGTTTTACATTGAAGCAAGAGTTTCATAAATATGAATGCAATTCCTATTTATAAGGTTGGTAAAGTTGAAGATAGAATTGAGAAACATTGTTTACACAGGTATATATGCTAATTACTATATTTGAAACACTTTTATTTAATTTGAGCAGTAATGCATTTTTAAAACGAAAAAGTAATTTTTTTCTTGGACCACAATTAGTGTTGGTATATTTAATTTGAAATAAAAAAGGAGGGCATCTATAAATTAATAATTCAATCAGTAGTTTTAAAAGTAGTAACTGACCCCCCCCCCCAGCTTTTATTTCCAGTTAAATATATTAACCAATTCTTTACTATTATCCAAGAAAAAAATATTTTTTGTTTTTAAAACATTATTTCTCAAATTAACTAAAAGTGGGTTTTTAATAAAATATTTTTATATACACCTTTAGCCCACTTAGCAAAAGCAAATGGTTCTCCAAAACACATTGTTAAACAAGAATATCACATAAAAAATATATAGTTATAATGGTTTCCTATGGAAAAAATTTGGCTGGTTACTCCAGCTAAAAATTACATTATAAGCTATAAACAAATAATTTAACTACCTAGTATATATAGTAATTAGAAAATTCCCTTAATGCACATGTACATGCTTGTGTAAATTGTACTATGGGTATTATGCAAATATTCACTTAAAATATGTATGTATGATAATGCAACTTAAATCTATGTAAAAACACTTATCCTAAAGTCATTTTTTTCTTGTGATCCATTCACCAATCACAATTATCTAATTTTCTTAATCATGAATTGCTTATTCTAAGATCCATTATTGTCTTCTAAATCCTTTGAAGATTTTGTTTTTTTTTTGGATGAATGATTCAGATAATGGCCGAGGATCTTTAAAGAAAAAGTTTAGAATGGATGATTGACATGCTTCTTGGAATTTTTTTTTTTTATATAGAATGCCATGATTTCATGATTTTGGAATGTTTGGACATACCTACAATGGTTTGAGCACTTTATTCTATTATGTCTTTGTTTTTAAAAATAGTGGCAACAGTAAATGTGGATAACCCATAGAAGAACAGATATGATTTTCTTCTCCTTTTTCCAGTTGACTTAAGATATCCATTTCTGTTTCCAAGCTCAGACATTTTCTTGATTTTATTCATGGACATATCAGTTGCAGCCATGATTCTATTTGAAAAAGAAACTGTTAAACAGAATTTCTAGAAAAAAAATGCATCTTTTAAATGTCCAAAGTACAGCAAAATGAATGAGAAAGTGAAAATAAACTAGCTGTTAATAATTTTTTGTATTTATTCCTACTGAAGTTTAATTTTTTCTAAATTTGTACTACTATATTATATTATTAACATAAAATTATTTAGAATTAAAAAAAAAAATCCAATAATAATTTATTTAATTAATCATAAAGACTTGTTATTTATCATTAGTGTAAGACTAACAAAATTAGCATACTGTAAATTGTCAAAACTTAATTGCAGTTAACTTATAAAAAAAAATTCTGCCACAATTAAAAAAAAAAGTACATGTGTTTGCATATTGTAATCAAAATTTAAGGCTTTTTTTTTACAACATGTATTATGCAGATTTTAATAAAAATAATTTTTTATACAAATATGCTAGCTGTTGCATTTTATTAAATGCGTAGACATGTTCTTTGAAATCACTTAAAATTTTTTCGATTAAAGGTATGATTTTTTTTCAGTTTATTTGTATGCAATTTTGCATATATTTTTAAAATCAAAAATATATTTATGTTAAGTTTTATGTTGAATAAAATTTCCATTTTTTTTCAATTTACATTTTTATACATGTGCAATAATAATGTTATGAGATATTTTAAAATTGATCAAATAGATTATGTCATTTTTAATTTAGATATAGTAATTTTTAATCATACAAAGTTCATTATTATGAAATAATTTTTTTTTTCCAAAATAACAATTGCGATAATTGAATTACAATACAATATCGTTATTTTTGCTGCAAGGAAAGTACTGTTAATAAAAATTTTAATCCATAAAAGGGAGTAAATACAATGTATAGCTTTTAAACTAATGTACACATTTAAAAATTTAATATGGTATTAATGTATTTGGTTGTTGTATGCCATTAAAATATGATTTAGATTTATTATATCAAATGAAAGAGAGGAGGGGGGGGGGGCTTTACAATTATTAACGATGAAAATCTTTACTTTGGATATATCCTTAATGAAGAACAAATTGTCTTGCAAAGACATTGGTTGAAAATTAAATAAAATTTTGTGTTGTATATTCATTAATCGTATTTTAAGTTTACAATCAAAATATTGTATACAGCACTAATACGGGGTACTGTATAGTTTCAGTATGGAAGTCGCTATTTAGCTTTTGGATGGCATAGCCTTAATAACAATCCTACGATGTCATCAGTCTTACAAAAGGCTACAAAAAAATTTTTTTTACAATCATTGTAGTAAATAATCGTTTGTAAATCAAAACAGTGGTACAAATTGATGATGATCGCTATTATGAATCTTTGCATAAAGGATATGTGCTAAGCAGGACACAGACATATATTATTTTTTACTTTTTAATATTTCTAATTTTTGAAATGAAATTCACACATGTTAAAAATTATTTAGTAGATTTTTTTTTTTGTTTATGAAGGCCATGTTTAAAAAAAATTCAAGTTTTAGTCATTAAAATTTCACTCTTCATTTGTTTTCCTTTCTATTTTAAAATGCTTTTCAGTGAATATTCAATTTTAATTTATTTTTAAAAATAAATCGCCATCTAATGTGCATCACTGAAAACTTACCAAACTTATATCAAGTGAAATTTGGCCCATCAACACTGTTAGATTGGACTAATGATTTGACAATCCTGAAATATTTCAGTGTCATATTGCATTGTTATCAATACCTAATATGCATACAAAATTTAACCCAGACAAACTAACAAAATTACTAAGTTAAATAAAAATGTTTAAAAAACAAAAATCAAAAAAGAACTTAAAATTCTTCACAAAAAAAAAAAAAATTAGATTATAGTATAGTAGTTTAGAAAAATTGTAGAAAATTAAAAAATGAGAGATAGAAAAAATAGCATGATATTAATTTACGCTTCTAATAATGGCAAAAAAAAAAGAGGGATTTTTCTGTATAAAATTTCAGGTAATAGGATCAGATTTCTGTTGGGTTATATATGGTTATATATTACCATAGAAGAAAAGATAAATTGTAAGATTATTAAAAATTTTGAGTTGAGAATACCATTAATAAATTAAAGGAAAAAAAAAAGTTTGTTGGATAAAAATACATGTAGATATTAACAAGCCAAATTATACTGTAAATTCAAATGAAAGGTGCTAACAATTTCAAAAAAATACAAGAAGGTTGCAAAACAGACTAAATGAAGATCAATCTAGAAAAAAAATATAGGGATTATTAATATAATAACACAAAATGAAAAAAAAAAACAACTGAAGGAATTATAAAAAATCTTAGAAGTAAATTGACATATATAACAAGTTAAAACTAGACAATTAAGTTTAAAAAAAATATCACAGAAGAATTACAAAAAAAAAAAGGTTTAATACATTTTTTATTTGTAGTAGAATTGAATGAAAATAGTAGCCATGGAAATGTGAGAATAAAAAAAAAAAGGCCAGTTAATAATAAAAAGATGAATGTATTAAAAAGGTGGAAAACAATAATAAAACAGATACCCAATAATGAAAGATGAGGTTGTAAAATTTATAAATGAGATGGAAACTAGTAAAATACAAGTAAGTGATTATGATTAAGAAAATGATTTATAGATTTTCATTCATCAAGATTTATGAGAAACCTATCACATGAATAAAAGTATAAAACAAAAGAAATAAAAATAAATGGAAATAATTTAAGTCATCTGAATTTTAAAATATTTCACAAATAATGCATTAAAATTTTATTTCAGAAAAGTTAAGAGCCATCAGATGTAATTAAAAAATAAAATTAAAAATAAATAAAATAAAAAGCAAAGAGTGACAGTAATAAATGAGAAATCAAAAACTATATACACTTTGGAGGATTGATTAACTGAAAACATAAATAAAAAAGATAAATACAAAATTAAAGATGGACAAATGCTTTCAATGGAAATAACATGAAGATATATTTAAAATGCATCAACAATTTTGGTAAATATATTCACTCAGTATTTAATTATGCATATGGAAAAGCAATACAGATTCATCTGAATTTATCATTAGTTAAATAATCTTGTTGAAGTTTAATGTATTTTCATATCTCTACAATTTGATGTATGATTAATAAATAAAACAAAAAACTTTAATACTTCTTATGCATTCAGTTGTATTTCTCTAAAATCTAGTGATTAAATTGCAAATCATACAAGAGGTGATTTTAAAAAGCAACTCAGATTCTATTTCTAGACTTCAGTTATATTCATGAAAAGGGCATTACAAAAATTCACATTGTCTACAAATTCTGTGGTGATACCACTATCCAGAACAATTTATGATAATTTTAAAATGAGATCAGAATTCAATGCAAATGCAGCTAAACTGGATTTGGCTAACTATGCCAAATTAAATTCTTATTGATATGTTCCTTTGTCAGGGCCATGATGCTGGCTGTCCCACTTTTCAATTACTTTACACATGGTTTTATAAGCTAAAGTAGGTTTGAAAAACACTAAGGAAATTAATATTTTTTTCTCAGATAAAGAGATTCTGGCCTTAATGTACTACAACGTAGTAGATAAGAAACTAGCAGAAAATAAGTTTACTGAGCATTACTATTTTTTATAACCCAAAAACCACTAGGAAGCTAATTAGTGTAAAACATAACTCAAGTATTATTTAAAGAAAAAAAAAAAAAAATCACCATTTAATTGTTACACCCTTCTAGATCCTCCCTCTTTCTGATCATTTGAACTCCTGACACTTTTGATATGATTATCTTCTGGATGTTGAATAATATATAATATATATGAGTCATGAACATGCTACTCGAAGAAAAGTCTGCTGCTTTGTTTTAGGTTTTGAAGATTGCTGTGTTATAGTCAAGTATCAGACTGAAAATTTTTCTAAATGTGGCAAGCTCAACAGTTTAAGTTATATATCTCAATTTTTAATAGCAACATCTAATCAATTTAAGGAAAACTTTTCTGATTTGAAAAAAATCTGGTTTCATATAAGAGACCGTTGACGATAATGAGTCTTAATTAACACTAGAACTTCAACTAATTCTCCTACTTAAACCTAACTATAAAGAAACATTGACCAGTATTTAAGAACAATGTCGATTACAATTCATATTTGCATTTTATGACATACAATAAAATGAAATGATATTATTTTTTTAAAAATAAAATTCTAAATGACAATATAACAAATTAAACTCAATATTTGAAATGGTGGTGGTGGTGGTGGTGGGGGGGGGATTATACGCATTTTCAGTAGAAATTTTGACCACTTCTTCCCCAAATGTAATAACCGATGTAAGTAATTCGGTTACACAGTTTCAGAATTAGTTACTGTCAGTTTGAGTAATCACTGGACATTATATTCACATCTTTATATTAATTTTCTAGCTTGCTTTTGTCAATAAGAAGTTTAAACGATGCCTCTACACATTCAGCATTAATTTAAAAAAAAAAAAAAACATTCTAAAATGTTGCTACATATTTTAGTGATCTCCATTTTATATTAACAGGAGATATATTTTACAACTTTTATTAAGATGCTAGGCACAAAAAAAAAAAAAAATTTACACAATTCTATATTTAACTTATGCTAATAGATTTTAAACCAAAAAAACCTTTGTATCCAAGCACCCAATGACAAATGCAATAAATCAGATATTAGTCTGAAGCATTGGCTATAATATTATCATCTGGTGTACTCAAGTTTAAAATAGATGGCTTTGGAGCAGAAGGTATAAAACTGCTTCTAAAAGCATGTTAAATGTAAGTAAAATAAAAAATTATGACGTTTTGTTTTCTTAATAACATCTGATTATGAAAAGAAGAATGATACCATCTACCATAAGACCCTCTATGGTAAATTTATCATTATACTAACCATACAATCTCGTAGAGTATAAAGCTTTCTCTCTTTCTTATACATACATAAATACAAATCTGATAATTAATTTAATATACTCACTGAAAAGGTAGTTTTTTTTTAAAATTAGCTTTATTACTGCCTAGCATATTTTCAAGACATTCAATATATCAGCATGAATATGATATGGCGAATATATTGAAAACATGCTAGGCAGTAATAAAACTAAATATTTAAAAAATAAAAAAAACCCCTACATTTTCTGCGAGTATATTCATCATTAGTTACCAGATATTATGTTGGCTCAGAAAAGAAAAAAATTAGTAATAGTTGCACTAAATTTAGTAGGAATAAATTTGTCAAATATAACATTTCTATAACTAGATACTTACAGCATCTATATAAATTTCAATAGCTTTCAATAAACAATTTACAGCCTCTGAAATAGAAAAAAAAAAAATTAAATAAATCTAATAAAATTTATATAATCTTAATATGAGAGTAGCAGCATTAGCAAATCTATTAATAAATATTTTCAATAATAATAATAGTATTATTATTACTAAATCAATATTCACATAACTGAAATAGATTAATAGCCATTTTACATTAAATTTTTTTTTTTAAAATAAAGATCTTGATTGCAATATCTAATTAAAATTCCTTGTTTCCTCCCCGAATGTTTGCCAATTCTAAATTACATAAGCCTGGTGAACCTTTAAGATTGATGATGGATTTTGGTGGAGTACATTATTTTGAAGCAGCCAAATTGGTAAATCAATTACTTATAGAATATATTAATTTTGGCTTATATACTATCAATTCTTCTTTCCAATTTATTTCTAAAATTAAAAACATTCAACTTATGAATACATCCACTATGGCTACTATGGATGTGAAAGAATTATATGGATCTATTAATAGAAAATTATCCATTCAAATAGTGCATGAAAAACTTTTGAGGACACATTGCCCTTCTGCTAGAGTTAAATTTATTGTTGCTTTTCTTTCTTGGCTTCTTGATTTGCACATTTTTACAATCTTTGAAAACAAGTGGTATACTATGAAAGATGGATGGCCAATGGGTTTACCTGTCAGTGGCATTTTATTTAATGTCTATTTAAATGAATTTGAAAGCTCTATAATAACGAAATATTACAATTCCACTCTTGATTTTACATATATTCGGTATGTGGATGATATATTTATTATTTCCTCTATGGATAATATTTTACATATACGAGAAGAACTTCAAAGTTTATCTAATGTATCACTTAGCATTGTATATGAAAATAATAATAAAGAAATCAAATATCTTGACCTTTCATTATCAAGAAATAATAACTGTATAGATTACAAGATGATAATTAAGCCTTTTGAAATTAGAAGCTGTATTCACCCTAAATCTAACTCACCTGCATCACATAAATTTGCTGGTTTAAATTCTTTCTTATTTAGAAATTTGCATCTTTGTAAATATGAAACAGACAGAAAAGAAAATCTGAATAATTTTATTAAAGATTTGATGAAAGCAGGTTTTAAACTTTGGTCTATTAAAAATTATATTTCTAAATTCTATAATAAAATAAATAGTGTTGTACCATGTGTTCAACTTCCTAGAATTACTATTCCTTACATTTCCAAAATATCTAACAAATTAACTAAAGCATTATTCAATAAGTTTAAAATTGGATTTAGAATTCCTCCTAATTCTAATAAATTGATCAACAACTCAAAAGATCATATTGATCGTTCATTCACCCCACATGTAGTTTTTCCATTTCATGTCCTCAAGAAAAATGTCTTGCTGTATATTATGGTGAAACTAAAGCTACTGTTAATACTAGGCTTGCTCAACACATGTACACATACAAGAGACCTCAGAAGAACAACAATATATCTTCTGGATTTTTGGAGCTTTCCATGAAATCTGGACACAATTTTATTCCTTCCAATCCTGTAATTTTATGCACTGAATCAAATGATCATAAGAGGAAAATAAAAGAAGCATTCTATATTAATGGAAATATTAATGCTATAAATAGAAAAGACACTTGCTTTGATAAATCAGTTGTAATCACAAAATTTATAAAGCCTCAAGGAAATTAAACCAAAGTGCATGATCTGCATAGAAGCAAGGTCTAATGTTTAGCAGCAAAACTAACTAATAATTAGGATATTTCAGATGAAAATTTAATTAAATACAAATATTAAATTAAAGGATGCTTTAAATGTCATATAAACACAAATTTACTATTGAAGCGGTAAATCTGTAGTACATATTTAGCTTCACTGTCTGATGACATTACAGACCTTTAAAGTAGGGTTTGAACCAGTTTATATATGTTTATTTGGTCATCCAGAAAGGTTAGGCACACACATACACATATAACTCCCACCCTATTTATTCAAAATGGTTATGTTTAACCAGTTGTGTTATTATTTTAACTCAAGAATATTCTATTTCCAAGCTTGTAAATTCCCTTCATTTTTAGATAATTGTGTATGTGGGTATATATATGTATTACAGATACGAAAATAAATACGATTAATGTAAAGCTAAAGCAATGCCAGAAAGTTCTAGAAAGTATTATTGTAATTTTAAAAAAATGTTAAAATGTCATTCTTATTTAACTATTTCAAGTCAAACTAACAAAATCATATTCTTAAAGCTATTTCTAATTTTAAAAAATACATTTAAATAATGCTTTCTGGAATATATTTGTTTACATCTTATTTGCCAAATTTCAAGTATAGGAGGAGTAAAAGTTTTAGGCACTTGCAAAATGAGTTCAGATCACTCAATCATCTTGTGTTCTATTAGAGAGTGAGAACAGAATGAATTGTGAGTAAAGCAAAAATTCGCCCGTCCTGATTTTAGATCGCCTCGTACTGCCTTCCTGCCATACCATCGTTACTTGAGAACTGTTCTGTTTAAATGTAGAACAATTGGAAGATGCCTACCATTATTTGTTAATATTGTGCCTTGCTGACCACGCTTTCGCGTCTAAATTTCATATACATTATTCTAAATGGCCGCCATAACTTCTAAAGGTAATCTGTTTTGCCGATGAACGAATTCTTTATATTCCACACTTCATTCCTAAATTCTAATTATATTTGCAACGTAATCTTTATTTATCTGACAACTGACTATAAGCTCAGTTATTGTCATTGTTAAATTTATGATTTTCTCTCTTAAAGTTTTAAAATCTCGTCCGATAAAACGCTAGCACAGAATTATGTATTTTTAAATCTATCATTAGCTTTTAAGTTTCACGCTTTAGTTATCTTTTCATGTGGCAAAACTTATTTTAAACTATGTATTTTATTGAATTAATTTTAGTATGGTAATGTTTCAATCTAGCGAACTTATATCATTTCAGCCACCATTCCGATATTTTGGAATATTTAAATAGTTAAATGTAAAATTTCTTATTGAACGCAGTTCGCTCAATTGAATATTTTGAAATAAATGCTTAATGGCGGATTGTTTAAAACATCATATTATGGGATAAGATAAACTTCTTGTTGTTGACGCTATTGACTTAAATGCATTTTATGTTCTTTAAGTAAATCTGATTATTAATTTATTTTAATAATTATTCATTGCTTTCACGCATTGAGCGTTAACTTGTTTATAATATACTACCGTTTAAGAATACTTGGGGCTTGTTAAATAGGAAAATATTATTTTCCCTCTTCTATATTTGACAACCTAATTTGCTAAGGTTATACGTATTGTGACAGTCAGATGATGTGTGTAGATTTAACCCAGTTCGAATACTAGGCGAAAGTACCTCAAGGCCAACCATACGCGAGATATAAATCAAGAATACGTATGACCTCTGCCCATTCGCCTGTTCTCGAGGCCTGATCACAAACAAACATCACCATCTGAGCCATGCATAAATTATTTTTCAACCGGCCACAAAGCTTAGCAACAGCGGTAGAGACATGGACGGGAAATCCTAAAGAGCTAAAAGCTAAATGTGTAAAGCACATAAAAAGATGTGTAGGTGTTTGCGTTTTGCGTGCCTGGATCATTGAAAAGTAAAAATAAAACATTTAATATGACTAAGAAACTCAAGTTTTTGATAATTAAATAATGTTTAATTACTGGCTTTAAAATATGAATAAAGCTTTAATGGGCCTCCGCTATTCCCCTAAATTACTGCAACAAACTAATTAGACAATAAAAAGAAAACAAGTTAATAGGTTTGCGGTCAAATTCTTTTCTTCCCAATTTTATTAAAAAAATTCCAACTCGATCTTCTCGATAAAGTACGATAGGTAATAACAACCTTTCGCAAAGCATTTCTTATGGCTTTGCGCGAAAAACCGGGTTTAAAATTAACTTAGAACGTATATAGCTAAATCAAATATACGTGACTAGCTAATGGCGGACAAAAAAGAGGTGTTATCAAAAAGATCAAGTTGGCACACAAAAGAAACTGACTTGGATTTAATTTACAACATAAATAAAATTGGAAAGAGATTTCAAATGACAAAAAGTTAACTATTAAATTTAACCGCAACGAAATACTAAATATTTACAATGGTTAGTAAGGAAGAATAGCGAAGGTAAAAAGGTTACATATAGCTAGATGATCCCAAAATATATTTAAGGTTAATTCATAAAATGTTTACATAGCAAAAACATATATTTCAATACAACAATAAAACAATATGAATCAAAAGTAGCATACGAGATAGTTTAATTTAGGAGATACGATACCGTCCTTTTTCCGTGATGTTCCTTACGGCGTCCGTGGCTTGATCCGACTGACGATAGGTATTTGTCCGGACAATGAAAATATGAAGTATGGCTTCCATGAAAAGTTCTCCAGACACGGCATAGAGTTCATATGGTTATTGAATGGATGTTAAGGCATTTTGGATGGTATTTAGGAACCTCGGCGATAGGCAAAGCTATGATTTGCCTAGCCAAGCATATCCATTTTCCTCAAAATACGGTTGGTTTTAACTGGAGCAGGTTCCAACTTCTCCATTGTTTGAAAATGACAGCTGTATAACTTTTTTTAAAGCACAAGCTAAATGTGAAGCAAAATCTGACGGATTTCTCCCAAGAGAAATCTGAATGCACTTTCCAGAAAGCTTGGAAATAAAACAGCAAGAAAAATCTTAATAAATCGCCTTCACAAGCAAAATCAGAATCAAATGACTCCTTCAAAAAGAAAAGTCTGAATAATCATCTCTTTTGTTCTCCCTACTATTTATACTTTCTCTGCCAGCTACCTTCCATTGTTTGTATGATCTGAGATCTTGATAAGCCCCCCCCTTGCTGCTTTGTTTCAAAACAACACGTTCTAAAAATAACTTCAATTTTTTTACTCTAACTTTCTTACTTTAAAGTTGGAATTCTATTAATTAAAAAGCAAGAAAGAAAATGCCATCTTTAATTAGACTTGAACGGCTCACTAATTAAAATATACATTCTTTCAGAAATGTTGGTGGGCTTATCTCAAAATCAAATCATACTAAATATTTTAATAAAATTTGAACAACAATATATTATTATTTTACAATAGAATAAGCATTTTATCTCAGCAGAATTTTGCATTAACCCATATATATACGCTAGATGTATATATATGTTTGACTAATAGGTTAAGCAATTTTTATCAATAGAATGAAATTTATTTAAAATAAAATATTTAACTGTAATACACATTTAATAAGCATAACTATTTTTAACTCTAATGCAAAACCCTGCTGATATTGAACTATAAACTTAATTTAGGTCTACAATACTAATTAAGTTTATAGGAAGATGTGAAGCATGGATCGGACTTCAGATCCATTGCTTCATTTCCCAATAGTTAGTGAGCAAAAAAAAATGTTTTAAAAAAAAAAATGCTGTTGCTTCAGGTCAGAGGTAAGAATTTGTACCAGGTGAGTTCAAGCCTACTCTTTGTTCACTGTAATGTTTAATTTGCTACTACTAATAATCTTTCTATATGTTACTATAAAACGGTTTATCCATCATTCACTCTCCTATATTTTAAATTAAGTCCGAGTTGTTTTAGTCTGACTAGCTATATTTATGTTTTTAATTTCTAAACTTTCCGGGATCTGGTGGTATATAAGGTTTTAAGTTTCTGTTTCTAATATTATATTCTCTTTTTATGCTGAGATTATTTTTCCAAAACAAAACACTTATTCCACACTTCCTTTTTAACAAATGAGGGCCTTTATATATTGGAAAAAACTTTTTTACTTCTCTCTGCACTATACTAGTTGGCCTCAGATCTCTCAGCCACACTTGCTTCCTTTGCCTGAATTGATATTGGCGGTTTCGTTTTGTCTGCCGATGCAGCACTGCCCGTCTTAATCGTTCGCTTGTGATCTTTTGGTTTCCTAGTTGGTCTATTTTCTCCTCTTCCACTAAGATTTTGGTTTTGAATACCTGAAGACATGCTGTGGCATACTGCAAATGTATCGGAGTAGCTCCAGTCAAGTCACTCATTTTATTATTAATGTCTTGTCCCATCTTTTCAGTTTCGTTTACCAAATCCACAGTCTGAAGCGTCATTGTGCTCTTGCTATCCTCTATGATTCGACAATTTTGTTCTCCACTTTGCCTTCTGTGTTTGACTGACAAGTCCAAGTGGTGACTATCTTTACATGCTTCTTCATCAATCAGTGATTCAACCTGAATATCACCTTGCTCTTGTTGGTCTTGTCCCTTTCCCTGATTATCATCATCTGGTAATACTTTTGTTCTGGTAGTATGTTGTTGCTGGAGACCCATGTTTTCCTCCAAACGGTTCAGTCGTTGTGATGTCACATTCATGAATTCTTGAAACATGTTCATCATCATTTCCCTTTCATGTCTCACTTCTTTGATGAAAACATCAAAGTTATACTCTTCATTATGAGTACCTGTTGGCCTCTTGGGAATATTGAGTACTACCTCCTCCTCGCTGTCATAATGTGCGTCCGTCTGTTGGTCCATTTTTTTTTTTTTTTTTGCTATTTTGCTACAGAAAGTCACAATTTATTTTAAACGTATTTTAATACAATCTATATAAGTATATTGTATTATGTATATCTAGGAGCTATATCCTGTATGTGCAGAAAAAAATTTTAGTTCTTTAAAAACAATAAGTCAAATATTCTAAATTCTTTATTTATGTTTTCAGAAATTAACTTTGCCTACCTCACGAGGTCCTATTTTAACCCTATGCCTATATGTATCTGTTTATACATGAAAATATAAAAAATCCTGCCGTGTCTGTCTTTAATAACTATACCACATATTATTCTCCTCACTTTACTTTATTTATATTTCATTAAAATATCATTGCTATGTTAATATAACTGAAATAATCCACTTACAGCTTGACCTGGCTTTCTCTGACACCTGAAACAACTAAAAAATGCATTTACATTAATACAAGTATATATATAAAGAAATATGTGAGCAAAATATACATGTCATGTTTAAAATTATTTTGGCTCACTAAGCATACATTGTTATTTTGATCATCTACTATAATTTAGTTTATTTGATATCCGATATGAGAAATTGCACTTGCCGACAAATTTATTTGAAAAGGGCGCCAGTCGACAAGACAATGGCCATATCAAATATACATATTAATGGATAATGATCCAAGCACACATTTATAAGGGTTTATAAAGTTTCAATGCAATTAAAATTTTACTTTGCGTTTCAGTTCACTTTAAAAAAAATTTAATTTGATTCTGCTGAACGAAAAAAATAATCTCTGCATGAATAAGTAAATGCTATTTTAAATGACACAATATTATTTAAATCTAAGACGTATAACAACTAAGTACGGTAATTTGTCTGACCTGGGATCGAAACCAGTTACCATTTTGGTCATGACACACAAAAAAAATTTAAACAGCCTAAAGTACGATTAACAAAATAAAATATATACAAAAAAATTAAAAATAGAAGTAAAATCCCATGATAACTGCCACTCCGAATTATGAACCTGGGATCGAAACCAACTACCATTTTGGTCACAACCCGAAATAGATGAACAATTATCAAGCAATTTTACAGAATCACGCATTGAGATCAAAAACTGTTTCAAAAAAACATTTATATAAAAATGGGTTTTACCAAACTATAACGAAGTGTATACCATATACACCCATATATATGAATATGTACACACCAAATAAGCATATATATGACTACATATAAATATACAAACAGATATACCTATACAAATATTTCTTTTATTATTATGTACATGGCTTTATTAGAAAAAAAATGTCATATTGCAAACCGCATACTCCTATTATTTCAGGCAAGTAACGCTGGTCACAACTATGACACGGAAGCAACAATTGCAGACATAGACCTATTATTTCAGGCTACTCAGCAATTCTGAACTCTAAAGTGTAAGGGGTCTTCACCTAAACGGTTACTCAAGGAATCTTCATAAACGATCACTAAAAAAAACAAGGGCTTCACCTAACGGTTACTCAAAGGGTCTTCACCTAACGGTTACTCAATAAATGATTCAATAGCATAATCCGAATTGAGATAAGAAAAAAAATCTTAACTAAAGGTGGCTGACATATATGTTATGCAAAAATCCTTTAATCTATATATTTATTAACGAACATACGCATTTACTTTTCATAAAGATACAATTAAGTTTGCTAGTATTGAAACAAAACTTAATTTATATATGTTTGCGAGGAAACGTAATTTCAAAATCTTTAAAAAGGAAAAAAAAAATTTACATGATTACAATTATTCAATATAAAGAAACGAAACGCAGAGAAAGTGAAAAAAAATATTTGCTAACACCATACGTTGACACGTGTTAATTTGAACTTATCAAAAACTTTTTGATCTTCAAAAAAATTTCAATTAACGGAAAACAATGTTTTTTTTTTATCTATTTGTAATTTTTACTAAAATTTCAATTAACGGAAAAAATTTATACAAACGGAAAAATTTTTTTATTATCTATTTGTAATTTTTACTAAAATATTAACACTATCGTATATATGTTATATTTCGAAAAACATTATTATTTCAAAACTTCTCATATTTGAGCAATACTAACAATAATCTAAAGTACGAAAGCTAATTTAAGAGGGCGGGTGGGTATATATTTGACACTTCCGCCTCATCGAAGCGATCTACTTTATACGAAACAAATATGGCGAACTGGCCATGACAAATCTATTCATTAGGCAAAAAAAATTGGTTTAATTCTGAAATCTACTTTTATAATCACAAACAAAAACAACTAGCGGAGTGTTAACTTTTTAAATATAAAATATTCATTTCCTATATATATTAAACTCGGGAAAAAAAATGTTTAGCTTATGACACATTTAACTTTTTAATTAATTCAAAAAAATGACATTTGGCTCACGTTAGGAAACAAACTTGGAAAAATTATACATATATTATTTTTATATAAATGTATTAAACTAAAACAAACTTCTCAGGGTACTTATTTTTAATTTTTTTTTAAAAAAAATGACATTCGTCCACGGAGACAAAATGCGGGGAAAAAATCTTATACGTCTACCTATATAGTATATTCCTATTCTAAAAATGAAATTTGGCCCAGTTGGTCGACAGAATGCGGAAAAAAAAATCTACATATATATTATTCATTAATTTAAAACAGAAAAAGAAAAAACATTATACATATGTACAAATGTTATACAGGGCATTGCAGGGTATGGAAAATTTCGAATAGCCACACGATGGGCGTCCAGAATGCGGAGAAAAAAAAATCTACTGTGACAGTCAGATGATGTGTGTAGATTTAACCCAGTTCGAATACTAGGCGAAAGTACCTCAAGGCCAACCATACGCGAGATATAAATCAAGAATACGTATGACCTCTGCCCATTCGCCTGTTCTCGAGGCCTGATCACAAACAAACAACACCATCTGAGCCATGCATAAATTATTTTTCAACCGGCCACAAAGCTTAGCAACAGCGGTAGAGACATGGACGGGAAATCCTAAAGAGCTAAAAGCTAAATGTGTAAAGCACATAAAAAGATGTGTAGGTGTTTGCGTTTTGCGTGCCTGGATCATTGAAAAGTAAAAATAAAACATTTAATATGACTAAGAAACTCAAGTTTTTGATAATTAAATAATGTTTAATTACTGGCTTTAAAATATGAATAAAGCTTTAATGGGCCTCCGCTATTCCCCTAAATTACTGCAACAAACTAATTAGACAATAAAAAGAAAACAAGTTAATAGGTTTGCGGTCAAATTCTTTTCTTCCCAATTTTATTAAAAAAATTCCAACTCGATCTTCTCGATAAAGTACGATAGGTAATAACAACCTTTCGCAAAGCATTTCTTATGGCTTTGCGAGAAAAACCGGGTTTAAAATTAACTTAGAACGTATATAGCTAAATCAAATATACGTGACTAGCTAATGGCGGACAAAAAAGAGGTGTTATCAAAAAGATCAAGTTGGCACACAAAAGAAACTGACTTGGATTTAATTTACAACATAAATAAAATTGGAAAGAGATTTCAAATGACAAAAAGTTAACTATTAAATTTAACCGCAACGAAATACTAAATATTTACAATGGTTAGTAAGGAAGAATAGCGAAGGTAAAAAGGTTACATATAGCTAGATGATCCCAAAATATATTTAAGGTTAATTCATAAAATGTTTACATAGCAAGACATATATTTCAATACAACAATAAAACAATATGAATCAAAAGTAGCATACGAGATAGTTTAATTTAGGAGATACGATACCGTCCTTTTTCCGTGATGTTCCTTACGGCGTCCCTGGCTTGATCCGACCGACGATAGGTATTTGTCCGGACAATGAAAATATGAAGTATGGCTTCCATGAAAAGTTCTCCAGACACGGCATAGAGTTCATATGGTTATTGATTGGATGTTAAGGCATTTTGGATGGTATTTAGGAACCTCGGCGATAGGCAAAGCTATGATTTGCCTAGCCAAGCATATCCATTTTCCTCAAAATACGGTTGGTTTTAACTGGAGCAGGTTCCAACTTCTCCATTGTTTGAAAATGACAGCTGTATAACTTTTTTTAAAGCACAAGCTAAATGTGAAGCAAAATCTGACGGATTTCTCCCAAGAGAAATCTGAATGCACTTTCCAGAAAGCTTGGAAATAAAACAGCAAGAAAAATCTTAATAAATCGCCTTCACAAGCAAAATCAGAATCAAATGACTCCTTCAAAAAGAAAAGTCTGAATAATCATCTCTTTTGTTCTCCCTACTATTTATACTTTCTCTGCCAGCTACCTTCCATTGTTTGTATGATCTGAGATCTTGATAAGCCCCCCCTTGCTGCTTTGTTTCAAAACAACACGTTCTAAAAATAACTTCAATTTTTTTACTCTAACTTTCTTACTTTAAAGTTGGAATTCTATTAATTAAAAAGCAAGAAAGAAAATGCCATCTTTAATTAGACTTGAACGGCTCACTAATTAAAATATACATTCTTTCAGAAATGTTGGTGGGCTTATCTCAAAATCAAATCATACTAAATATTTTAATAAAATTTGAACAACAATATATTATTATTTTACAATAGAATAAGCATTTTATCTCAGCAGAATTTTGCATTAACCCATATATATACGCTAGATGTATATATATGTTTGACTAATAGGTTAAGCAATTTTTATCAATAGAATGAAATTTATTTAAAATAAAATATTTAACTGTAATACACATTTAATAAGCATAACTATTTTTAACTCTAATGCAAAACCCTGCTGATATTGACTATAAACTTAATTTAGGTCTACAATACTAATTAAGTTTATAGGAAGATGTGAAGCATGGATCGGACTTCAGATCCATTGCTTCAGTATGTTGCTGAGTGGGTTAATATTTTGTCATAGCGTTACACATGATATTATTTTATTTAAGCTTAAATTAATACATTAGTCGTTTAAGACTTAAGCTATATTCACATTGCTTATTTATGATAGCATTCTCAAAAATTCGTATTTTGCTTTATCATATTTAATCCTCCGGAAGTCCTGGATTTTCTTCATGTAACTTGTCTAAGAATGAGGTTTGGTAGCACCGACCTCAGGACAAATGTTAGATCGTTAAGGCTCTGCATGTGAAATGTCGGCAAGCGTACCATGGAAACCTTACCACTCGTCTCTTCGAATACCGCCTTGTAATAAATACAAGCGGACTCTTATATGTGATAAAGCCTTTCAGTCCAAAGATGGATCTGAACTCCACTTTAACGCTATCATTGTAGTCAGCACTGCGAGTTCTTTTTCTTATGTGTAGTTCCATATTATCTATAAGACGTGGCGCAGTGACATTTATAAACCATTCACTTTACAATTAATAGAATATTTTTAGGATTGTCACAGTAAAGCTTATTTAAGCTAACCCCTTCCTCATTTGTATAGGCCCAGATGCGCTCATGAACGATAAGTTGTTTAACTGACTGTCATATCAAGAGTAAACCTCTCTTTGGAGATGAATTTGTAGACGTCTTTTATCATTACTTTAAAGTAATGATCATAGCGTCAATAACATTAATCTATTGTTATTTGTAGCTCATTAGCATACTAAATCAGTTGCCTATATGCAAATTATTAACCGCATAAAATCTGTGCTACATTTCTGATGTAAATTAAAATTGTTATGTTCATTAAATTATTGTGTTGATAATTACTCATGTGTTTGTATCTTATTGAACCTCACTCATTGAATCTCACTTGTTCCTTATAATAATACTAGAATTTAGAAATTATAACTGATTACTTTAAATGAACATTATCCCTGGGTTGTTCTGTCCTTGCTCATTCTGGATGGATATTATATTATAATTCATGTTTCTTTTGCAATGCTAGCTGTTTGCAATTCATTTAGATTTATAGATTTTCCCCTTCACATAAGGTGTTTGACTGAGCCAAGATTTAATATTATTTATTTATAATAATTATCCTGTAGATTTCACGTTTCTTCGCTGTCTGCGGGACCGGAATGAATAAAAGTTCATCTGTTATCATCAGAAGTGTTGTTTATAATGTTATAGTTTTAGAGAAGAGCAAATAGGGCAGAATCCATGATTGCTCCTGACCTGTGTATCTCGGGCATGAGTGGATTTAAGGTACTTTTGCTTAGATGCTAAACCTTGTTAAATGAGCATACAATTCTGACCGGTACAGAATCCCCCCCCCCGGGCTTGGCTGCTCAATCATTGGGGCTTCGATTAATTAAATCCCACACCCGTTAAAGTGCTTATGTTTTTTTTTTTTTAAAAAAAGAGTTATGTGATTTATAACGCTTAACCGGAATGATTTTAACGTATTAAAATGTCATTTTTTAGTCTCTTATATTTAAATGTCTCCAAGATTATCTAAATGTTGGTTCATTAATAAATTTTGTTGGTTAATATTAACGTATTAAAATGTCATTTTTTAGTCTCTTATATTTAAATGTCTCCAAGATTATCTAAATGTTGGTTCATTAATAAATTTTGTTGGTTAAATACCGTAAGCTATATGAGTAAAACAGTATTGTTAGTCAAAATAATTATTAAAAAAATAATAAGATGGTTAATATATATATATAAATTAATTATATGTGTATCTTTTACTATCTCAGTGTATATATATTATACATTTGTTAATATGCGTTTGTGGCAATAAGGAGATAGAAAATTAAAGTGTTAGAAAAGTAGTAAGAGTAGATTGGAGCAAGAGGTAGAATAGATGAAAGAAATAATTTTTTCTTTGTCAAAATTAAGTAGTGTATATCTCAGTTTTGATATTTAGAAGTATCCAATATCGATATTATGTTAAAATTTTTTAATTTAAAGGCTTGCTAGCAGATATTTTAAATGTTCGTTTCCTATTATTAGTAGCCTCAAAGCAGGTGAAGACCTTCATGGTAAGAATTGTATGTCAAGCAGTCCAATGCAGTGGACATTACGCTTCAATGACATTGATTCTTAGAGTAACCTCAAAGCAGGTGAAGACCCTTTATGTAACACCAAGCAGCCAGATGCAGTTGGCAAAATGCTTTAATGGTTTACATGTTCTTATGCTAGCAAAAGTGAAAACTGATATCGGTAAATAAAGGTTATTGGAAAGAATATTAATTTTGACATTTTTGTGATAGCCTCAAGCTTCTTGGAAATGATATAGATAATTGAGTTAAATTCCTATATTCAAATTGTTTTAGTCTAAATTATGTCAATTTGTGTTGAATAACTTGCATACTTGTGGTGATATTTTTTCTTGGCTTTATTTTGCTAAAATATAACATAAGTCACCTTGAACACTATTTTCTTTATACATAAATTTTGTGTATGTGAGATAAATTTATAAGTTGCAGATTATTGTAAAAGAATAAATATAAGGATATATCTTGTTTATTTCAAAATAGCTTTGAAAATAAAATATGTATTTATTTAGTGTAATAATTATGAATCATTTGCAATGTGAAGGGAAAGTTGGTGTCCATCTCTGTGAGCATAAATAACCCAAATATTATGTTGGCATGGCGCCATGTATTTATACAATTATAAATTTTGCCAACCGGTGATTTTACATGATAACGTAACTTATACTGAGTGAGATTTAAATGCAAGTAAATGTTTTAAAGAGAGAAAATCATACTTTGCTCTAGCTTACTATTATACTTTCGATTATCAATTTACTAATAAAAATTTAGTCAATTCCAGGTGCAAAGAGAACAGATGGAAAACTGGCAAAAGAAGTGAAGGCAAGGTAAATTTCATATATATATATATTTGTGTTGTAGAATTGATAGTTAATAGTTTTATATAATATATAGCTTAAAGGTTATAGGCAGATTCAAGTAGGGGAGAAGAGTAGGCATGAATAATAAAGTGATTAGGCATCATACAAGTTGGGCAGGACAGAAAGAAAGTGGTAGGTATGGTAGTATGGGGGCGGTTGAGGAAAAAAAATAGGCGAATAATCCATAGCAAATAATGAATTACAAAATTAGCGCTCTCAACAAAATGAACAATAATAACCATCAGCTATTCATGATGATGCAAGGTCTAAAGGAACAAGCTGAAGAACGGAAGATGATGAAAGGTTTATTAGAGAAGTACGAAGAAATACAACGGGAGATGATGCAGAAATACACTGAAAAATTCCAGAAGCACTTCGAGATCATCAAAACATTTTGGAGACATGAGGAGTATCAACAGATTCAGGAGCAAGTTCAGCACTCTGAATCAATAGTAAAAGTAGCACAACAGGATGTAATAAAACACGAGGGACAATTAGATTTCCAAGCAGTCCAAGGAGAAATTAATGATCAACTTTACGAGCTAGATGATAAGGCTAAATATGAGTATGAAACGTCTAAAAAGGAAATTAAGGACATGCTTAAAGAAACCCAGATAAAAATACAACTGGACTTTAAAGACTCTGAAAAGAATAATTTAAATCTGAAAGGTCTGGATTCTCTTATGACACGAAATTGTGAAACCAATTTGAACTATCAGGAAAATGTGATTAAAGAAACTGATAGAAATGTTACTAATGTTGAAACATTACTTATGGATATAACTTTATGTGATGAAAATATTTCTACTCAGGATTCCTTTTTATCTGATGAAAATCTTGATTCCAGTTGTCTTTCGAAGGCAATAGAAACAAACAGGATGAAATCATCTAAATTTTATGTTCTAACAGAAGTCCGAAGAGATTCTTTATTGGAATATCAATCTAGAAATTTTGAAAAGTTTATAGATCCACTTTATAATCCAGATAATCAGTGAAACTATGAAACTTTGATTTTTAATCTCCATCAATAAATATGTTACACTTGGTCAGGTTTACCAAGAGGAAAAAAATTCACTTGGTTCTAACACACTACTTGATGAAAACCAAATTCAGCCATTTGTTTTGAATTCTTTCAGCAATGGTAGGTTAACAAGGTATTTAGACTCTGCAATGGATTTGCATGAAGATTTGTCAATTAATGGAGAGACTGAGCCTAAATCTTGTGTTAATAATAGAGTTGCTGGAAAACTGGATAGTGATAAAATTATTTTTCATGTTGAAAACAAGTTTGACAATAGTTCTAATGATATTCCATATTTTAATAATGCTTTGTTAAATAAATTTTGTAAAAATGTGTTGACTGATAAGCATTTTGATAAAAGTAATTGTAAAGTTCGAGCATTAGACAACAGGAATGAAGAGCTACCTTTTCACAGAAGTGATTCCCTTTTAATAGATAAAATTGAATCGGGTGCCCTTTTATCTGAATGCACTTCAAAATCTTTTGAAAGTCCTAATAAAGAATTGTTTGAAGAAACACATGATTATTTATAAAAACAAACATTTTCCGAAAAGCAATGTATAGGTTGTGGGAAAAGAAAACTCATGCCAAATGGTATTTTTCTTTTTACTGTTCAGAATTCTAGGCAAAAAGGGTGTAATAAGTTAAATACCATAACAGATGATATAAAAATGGCAACTTATTTAAATGGTTTTATTAAAGTTGATAAGAACATAAATATTTCAACAACTAATGATATGGAAATGACAACTGGTGTAAATAATATTAAAATTGGCAAGAAATGTCTGCAGAAAACTATCATCTCTGATAAAGAAAATGACAAGGTTTCTTCAAACACTGTTAACATTCCACACTGTCAATTGATATCTGAGAAAGCTAGTAATTTTTATAAATTAGATAATCCTTCAGTCAGAAATGATATGGAATTTGCTTCTTGCTTGTTTAACAGAATTAGTGGTGAAAGGTAAATTAAATTGAATTGTATTGTTCATAATCAGGAGACTGATTCAGTTTTAAATATTATTGAACTGGATTCTCAGAACAAGATGAATTTTAGTCGTTCTTTAGATAAAGATAATATGGAAATAACTACTTCTTTGTCTAATGTAGTTGATGCTAATGAAATGCAGATGGATTTGAACTATTTAGTGCATGACAATGAAAATACTATTGAAGTAGATTCTTCAGATGAAGTAAATAGAAATGATATAGAACTAAGTTCTCGTTCTTTTGGTTTGGGTGATATAATTGAAGAGCAAATTGAAGTGAATTGTTATTCTGGAAAGACTGAGAAAAATCTAGTTTCAAATATTAGTGAACTCCATTCTAAGAATATAAATTCTAATTGGGATGTAGCATCTACAATGAAAACAGAAAATTATGTTAACAATTCATTCTCTTTGGATTCAACATTGATATTACTAAGCACTAAAGAGACGGATATTATAGTTACTAATAATTTTGAAAAGAAATTTATAAATAAAGAGACAATCCCATTTGCGATTAAAAATGATAAACTTTCTTTGATCAGTAAACAAGAGTCTGATTGTTTTTCCAAAGCCCAAGATATTGATGTGAAAATAGCAGAATGTATTGATGATGTTTCTATAGGACTGTGTTTTCAAAAGATCGTTCATAATAAAGAAAATGTTCAAATTCCTATTAATAAATCTATCAAAACTGCTAGAGATAAAGAAAATGCTCATGCATTTATTTCTACTATTGAAAAATATGAAGATGTAAACCTTCATGAAATGTATTTATTTAATGCTGAACATATTGATCCTGCAACCAGTAAGAATATCATCTTTAACTGTAGTAATAATGCTTTCAATATGGAGATGACTACAAACCTAATATCAGATAAACCTAAAGATATTAATTATAGTGATCCAGAGATTTTCAAATTCTTACCAAATGAGAATGTTTGCAGTGATCAAAGGTGTGACCAGCAGCGTGCTCAAACAAAGTTATCCCACATGGCAAAAATCAGAATAAGGAAAGAACAGATCCCTCATCATACATTTCATGAAAGGAATCAGATGTGGCTGAAAGTTCCTAAGCATAGTAAGGTTACACGCCAAGAGTTCCACAAATTTTTCCCTTTGTATGAAGATCCTTATAAAATTAAGAAATGTGAAAATGCTTTCCTTTTAAGAGAAGAGGTAATTAATGAAACTTATAATGCACACCAATTAAAGGTGTATATACTGCCCGACCCGGGAAAAGAATAGTAAAAGGTGTTTTGAGATTGATAGGATGGCATAATGCATCAGGATGGACCATTGATTTTCAAAAGGACTTATGATTAGAATTCCATGAAGTGAGGTATGATTAGAATTCCATGAAGTGAGGTATAAACATAAGAGTAGTGGAGAATAGTCAGACTAGTTCATTATTATTAGGTTGACCATGTGTTTATTTGCCACTTGGAATAACAATTTTAAAGGTATAAGTAAAATCATTTTTTTTTACTATTTTTTTGTTTGTTCCTCTAATTAGGGGAATGTGAAGCAGTAAATCTGTAATACATATTTAGCTTCACTGCCTGATGACATTACAGACCTTTAAAGTAGGGTTTGAACCAGTTTATATATGTTTATTTGGTCATCGAGGAAGGTTAGGCACACACATACACTTATGTTTAACAAGTTGTGTTATTATTTTAACTTAAGTATATTTTATTTCCAAGCTTGTAAATTCCCTTCACTTAGATAATTGTGTATGTGCGTATATGTATTACAGATACAAAAATAAATATGATTAATGTAAAGCTAAAGCAATGCCAGAAAGTTCTAGAGAGTATTATTGTAATTTTAAAAAATGTTAAAATGTCATTCTTATTTAACTATTTCAAGTCAAACTAACAAAATCATTTTCTTAAAGCTATTTCTAATTTTAAGAAATACATTTAAATAATGCTTTCTGGAATATATTTGTTTACATCTTCCAATTTTGCCAAATTTCAAGAATAGGAGGAGTAAAAGTTCTAGGCATGTGCAAAATGAGTTCAGATCACTCAATCATCTTGTGTTCTATTAGACAGTGAGAACAGAATGAATTGTGAGTAAAGCAAAAATGTGCCCTTCCTGATCTTAGATTGCGTCGTATTGCTTTCCTGCCATGCCATCGTTACTTGAGAACTGTTCTGTTTAAATGTGAAAGAATAATTGGAAGATGCCTACCATTATTTTGTTAATATTGTGCCTTGCTGACCGTGCTTTCAAGTCTAAATTTCATATACATTATTCTAAATAGCCGCCATAACTTCTAAAGGTAATCCGTTTTGCCTATGAACGAATTCTTTATATTCATTGTTTCATTCCTAAATTCTAATTATATTCGTAATCTTTATTTATCTGACGAATATAAGCTCAGTTATTGTCATTGTTAAATTTATGATTTTCTCTCTAAAGTTTTAAAATCTCGTTCTATAAAATGCTAGCATAGAATTATGTATTTTAAATCTATCATTAGCTTTTAAGTTTCATGCTTTAGTTATCTTTTCATTTGGCAAAACTTATTTTAAACTATGTATTTTATTGAATTAATTTTAGTATGCTAATGTTTCAATCTAGCGAACTTATATCATTTGAGCCACCATTCCGATATTTTGGAATATTTAAATAGTTAAATGTAAAGTTTCTTATTGAACGCAGTTCGCTCCATCGAATATTTTGAAATAAATGCTTAATGGCGGATTGTTTAAAATGTCATATTATGGGATAAGATAAACTTTTTGTTGTTGACACTATTGATTTAAATGCATTTTATATTCTTTAAGTAAATCTGATTATTAATTTATTTTAATATTATTCATTGCTTGTCATGGCGTTAGGCATATTATTTTATTTAAGCTTAAATTAATACTTTAGTCGTTTAAGACTTAAGCTATATTCGCGTTGCTTACCTATGATAGCATTCTCAAGAATTCGTATTTTGCTTTATCATATTTATTCCTCCGGAAGTCCTGGATTTTCTTCATGTAACTTGTCTAAGAATGAAGTTTGGTAGCACCGGCCTCAGGACAAATGTCAGATTGTTAAGGCTCTGCATGTGAAACGTTGGCAAGCATACCATGGAAACCTTACCACTCGTCTCTTTGAATACTGCCTTATTATAAATACAAGCGGACTCTTATATGTGATAAAGCCTTTCAGTCCAAAGATGGATCTGAACTCCACTTTTAACGCTATCATTGTAGTCAGCACTGAGAGTTCTTTTTCTTATGTGTAGTTCCATATTATCTATAAGACGTGGTGCAGTGATGTTTGTAAACCATTCACTTTACAATTAATAGAATATTTTTAGGATTGTCACAGTAAAGCTTATTTAAGCTAACCCCTTCCTCATTTGTATAGGCCCAGATGTACTCATGAATGATAAGTTGTTTAATTAACTGTCATATCAAGAGTAAACCTCTCTTTGGAGATGAATTTGTAGATGTTTCTTATCATTACTTTAAAGTAATGATCTTAGCGTTAATAACATTAATCTATTGTTATTTGTAGCTCATTAGCATACTAAACCAGTTGCCTATATGCAAATTATTAACTTCATGAAATCTGTGCTATATTTCTGATGTAAATTAAAATTGTTATGTTCATTAAATTATTGTGTTGGTAATTACTCATGCGTTTGTATCTTATTGAACCTCAATCATTGAATCTCACTTGTTCCTTATAATAATATTAATATTTAGAAATTATAATGATTACTTTAAATGAACATTATCCCTGGGTTGTTCTATCCTTGCTCATTCTGGATGGATATTATATTATAATTCATATTTCTTTTGCAATGCTAGCTGTTTGCAATTCATTTAGATTTATAGATTTTCCCTTCATATAAGGTGTTTGACTGAGCCAAGATTTAATATTATTTATTTATAATAATTACCCTGTAGATCTCGTTTCTCCACTGTGTCTGCGGGACCGGAATGAAGAAAATTTCATCTGTTATCATCAGAAGTGTTATTCATAATGTTAGTTTTAGAGAAGAGCAAATAGGGCAGAATCCATGATTGCTCCTAACCTGTGTATCTCGGGCACGAGTGGATTTAAGGTACTTTTGCTTAGATTCTAAACCCTGTTAAATGAGCATACAATTCTGACCGGTACACTATGCATAAAACATGTAAAATGTACTATCAATATGGTATATGAATGATGCCAAGAATGAATTAAGACCTGATAATCTGACAAATGACACAAAGAATACTTACTTTATATTAGATAAGTAATACTGGATCACATATTAAATATAACTTGAAGTCAGATAAAATTATAAGTTTTGCCTGAAAATTATTTAAGAATTTCAATATAATGGTACTCTTAAAAGGAAGCTAATAATTCAATCAATAGACATAATGATTATTCTACCCATATTTTGGTGAAATGAACTATTCACATTTCATTCTACTAAATCAATCTTTAGTTATAACATTATAATTACTGATGTATACATTTTTGATAATTTTAACCCACAATGGCTACAATGCAGTTATGTAAAGTAAATGCTGTAAGTATTATCTCATATTGCTTCCAAAAATGGTATCTATTTTATATAATTATCTTTCCAAATTTTTTATTATTATTTTATAATGAAAATTTATTTTTATTATTATAAATATTAATTACAATAAGTATATTTGTCTAAAAAAGTAGAAAAAAAAAAACAGCGATAATTTGCAAAAGATAAATAAAAATTCTGTTTAGATTACAAGTAGTATGAGATACTGCTAAATCCCAAAAAGATGACCTAGAATAGTACTGAGATGGACCGGTGTTTCCTTTAAAAAAAAAAAAAAATGAAATTAAGAATTTTGAAAATTTGTACTGATATAACATATCAGGTTGCAGCCATTGCAAGTTAATTATACTGACAGCTTAGTTGTTAGAAGTCACTTATACATGATACAGAATTTTGGAAATCATTTAAACCACTATACAAACATGGATCTTGGGGTGTCAATTTAAATTCAATTTTAGTAATCATTAGTCAGTCCAGCAACAGTTGAACAAGAGGAGAAAAATACCACTTAAAACATTTGTTATACACCAACTTTTGAGTTATTACTAATAGTTGAATTTGAAAAGTTTTATTGGTTGGTGAAAATCATCCAATACATAATTACAATTAAAATACTATCATCACAAACTTCCAGATAAACAATAGCAATATGTTAAAAAAAAAAAAACCCAAGTTTTTCATGTTGTAATGGAAATTGTCTTTCATATTTCATTATCTGAAACATACTTATAGGAATCTATTTGCTTGTATTAAGAGCATTTATCATTTGTAAGTATTCCAAACAATTATATGGTTTATTTATCCCATATAACTATTATTGTTGGCATTAAGTCAAAATCAATCAACTGTCAATTTTACGAGATAGCATATGAATCATTCAATAGTTAAATGCTTGTGTAAGTTAAGTTAGTAGCATGGATTCTATTTTTTTAAATTTTCATTTACATATTTTATTGAATAAATACTCAATAAATTATATCTCAAAAATTTTGGGTAAGGTATTAGGTTTTCATTAGCAAAATAAAAAAAACCAGACACTTTTGTCAATTAACACTTTAAAATAAAATCAGAAGTTATATTCCTTTCAACATTTCAATTGAAAATTTATTTATAATCTTATTTTACTTATGGCTTAATTAATTTTGATCTTAATATTCCCCAGTTTACATTAATCAAGAAAATTATATTTTCATTTAATATTTTAATTTTCTTCTTTCATCTCTAAAATTTAGTATTGGTTTTATATTCATCTTGATGATTTGTTTTCCAATTTTAATTAATTAAATCATTCCTTGTTATAAAAAATAGAGATTGACTTAATTAATTTCTAAACCCCCTCCCCCATTCTTTTATTTCAAGTTAAAATATAAAAAGTTCAATTGCAGTTGAAGAAACAATTATTTTGTATGTTTTTAGTTCAAAGTAAATAAATAAAAGCATTTATTATAAAATATTTTTTTATACCTATTATTATCTAGTTTTTAGCATTAAAGTTAAAAGAAAATCTTATGTATTAAATAAGTTTGTTTACAATATAGTTTTATAATCAAATTTGTTTTTATTTTAATTTTAAAATTATTATTAAGATTTTTTTTAATGCAGTTATTTTTTAAAATTAAATATAAATATATAGTACCCTCTCATGCTCATTACTGAAAACTTACTGAAGCGATAACACGAATTTGAAATTTAATATCAAAATATTTGAAATTTCATTTGCCAACCCCTTTGGATTTAAAAAACTAAGACACTTATCTAAAATATTTTAGTGTTATAATGCATTGCCAGTAATTTATAACAAAAGTATAAATTTAAACAATCTCGATTTTAAAATTTTATCCAAATAAACTTTGAAACAAAGTGTTTAAAAACTGAAATTATTATTTTTTTAAAAAAAAAACATGAGTAAAAGCCTGAAATCCGGGCACGGCTGCTTGGGGCATTGTTTACGTGTCAAAACACATAAAAATGCCATTTCGGCGGCTGCGGCCTTACAGGCTAATACAACATTTACGTATTAGTATTAACCCATTGAGCTAGGCCGCTTTACATGACATTGCACAAAAATATTACGGCCTGTTTTGTGCTTCGAAGCTATTTATGCGTATTCGTTTTATTCATAGCTGATTACCGTATCGCTTGAGGGTGTTTAAATTTCAAGGCGGTACGAATTTTTCAAATCTCCGTAATAGAGTAATATCATTTTGATTTAAAAAATGTTGTTAATTATTAATAATTGTCATATGGTCCCCACCCTTCCCGAAAAAAAGGTTAATATGTAAAAAATTGGCAAAGTGTATGTTCAAACACACTTCGCCAAAGCTCATGCGCTAAGTCATGTTTCAGCGTGGGGGGAAAATATTCGAGACCACTAAAAGGTCTGAGACGAACGTGCAATTTTGAAACTTTTCTTCAGATAAATTGCAGAGTACAGAAAGTGTGTGAGATTGTGTTTTTTTACTTTGTCAGGCACACGTAATGTCCACTTTTGGTTGTCATCGATGAACCAACATATCCCACTGGATGGCGCTGTTTTCGCGCTAAAACACATAAAAATGCCATTTCTGCGGCCGACATGTTCGAACCCACGTTTTCTATAATACAATCTTTATTGTTGTACTACAGATTGCAGGCCGCTATGTCACGTCGCAGTACAGCATGTATGTTTATGCAGCAAATACATTTTCCCAATTCGCACAGTTTATAAAAAGGTTACGGCTTGGGGAGAGGGTGTGTTTTTTTGAATTGGATGGAAATGTTATTTTCATTGGATTTTTTATTTATTTTAAAGTATTGAAATGTTCAGATTTTGTAAAGTAATAATTAACAGACTTTTTACACCGTAGTGTATTGAAGTTTTAAGTAGTAAATGTTGACGAGATATATGTATAAAGTGAATTGGAATTAGGTAACGCGTCAAGTAATGTATTGTTCGTAACATTTCCACGAGACATTTTAACATTGTACCGTGTGTACATTTTTGAAATAAAAAAGAGTGTTAACACAAAAATATCCAGTAAGAAAAGTACAATTGTACACTGTTTTTTTAAATGTCATAAAAAGCATATATTATAAACATTTTATATATATATTTGTCGTTGTTTAAAAAAGTTTTAGTTTCTTTCTTTTCTCCGACTATTGTTATACTTTGTTGAATATAGTTTACATTTATTGTTATCATTTATTTTATAGATGTTAGTAAAAAAAAATATTTACAAAAATACGATTTTGATATTTTTTATTTTAACCGTAAACCTAATCCTAAAACTAACCCTAAAGCTAACCGTAAACTAACCCTAAAATTAACCCTAAAACTAACCGTAACAACTTTTACTTTTAGTTGTCATTCTATTTGAAATAAAAAATAGTGGTAAACAATAAAAAAAAAAAAAGCCGTAACCCCAGTAAAAAAATCTCCGATAGAAAATTGATTTTTCTAATAAAAAGAAAACTAAAAAAGACGAATCAAATTGTAATTTGTTTATTTTATTTTACATTTATTATTATCATTTAATTTGTATACGTTAATAAAAAATAAAATTTAAAATTAAATAATATTTAAAAAAGATGATTTTCGTTTGTTTTTATTTTCACATTACAAAAAACACATCAAAATGATTATAATTAACGGCCTGTGAATGATCATATTTTATAGTTTTAGCGTGATAACTGCACCATCCAGTGGGATATGGTTGCTCATCGACGACAACCCCACTTTTTATTATAGCAATAAAATTGAATAAATAATTTTAAAAAGTCCAAAGTTTGTGTCCTTTTTTATTGTTTTTTATTTCATTAGAAATTGACAAGTATTTGGATTCAATTTTTTGCAGCGGGGTTAAAATAAATGACGTCTTTTGTTGAGTTTTTGTTAAGAATAACAAATTACGAAATACCCCCCACCCCCAAAAGCAGTTTATTGTAGAAGGCTAAAAAAAAAGAGAGATAATTCGAACGAAATAGAAATCAAAGTAAAAAGTGAGAAAAAGTTGTTTAAAAAAAAGAAAAAAAGTTAAATTCTTGACTTTTTGGTTAAAATTCTTTTTCCGAGTATGTGGGGGTGGGTGTTTAAAAACAATTTTTGAATCGGCAAAAACACAAAAGTAAATTTTGATTTAATATTAAGAAAAACAATTACGTCAATCAAAAAGAAATCAAAATTCGAAACAAGTCCCAAAGTTGATTCTCTTTTTTCAGCGCTGTTAAAATAATTGACTATTTTTGTTGGCCTTTTTGTTAATAATAACAGTATGAATTCCCTCCCCCGCTCAAAAAGCTGTTTCTTGTAGTAGCCAAAAAAAAAAAAAAAAGGCTAATTCAAACATAATCTAAATCAAAGTGAAAACAAGTTGTGTTTAAAAAAAAAAGTAAAATTAATAATAATAAGAAAAACCATTTAGTCAAGCCAAAAAAAAAATAAATAAAAGAAAGGTAGAATTAAGTTCTAAACAAGTCGCAAATAATTGTATTCTATTTTTTCGGCAGTGGGATTCAAACAAATTTTTTTGATGTCGTGAAACGGTCCGAAGTTTTAAAATGATAAAAAGAAAAAATATAATTAGCAAAATTTGTTGAAAAAATATCAGGTTCCAAAAAACCCAGAAAAAGTAACGAAAATGAATATCAAAATTTGTTTAATAATAAAGAAATCATGTTCTAAATGAAATAAAAATTATTCGTTTAATCAATATTAGAAAAAAAAAACCTTGTTGTATAAAAAAAGAAATTGTTGCAGCGGCCCGGTAACGTTATATTTCATTGATTTTGTCTAGCATCAATGCTCCAAGCGGCTTTGCCCGGATTTCAGGCTTTTACCAAAACATGTACAAATAAAAATGTTACAAATATGAAAAAGCAATGCAATTAACATACATAACATAAAAGTAGTTTTAAATGCATTGTTCCACTTGGATAATATCTGAGCTTTAATAAATTAATTCAAATAAAAATTTTAAAAATAAATTAATTGATAAAATGACATTCAGTTATCACAGGGCTAATAATTAGGTTCAAATGGGAATCCATGCACTTTCACAAATGACATTGGAATATATGAGTTTGTATTTAAAACTGGAAAATGAAATGACCAACAAGAATGTAGTTTAAAGAAGTAGTAGAAAATTATCCATGAAGTCAAATTAGAGAAAGAACATAGTTCAAGTTATATAAAGACATGACATAAAAATCTTTTATGAAGATAAATTAATTCAGTATGTTAATGAAAATAAAAAAAATAAAGTGAAAACCATCTAATTTTCTTGTCATACGTTGAATTATTATCATAATTCTAATGTTAGAATCAAAAAAATTATAATAATATTGAAATTTTTATGTTAGATACCATATAGTAAAATGGCCAATGAACTGAAATAAGTCAATATTTTGATATAATGCAATCAAAATTGTATATTTATTATTTAAGCTCAATAATTGGTACAGTTGCCACTGAATCCTCATAAAAAAATTATGATTAAAATCTCACTTGAAAAATCTTTTCCTTGGTTTAGATTAGTCATAGTCTTGACTTGTAAAATCATGATTTTGTCCATTTGTAACAGCAACTTTTTGCAATTGAGTTTTAATAAATTTATCATCATAGTATACAGATTATTAGTTACAAAAGGTTTATAATAATTATCAATATAGTCTAATTTATGCATTATATAAATTATGGTAGTTGAGGAGACCGTACTGCCACCATCAGATGGCGCTGCGACACCATCAACAACCGGCCTGAAACCTGCAAATGATAAATTTATTTATCAAAGTGGCTGAAAAATGACAAATAAAAAAAAACCCGCTGAAAGTGGCTGAAAAATGACAAATAAAAAAAGAGAATCGCTGAAAGTGACTGAAAAATGACCAAAAAAAAAAAAAAAAAATCTATGAAAGTGGCTGAAAAATGACAAATAAAAAAAAACCCGATGAAAGTGGCTGAAAAATGACAAATAAAAAAAGAGAATCGCTGAAAGTGGCTGAAAAATGACCAAAAAAAAAAAAAATCGATGAAAGTGGCTGAAAAATGACAAAAAAAAAACCCGATGAAAGTGGCTGAAAAATGACAAATTAAAAAAAAAACCCGATGAAAGTGGCTGACACCCCCCCTAAAATTAAAATTTGTTCACTTAAATCGCAAAAATAAAAATGGCTGAAGATATATGTACAGAAGAAATACATAAAAAGTAGAAATTATTAAAAAAAAAAAACAACAAAATGGTATCAAATCCTGTAATAATTCAAATTTAAAAAATAAATAAGTCCGTGATTAATACAAAAACAAACATGGTGAACAAAACGTGGGAAATCCAAAGCAACGGTTATATATGAATGGGCAATTACGTAGCTGTCAATATTAGCAAACGATCACATATAAAAGCAATGGTTATATAAGCTAAAAAGAATATTACTGTTTTGAAATGATGGCATATCATGAAAAATAAGTCAAATTAAGTAGCTGTCAATATTTGCAAACAATCAGATTTAAAAGCAAAGGTTATATAAACTAAAAAGAACATTACATGAGAGAATCTATTTCTCAAATTGCATCAAGAATACGATCAAAAATAATTAAAATACAAATACAGAATTTTGTGTATTACGAAGAATTACTGAGCAACTTTTCAAAAATATACATTTAATATTTAAAAAATAAAGACTATTTGCAAATAAAAAATCACAACACTTAAATACAGAGTAATAAATAGTAAGTAATTAAATATATTAGCAAGTTTAAAATAGAAAGTTTAAAATAATCATCGACTACAGTTTCAGGAAAAATTATTATATTTATTGCCAAGAATGTTACAAGATGTTATTTTAAAAAGAATTTAAATAATTAAGAATATTAAAATAGAGAGTTTTAAAAATATATTTGTAGAAATATTACTAAATTTTTGTTCAGAGTTCAGTTCAGCACTATTTACACAATGAGTTGATCGACGTCCTTCTGCCATGTTTACAACTCTTCTTTAATTAAAATTATAGGCCTGTAATCTCAGCCGATCTCTATGTGAGTAACAGCAGTTTAAAAAAATTATTTAACACAAGAAAAAACACTAGCCAAGTTATTTAAAGAAGTTGCAGATTGAAATGTGACGTACTAGATCTTTCTTACATTAAAAGAATAGTTCCAATTGAAATGTGACGTAAAAGCTACTTCTTACATTAAAAAAATATAACACCCCAATCCAATTTTAAATAATACATCTTTCTTCAGCATTTAGCCTAAGAGAAAATATTTTCTTAAAAAGATACTTTAGTATTATATTCTGTTCATACTAAATATATATAAGATGGATATTTCATTACGTTTTATTTAAACAAAGTTGCCAATTTCTTTTTTTAGTATAAGATGTCTAATTACAAATGTAAATTCCCCCCTTCCCACCAAATAGTGTTAATTAACAAATGAAGTCGGCATAGATTTTCAAAAAATATACTAAATACTTTTAAAAGAAAAGTACTTTCAACATCAAAAAAGATACTTTAGTATTATATTCTGTTCATAGTAAATATATATAAGATGGATATTTCATTACGTTTTATTTAAACAAAGTTGCCAATTCCTTTTTTTTTTTTTTAGTACGAGATGTCTAATTACAAATATAAATTCCCCCCTACCCACCAAATAGCGTTAATTAACAAATGAAGTCGGCATAGATTTTTAAAAAATATACTAAATACTTTTAAAAGATACTTTAGTATTATATTCTGTTCATAGTAAATATATATAAGATGGATATTTCATTATGGTTTATTTAAACAAAGTTGCCATCTTATGTTGAAAGTACTTTTCTTTTAAAAGTATTTAGTATATTTTTTGAAAATCTATGCCGACTTCATTTGTTAATTAACGCTATTTGGTGGGAAGGGGGGGAATTTACATTTGTAATTAGACATCTCGTATCAAAAAAAAAAAAAAAAGGAATTGACAACTTTGTTTAAATAAAACGTAATGAAATATCCATCTTATATATATTTACTATGAACAGAATATAATACTAAAGTATCTTTTTAAGAAAATATTTTCTCTTAGACTAAATGCTGAAGAAAGATGTATTATTTAAAATTGGATTGGGGTGTTATATTTTTTTAATGTAAGAAGTAGCTCTTACGTCACATTTCAATTGGAACTATTTTTTTAATATAAAAGCTAGTACGTCACATTTCAATCTGCAACTTCTTTAAATAACTTGGCTAGTGTTTTTTCTTGTGTTAAATTATTTTTTTAATCTGCTGTTACTCACATGGAGATCGGCTGAGATTACAGGCCTATAATTTTAATTAAAGAAGAGTTGTAAACATGGCAGAAAGACGTCGATCAACTCATTGTGTAAATGGTGCTGAACTGAACTCTGAACAAAAATTTGGTAATATTTCTACAAACATATTTTTAAAACTCTCTATTTTAATATTCTTAATTATTTAAATTCTTTTAAAAATAACATCTTGTAACATTCTTGCCAATAAATATAATAATTTTTCCTGAAACTGTAGTCGATGATTATTTTAAACTTTCTATTTTAAACTTGCTAATATATTTAATTACTTACTATTTATTACTCTGTATTTAAGTGTTGTGATTTCTTATTTACATATAGTCTTTATTTTTTAAATATTAAATGCATATTTTTGAAAAGTTACTCAGTAATTCTTCATAATACACAAAATTCTGTATTTGCATTTTAATTATTTTTGATCGTATTCTTGATGCAATTTGGAAAATAGATTCTCTCATGTAATATTCTTTTTAGTTTATATAACCTTTGCTTTTAAATCTGATTGTTTGCAAATATTGACAGCTACTTAATTTATTTTTCATGATATGCCATCATTTCAAAACATTAATATTCTTTTTAGCTTATATAACCATTGCTTTTATATGTGATCGTTTGCAAATATTGACAGCTACTTAATTGCCCATTCATATATAACCGTTGCTTTGGATTTCCCGCGTTTTGTCCGCCATGTTTGTTTTTGTATTAATCACGGACTTATTTACTTTTTAAATTTGAATTATTACAGGATTTGATACCATTTTTTTTTTTTTTTTTAATAATTTCTACTTTTTATGTATTTCTTGTGTACATATATCTTCAGCCATTTTTATTTTTCGATTTAAGTGAACAAATTTTGATTTTAGGGGGGGGGTGTCAGCCACTTTCATCGGGTTTTTTTTTTTATTTGCTTTCAGCGATTCTCTTTTTTTATTTGTCATTTTTCAGCTACTTTCATCGAGTTTTTTTTTTATTTGTCATTTTTCAGCCACTTACATCAATTTTTTTTTTTTTTTGGTAATTTTTCAGCCACTTTCAGCGATTCTCTTTTTTTATTTGTCATTTTTCAGCCACTTTCATCGATTTTTTTTTTTTTGGTCATTTTTCAGCCACTTTCAGCGATTCTCTTTTTTTATTTGTCATTTTTCAGCCACTTTCATCACTTGCAGGTTTCAGGCCAGTTGTTGATGGTATCGCAGCGCCATCTGATGGTGGCAGTACAGTCTCTCCTCAACCAACGAAATTATTAAATATCTGTCTGACTTGAACGACAATATCCTCTGAGAATTAAAATAAATGAATTATGTTTGTTAATTGAAAAGATTTATTTTTTATTTTTTTAGCTCTTCTTATAGCACTTGGTCTATTATATAATTTGCATTTGTCACCATGATCATAATTTTTGGTTCTGGAAATGCGAGATGGATCAGCTTATCTAACAGCCATATTTTATTAAAATATTCATTCCTTTATTAAAATAAAAATATGGAAGAAAATGATAATACTCAAATACTGGCTGATGAAAGTTTACAATTTTCTTTCATTATTTACTGTCTACCCAAGATTAGATATCTTTTAAATGGAAGGCTAGTTAAATTGATATGATGCATGCTTGGAAGTTGAAAAAATATATACACAATTTCACCTGAATTTGTATCTGATATAGTAGTTAAGGAGACACATGCCCAAACCATTACTATTTACATAAACACTAAAAGAATTTAAAAAGGATGTACATTAAAAAAAAATATCATAAATAATGCAATTACCTTGTGGGTCGGCTTTTTTATAACAATTTCCAGCGTCAACATAATTTGATGCTGCTTCATGTCGACTGCCCAATTTTAGATGAATTGCAGCAGCTTCACAAAATGCTCCAGCGGCACCTTAAAAACATTCAAATTCATTTTACCAAACAGCATTTATATTTTAATAAACATATGACTGTTTTAAATGATAAATACTGGTAATAAATATGCAGAATGTTAGAAAGTTCAAATTTAGATTTAAATTTTTAAATATAATCAAAGCTTCATGTTCATAATATTCCATTTTACATATATATCCATGCTATTTTCCATATATTTACATATATATATGTTTCTTTATAATTACTATACACACTTTAACTACTACTATTGTATGGTAAATATTTTTTATATATGGCTTATAATAACTCCTCTCATATACACTTTAATGCAGAAAACTTTTTTTAATAAAACTTCTTTATATTTCTGACAGTTTTGGAGCAATCTTCATCAGAGCTACAATATTTGAATGATATAAATACATAACCATTATTTCATATATATATAAGATATACATATATATGTATATCAAAATATATACACATATATTCTTTAAACATATGTATATAAATCCACATACACACATAGACATATGTATAAAATCTATATACACACATGCATATCAAAATATATACACATATATATCCTTTAAACATATATATATAGATACACATACATCCAGACATGTATACAAATTTATATATACATATCTATATGAATACAACCTACATATAAAATACATATATAAATATATCTAATACACAATTTTTAAATTATTACATTTTAAAAACTATTTTATTTTTAATTTTAATTTTTAAAATTTTTTTTTTAATACTACCCTTTTATTACCTTTTTATTATATTATTTTATAATTTTTACCTTTCATCTTTTCTTCCTACCTATTTTTTTTTATCATTATCTAATATATATCATCTTTTTTTTATTTTAATAAAAAAAAAAAGCTTGTTTAGAGCTATTAGCACGCTCTTAATTTTACATATTTGTAAGTGCAACCTATATATAAGTCATGTGACATCTGACTTGTTATTATTACTATTATTTTAATATCTATAACTTTAACTTTTAGCTTCTAACTTTTTATTATTTCTATTTTTATTCTCTTCAATAATTACCTATTCATTTTTACATATTGTGTTCTCAATTTCCTTTACCTTTAAAATAACTGATTTTTTCCAAAATCTTCTATCCTCTTTTATAGATTCCTTTAATACAACACCCTCTGTTAGCAATTTTTTAAAACTTATAATTCTATTCTAAAAAATTAAATCTTACAAATCTTTATATATATAATATTTACAAGTCTTTACCTATACCCACATATTAAAACTTTAACATACTTATTTTATTATTATTATTAATCCTATAAAATATCATTTTACTTAAAAAAAGATATTGGAAAAAAAAAAAAAGATATTTTTTCAATTAAATAAAAAAACGGAATTATATAAAAGCAAAATAAATTTTTAAAGTAATTTTTGAAGAATACTCTTTGCTGTAAGTTTTTTAATACTTTTAAAAATTACAATAAGTTTCCTGTTTGCTAAGTGTTTAAAACACTTAAAATAAGGATTTCAACAGGAAAAAACAAAACAATAACATTAAATTTTGGAAATTTATAATTAAAACAAGATTGAGTAAAACTCCCATCAATATCTGAAAGAAAATTATATTTTGATTTTTTTCTGTATTATTTATAACAATTAAGAATATTTTACCTTTACAATAACATCCCAAATAAATAAATAGTAATCCTATGATGTAAGTAAAATACTTCATATGTATTCATGATATTTTTTATATTAGTATTATTAATATATTGTAAAATTGTGGGCAGTGACCAACTCCGGCCCTGCCAGTATTACATACTTCTTAAATTTAGAAGGTATTTAAATAATGGGGAAATAATATTTAATTTTCCCATAAGTTATTTTTTTTATAATATTTGATTTATTTAAATATTTTCTTCCAAAATGATAATAATACAATTTTAGAGAATTTTCTTTAAATAATTTTCAAATATAATATGAATATTTGAAATGTGATAATTTACATAATTGTAAAAGAGAGAGAAATATAGAATGAATTAAACAATTTCTTTTGTTCTCTTTCTTCAATAATTCTAATTATCAGTTTAATTTTAGTTTTTGAGAAAGTACCGAGAAAAAAAAAATTGTCTTTTCAGTAAATAATGAAAAGTTTAATGAACAATTTTGATTTTAACTTTTTAAGAGATAAAATTGATAAATTTTTATGTTCGTAAAATTTTTTTTTTTAAAAAAAAAAGAGAGAAGATAAAAGCTTTAACATTTTTTGTTAAATTTTATTTAATTAAGAAAAGTTGTTTTTTCTTTATCGCTCTCTCTCCAAAAGAAGAGAGTGTTTTCAAAATTTGTAATTAATCTGATTATCTTAACTTTCTTTTGGCAGAAAAAAATAACTAATTAAAGAGGAATTTCAATAACTATTACTTTAATTTAAGTTTATGACTTGTTTCCAATTTTAATGTTGAAGGAGGAAAATATCTAAACAATGTTTTTGTAAAAATAGACCCAGTGGGTTAGTAATAAATTTTGTCATGTAGAAGACAGGATTGTGATAAATGGAAGTAGGATGAGTAAATCAGTAGAGCAGTGTCTTGTAAGAAAAGGTCAGTCTTACTCAAGCTGTTGACGAGATCATCAGAATATGTTTTGATCCAGCTGCTGAAGAAAATAATAGAAGTCTTAGTTCAGCTATTGAGGAGAGCAGTGGCAGTGATTCTTAACCCAATTATTAAACAGATTCAGATGTTTAGCTGCTTAAAAATGTTTTCTAAACTGAAGATAAATATGTACCAAGTTTAGCTAAAAGCTAAACTCCATCTACCTCCATGTAACCTACTTTACTGGAAAAAATGTAAAAGAGAAGAAAATACCATGAAGTAATTTGCTACGAGCTTTATCTTCAACCAAGAGCATAAGTGTTTCTGTCTCTATGTGTTAGTCTGACCTGGAAAATTATTAAAAAAAAAATGGATAACTTCTTTGTGTTAACCTGAAAATATTCTATGGGAAAAACTTGACATTAGCCTGGAAGCATTCAAGAAGACAACCTACATGGACACAACCATGGCAAAAGAGTCTATTTTAATGTACACATTATATTTAAATTTATAGATGAGTTTCAAATTAAGTAACACTTGATAATTTGTTAGTATCTTTTTCACAATTGAAATGTTTTCTTTTTTATATTTAATTTAGTTTCCCTCCAAAATCATACAAAGAGTTAAACTAATTCACAACTTTTTTTTTTGTTATTGATTATGAATTAGTTGTTTTCTAACTTTTGTTATTTTAAAAAAAAATAATGAAAGCAAAAGTTAAGTAATCTAGAGAATAAAAATCAACTGGTATAATCATTTTTGCTATATGCAATTTAGTTTGATAAAATGTATTTAATTTGAATTATCATATTATCACATCATTTTTTAAATTTTTTAAAATTATTAATCAGTTAGTTTATTAAATAATTGTTTAAATTAATGTCTTTATTTCACCAGCTACCTGTCCACGAATTGGCAGTGTGAAGTGAATTTCATTACAAGTTGTTTTAGGGATTTAAATAATCCCAGTAAAATTATTTAAAATAGTATAAGTTTCTAGACTCTTATGATCTTGACTGAGCTCTAGAGAGTATAATTGGTTAGTTATATGAATGTAGGGATTTATGTTTGTGTATGACACCCAGATGACAATTCTGGATGGCACAAAGGTTCACCTTTAAAGTACATTCTCTGCATTTTGCTTTTTATTAGAAATTAAGTTTATAGTTAGCTGGGACACTAATGGTACTATATGGCCAAAGCACTGGTGAGGATTAGCATATATAGAAACCCAACACTCTTTTTTTACATTCTGATATTTTAACACTTAAGTATGTACATCCAAAGAATTGTTATATTCTGCCCTGAGTTTGGTAGTGGCTAGTTAAGTAGCCTATTTATAATGGACCTCTTTTAGATTCGGTCACAAGGATGACTGTTGATGGTTGAATTTATTATTCTTGTACAAAATTTGCATTGCAACTTATATTAGGTGGTATAACTACTTACTTATATTATTGTTAGTCCATGATGACTCACATGCTCCTTGCATTATTATTTCATTATTTATAGAAATGATGATGTGTTTCCATCTCTCCATGATATCCCTACAGATTGCACTTTATCTGTACCATTACAATATATATATAGGTATGGGTTTTGTTATTTTATTTAATGAAATATATAAAAATTTCCATTATCAAATTAAACAAGTATTTACTAGCTTAGATGAAACAAATTTAATTTCAGCTACAAATGCACTTTAATGATTATAATATTTGCAGAAACAACTTTCTTAAAGTTATATATTATATTTATGTAAATTACAGAATTATTTTGACACTAATAAACTATCAATTTTTTTATTAATCCAAATGGAATAACAACAGACATACAATACTCTAAAATTACTTTAAAATCATTGATTTTTTTCTCTCCAAAATATTAAATATAATGGTTTTTTTTTAGAAGTTCTGGCATTATAAAATGTCATTTTGTGCCATATGTTAATTGAAATGAAGATTTTCATATACAGTCTTTAAAGTTTTCTTGATAAGGTTTGTAAAGTGGATTTCTTAGTTCTGAGACAAGTGCATTATATTGTGTCATTGAGTATAAATATGTGCAAATAATACAAATAATTTGCAAAATTAAAAAATAATTGTTAAAAATTACCTCCCCATTGTTTGGCCATTTTGAATGAGTTGGCAGCTCTGGTGTACAAGTCACATGCTTCTTCTAATTTCGCTCCACCTCTGAAACAAAAATTAATTTTCATTTATCTTTGTTTAATATATGCCTTTTGATATTTTTCTATATTTAGAAGTAAAAATTTTAAATGAAAAAAAGTTAGTTTCGGTTCAAGATTTTATTTGGATACCACACACATTTCTTTTACACAGTCAATTTTCAAACATTAAATTGTCCATAATATTCTATATTTTATGTATATTCACTCAAAGTTTAATCTTGAAGCGATGGAAAGGGATAATAATTTTTGCTTTAGTGTACTAGTAAAACAAAGAAGGTAAAAAGTAAAATCATTATTTGGTTCTTAAGAACTTCTTGGGGAAAGTAGGTGATGCTACTTTACATAAAAATATTCAAAAATAGATGACACTGCAATAGGGATGATTATGTGAATAGTGAATATTTAAAGATTTACAAAATATTTAAAGAAATATATTAATTCAATAAAATAACATAATTATAAAACTTATTAATTAAAAAAATAAAGTTTACTTAGATGTAGTGTTATATAAAATATCTAAAATATTAAATTTTTTAAAAAAAAGTTATATATAATGCAATGACTTAATTTTGAAAAATATCAAAAATACAATGAATATTATTTTCCTTATATTTATTAAACTTTATTATTTATAAAATATTTTAAAAATAAATTACTGTCATTCAATATTGCAAGATTTCAGAATTAATATGAGTATACATATTGGTAATAACTAAAATTATTTCTTTTTATCACCGAGGGCATCATTAGACCACTGTCCACCTAGAATATTTGATTTACAGTGATAAAAGTTAAAGTAATGATTAACATTCCAAAATAAATTCAGCCAGCTAGACTCAGGGAGAGAAAGAGATCTGAAACATTGTTCAGACAATTGATGGACAGGACACAGAAACAAACATCAGCAAAGAACAAATATAATTATTAATAATTTTTAAGTTTTATTAAATTCAAAAATATTAGTCAAAATATATATATAAGTTTGACCCAAATTCCACCAACCTTCTTTGTCTGAGAGTGCACGTGAATATTACGGTATATCAAATACTTCGGCAGATAATTTTAATTTTATTTTCTCAAGTAAGTTTAGAGGGCTTTGTATGATCTTCTTGCCAATGATTTACCTACTCAACTTCGACTTTACTTAGAGATTTTAATAAAGATGAACTTGGACGGAAGTTAACAAACAGTACAGAGTGATCTTTTCTTGACCTGAAAAAAAACAAAAAAACAGGACGTCAAGCTGTCTTATGCTTCTTAAACACTCATAAGGACGTATTTATGATAAATCCCTTAAGGTTACCTCCGTGCAAGCAGAGAGACAAGATTATAATTTCTTAATCTTTAATATAATAAATAAAAGGAAATCTCAAAATCTTTATGGCTTACAAGAAAAACAGAACTATATAATCGATAAAGCATTAGGCAAAAGACCTACGGTTTGCAGAAAATGCAGACATATTACCTAAATTAATTTCAATTAAAATAGGGAACAGGTGAGATAAGAAGAAAACTATTATTATCTGCCAAAGCTTTTAACAATTAATAATATAAAAAAAATTGAGATAAAATATTAACTCACAGTACACTCTCTGACAAAATGATAAATAAAATCTTAAGCTAAATCACTATACTTTATAACTTCTATAAAATATATATATATATAACAAAATAAATGATATATTTATGACTTGATTAATATTAAGAACAAGCCTATCGCAGGTTCTTTTTTTTTTTTATCAAGCTGAGACTTAAGCCCTGTTAAAATATAAAAATGCTCAGTTATCTTCAGGGCTTCAATTTTTCTGTCTGATTGAGTCCAGCAGTGTGGGCAAGGTTTTAGTTCTACCGGGAGTACATTATGCTGGTCTCAGATCTCCATTTATCTGGTCGTGGAGTATGAAGATAATGGACATGTTTATGATGACACAATTCCAAACTCCAGCGTTCATCTAGAAATGTTTTTAGCAGTGCATACTTAGGATCTTTTCTCCGAGGATAGTTTTTGTTTCTTAATTAGCCCAAGAAAACGGTAACCAGCAAATTTCAATTCGCAATTCCTAATCTGCAAATCTTAATTCGCAATTTGTAATTAGCAAATATGACCTAAGCAGTCCGCAATTAGCAAATATAAAAATATATATCTCAATCAAAAACACACAGCTTTTATATACTATTCTTTATCTCTCGTTAGAACTTAATTAAAATCTCAACCAGGGCTATCTTTTATCTTATGTTTTTACTTTTCAAATACCAATTTTAATAATTTAGAAAATAAGACTCAACTTTTAAAATAGATTAAAATAAAATGAAAAGAATTATCTCAATCAAAGTTCTTTTAAATAAAAATATTTTTATGATTTCAAAATATAATCTAGTATGTGAGTTATGTCACGTACACTTACAAACAAAAAAACAATAAAATACAAAATTTTAAATAAAATTTTCTCTTCCCTTCTAAAATCCTTATAGATATACATTTTAGTTTTGATTTTAGAAGGGATGATTTTTGAAGCGGAGAAAGTAATAAAGTTGCAGAAGAGTTTCTATTAACTGAAAGAAAGTACTTGGATTCCTCTTTACGGTCTTAAAGGAAACAAGCAAGGAAAAAGTCCTAATACTACAGTTGTTATTACTATGTGACTATTTATATAGCAAATAAATATGGACAGATTCTCAATCAGTGTGGTGAATTTAATAAATTTTTATATTTGAGTTTAAGATCAAAGACACATTACGATCTTTCTTCTAAGTTGTCTAATAATTCATTATCTGAAATATTAAGTTCCTTGAAAGCATGGCAATGTATGCATGAATGATCTTTTATATATACATGGATAGATATTTACAACAATGAAAGACAAAGCTAAATTATGGCTGTTATTTTTAGGAGACTGTAAAGTTGCCAACGAAGGCAGGAGTTCATAGCTGAATGTAGAGTGTGCTGAGAATCACTTTGCAGAACCAATCTATCATTTGAGATCACTCCTTATTTAGGTACCTATAACTACAAATCATGTCAAATGAAGGAAGATCACATGAATTGGAAGAGAACTATTTTGATGAAGTTAGTAGAAATGGTAAAAAGTGGATATGTATTTTATTACAAAGGCACAAATATCAGAAACCCAAATAGAGTAGGATTCATAATAAATAAAAAGTGGAAAACCAACATTGTAGAGTTTTGCTGGTATGTCAGTCAGAGTGCTAAGATTAGTTAATCAGGTTAATGGAAAATACCAAATACAGATAATTCAAATTTAAACCCCAACAAGTTCTCATTGTGATAAGGAAGTAGAGGTTTTTATATACATGTACAAAATTCATTTGATCAGACCAAACACTTTAAAATTGTCATGGAAGATGTAAATACTACAATTGGTAAACAATTGAAAAATAAAAGTTTTGTGAGTAAATTTGGTTATAGTGATAGGAATGAGAGAGAGAACAAAGACTTGTGGAGTTTACATAAAAAGAAAAACTATATATTATGAACTCCTTGAAAAAATTACTAAAATAAAATGGCATATAAGTATCCAAATGAAACTACAGAACTGCATAATATTTTGACTAAGAGAAAATATATATTTCAAGACTATATATAATATTCTTAATAAATTTAACACAGGAAGTGATCATCAATTAATAAGATGCAAAACACAGGTTAATGCAAAACTAGAGAGAAAGAAATTATTAAGAAAGCAGTATTAACAGTTGACATTCTTAACATTCAGAAATACTGCAATGAAATTAAATTATAACTTGCAAATCATTTAAAATAGTAACAGATTTTGAAGATAGCTTAGATTAACTATAATCAATAAGATAAATGATATTATATTAAAAACTGGAAAAAGATAGTGTAAAAAAAGCAGCAAATTAACAATAATTTTTTTTTTTATTGATAATTATTATTTATTATATATCGATGCATTAGTTTGCGTGCACATTTAAAATCCCTGTGAGAATCCTTATTATTGTCGTTAGCGTGAACTTTTGATAGTTTTTTTTTTTATAAAAATAACGATTTATTTAAACAATTGATACAACTTTATACAATGATGATTACATGAATACCAAGCAATGTCCATAGCTAAATGAAAAGTGAATACATACTTGATTGTCGAATCAACGCTTCAGTAGAATTCTAGATTGGACCATACTTTGCCCCAGTTGAACAATTATGCATGCCTCTTTGAGCATTGAAAAGGCACATCAAAATCTATAATAAGTATAAGATTAAAATCAAGATACGAGGCAGAGACCAGGGCTGGGAAAACGCTGGCAAGGACAGTGATTCACTCCCAATCCATCAATCTTAACCCAGGCATCCCGAGATCTGTCTATCACTTTATTATAAGTCAAGCAATTTAGTTCATGATTAAATATGTTAACTTTTATTGTTGAGTTGGATGGTGTGATCAATCCACTAATTGGTAGTAATTAGATAGTCTGATAGAGTTCTCATGTACGACTGAGCTCATTTTGGTATTGCATTGATGAGGCGAGACTCAAACTTGATCATTGATATCTTTGCAATAATCAGTGAACCAACATGGAGGTGCCGGCCCAGGTTTATTGATGCAGCCAATCTGGAGCAAGCATTTTTATCTCTGATGATATTACCCTTGATGAGTGTTTTAAATGTTTGAAGGGTGCTGGTGTTCGCGTTGCCCAGAACAAAACTGCACCTCGTTAGCCAGATGGCAAAGGATAGGAAAATTGCTAATCTAATGTTAGCGAAATTGCCAGCTTTAATTGCTGGCTGGATTAAGAGTAAGTCTGTGGAACAGCATTTTACCTTTTCGTCAATGAAAGACCTAAGATTGCTGAGAGATGGACAATCTAGGCAAATGTGTTGAATTGTTTCCTCGTCCCTCTGACAGAGTTGACATTGAGAGCTAATTTTATTAAAACCCCTTCTCATTACGAGGAACTGGTTAGTGGGTAGTGATGAGAGGTTTAATTTCAGAAGAGTCAATAAATTTGGGTTCCAGAAACCAATGTTTGGCTTTTTTGATCAATAATTTGTTGTTTAATCCAAGAGCATTATGAAGAGCTGAGGGACAATCTTTCTTTAGTCTATACGTTTCCCAGTAGGACTTTTTTTTCATTGAAGATGTTTGGAGTTAAGTTTATACAGCCATTGACATGTGTCCAGATGTCAGTCAACCATCCTTTACTATGGGGAGGTGGTGTGTCAGTAGGTTGAAATTCTTGAATTAAATTGGTATAGTCCATTTCCAATGAATAATTGTGTAGCAGATTTAGTGATTTTTGCAAGTATAACGTAGCAACCGAGTGTAGACCAAGACCGTTCAGTTCTCTAGGCATTTGGGCTTTTGCCAAGCTTATGGCCACAACCTTCCTTTTCCACAATAACTTAGTACATAATGATCCTATTTGTTTACCGAAGAATTTAGTGGGCTTGATGATTGGTAGATAGTAATTGAGTCTTGAAAACACTAGCATGTTAAGGAGTGTGATTTTACCAGGAATTGAAAGTGAAATACTAGAGAGAGCATTGATTGTTTTATTGGTTTTTTGAAGGATTGAATTTTGAATTTCTCTAGTCATGATAGTTTTTGCTTTTGCCATGGGGAATCCTAAGAAAAGCTGTGGCTTGGCTGTGAACCTGGATGGAATTGTTGTTCCTGTTTTAATTCTCCAGATGGAAGATTTACTATTGTTAATTTGTAAGTTTAATATTTTGACATGCTTGTCAATCATTGTGAGAGGTGTTGGGAGATGAGCTTCGCTGGGAAGAAAAATGGTAACATCGTCCACATAGGAGATATGGTTGATTTGTTTTTTGATGGCGGGAACATAAATGCCTGGCAAGACATTCTCGATGTCCTTGAGCATGGGGTTGATGTAAGTTATAAAACATAGTGATGCTAGGGGAGAACCCTGTGGAATCGAGATATGAGGTCTAAAACCTGTAGACAACCTTCCATCCAAAGAAGTAAATATGGAACGATTTAGTAAAAGGTTTGCTATTATTCTGATATACACGTCTGGCACCTGATACTCCCGCATTGTCTGGAACAGACAGATGGTATTACAGAGTCAAACGCTGAGGAGAAGTCCAGTTGTACGGCCAGTGGCTTTGACTTATTGGTTTGTCTGACATGTTCAGTTAGCAAAAGAAAACGCTGAACTGCATCAATAGTGGATGATTCTTTTCGGGCAAATTGAAAAGATGAAATATATGTGTAAAGTTCGGGTTGAATCCGGTCCTTGATTAAGGATTCAGTTGTCTTAATTAGTAACGGTATCATGGAAATAGGTCGTAGATTGTTGAGACTAGATGGATTTTCTTGTTTTTTAAGAAAAGGGACCAATGCCACTGGGTACAAATCTGGAATGTTCTGAAAGTCTTCGGCCAGCAAGTCAATCATCTTCTTAACTATGGGAATAGTGTAGTGACTAGGATGTAATAGTACAAATTTAGGGATTGCATGAAGGCCAGGATGAGTGCTTTCAGGAAATGCCTGTAGCTTTTGTAATATTTGGGCTTCATTTATGTTGTGATTGGTTGTGGTATAATTCCATATATTTCCTGTTTGAAAAGTAATGTTTTGCAACTTTATTTTGAAGTGTGAATGAATTCTCTCCAACATTTCTGGTCCACTATAGCATTTGCATTTGCTGTTAATGATGATCATAGATGGTGTTGGTCTAGCAGCCGATCCAAGTGCCCATCGAATGTAGCTTCTAGTCCAGTTATGACTATTTGCCAAAAAAGATTTTGGACCTCTTTGTATCAATGTATTGAGCTAGAGCTTTTTGTTTTTCGTGATATTGAGTTTTTAATTCCAGTATTTCTTGAATTTTGGTACTTGAGAGGGGTAGTGAGCTTAGCCTATTACTAATTGAATCAAGTTCTTTTAGAAGTTGATTTGGACCCTTGGATCTTTTTGTGTGAAAGTTAATAAGGGTGCTCAAGATTCCTACGAAAGCAGACCATGCTTGCACAGGTGGCAAAGTAAGTATTTGTATTTTATTTAGAAGGATATACGCTTCTGAGAATATCCATTCCGGTGTTGTGGCTTTGTTCAAAAGTCTTATAGTTTTTGTGTGGTCTGAAAGACTTATCATGTTGTTGTCTAGTTGTAGTGAGATTTTTATAACAAGGTGGTCTGAGAATGGCACTAATTGCAGCTTGGCATGCAGGTTATAATGAAGTTCAAGGGAATAAAAGAGAAGATCAATTAGCGATTGCTTGTGTTGTGTATAAAATGAGAATGATTGAGGAGGAAAGTATCCTTCTCCACATAGCAAAACTTTGTTGAATAAGTGGAGGTATTTGTTAGTAAACTGATGATAGGTCATATTAAAATCCCCGAAGCAGATTGAGGGTGAATTATTGGATGAAAGCAGGGCATTGATTTTATTAATCACTGCATGAATTAGATTAGTATCATTCTTGAGATAAAGGTAAATTATATTTATGGGGTTATTATTAATAGTAATGTTAATAAATAGAAGTTCTTTGCTGATGTGAAGAGTTTTTAGTTGCTGATATTCCAGTTTTTTATTGATTAGGAATGCCACTCCAGAAGAGGCAGTATTCGAGGGTAGATAATGGAAATAACCATGTTGTTGCATTAATTGCTGTATTTTAATATTGGACTGATAATGTAGCTTGATCTCGGAAAAACATACAATGTATAAGTTTGATTTGTTCAACCAGTTTTTGATTGCATGGACCCGATCCAGTGAATTGAGCCCTCTCACGTTAATTCCAGCAATTTTTAGATGCATTGTTCGATTATGTATCGATGTGGAGATTGCTTTATTCTTCTAACTCGTCATCCAATAAGATTAACTGATCCTCGAGTACTTGTGCTGTTTGAGTCAGAATATCCCAATTTGATACTGTTGTTTTTGTTTGATCTTGGTCTAGTGCTTTGTTTTGAGAATTTGTATTTGAGTTGATCATATTTTCTTTTTGAGATGATGTACTTAGTGAATCCGTAGATTGGTTCTCTGTTGAGTTATTGTGAGACTCATTTCTTTTTGTTCTCTTCTTTTCTTGCTTACTTCTACTTTTGAGTGCTTTGTTTGAAGAGTTTTGCGAGTAGTTGGTATCAAGATCGGATTCTGCAGTTGAGTTGGTTGTTTCATCATGCTGCGATTCAGATGAATCTTGTGTTTTTCTTTTGTTGTTCGGTATTGTTTGACTTTTCAGATTAATTTGTAGAGATGATTGTTTTGTTATTTGTTGCTTAATTATTGTTTATTGTTCTTGATGTGTCTGTGTTTCTACTATTTCATGTTTTGATCCAGTTGTTGAATGGTTTTCAGGAGCTGTGTGGGTATGTTGCAATATAATACTGTTCCCACAGCCATCTTTTGTTTTCTCTTGGGTTATGGTGTCTGTTGATGTTTGTGAGATTTCAATACTGACAATGTTCTTTCTTTGTTTAGGTTTAAATGCGTTTTTTTTGATTTTTTACTTGTAAAATAATTCGGAAGAGGGCACCATCTTACAGAACTTTTAAAAACCTAATCAATACCTGTCAAACGAATATTTTAGCATAAGAACTGGCAGAGTTAGAGTGACGTCAGATGTCGACGAGAAGCCTCGTAAGAGGCGGTTTATGGGTTAACTCGGAGTTAAGTCTTCTTTCTATGCTAAAATGTAGAAAGAGTGTTAACTCGGAGTTAAGTCTTCTTTCTACAATAAAACCTAGTGTTATACTGGGCTTAGCGGCTAATGCTGTGGCTTTTTCTTATGCTAAAAGCAAAGGAAAATGCCGTAGTTGTGTTATGCACTATATCGTAATGCTGTGCTATGTATTTTATGTAACAATATCGTACGAGGGTGTGTTAAGTTCATCATGTCAAAATTATTTAAATTTTCATTGGGGCCTTTTTTTAAAAATATGAATTGATGTACTGTTACCTTTTAACAATTTTAACAGTGTCGTGATTGTTCCTCATAAAACTGTAAGCCTCCTAAATTCGCTATTAGGGTGGGGTAGCGCAATTTTTTTGACGATCATGCTTTAAGTCATGTTTTAGCGAGTAATTTTCCAAGACCAAAAATATGGCTAATTCGAACACAGAAAACTTGAAAATATGGGAATTGCCAGACAGGGAAGCCGGCGCTGTAACATTTCTACAGCAGAAAAACATCCTGCTGAAAGAAAAGATATGATTGTGCGGCAAATATATGCGACTTGAGGTCCATAAACATCTTTTGACTTTCATTTGTAAGTCTCGTTGTTGCCGACGGAAATGTTCACTTCGTAAAGGGCAGCTTGTTTGAGGGATTCCAAATGGCCTTCGTCAAATGTAAAATAAAAGTAACTTACATTTTTATTTAAACATACACAAAAAAACCCCTTTTCCCAATAATTGCTGTCAGCAATCAAATGTAAAATAAAAGTAACGTAAATTATTATTTAATCATACACAAAAACACCCCTCCCACTAATTGTTGTCAATCAAATGTAAACCAATATAAGTAATGTAAATTATTATTTAAACATAACCCAAATCACTATTTGAACATACATCAAAAAAGACCCTCTTGTCAATAAAAATTAAAGAAACAACTATTATTGTCCCATTGTCAAAAATATTATTTGGGAAAAATAATTTATAAACGAAAGAAAGAAAGTAAAATTGGTTATCAATCAAATGTAAAATAAAAGTAACTTAAATTTTTATTTAAACATACACAAAAAAACCCCCTTCTCCCAATAATTGTTGTCGGCAATCAAATGTAAAATAAAAGTAGCGTAAATTATTATTTAATCATACACAAAAACACCCCTCCCACTAATTGTTGTGAATCAAATCTAAAACAATAAAAGTAACGTAAATTATTATTTAAAGATATATAAAAAAAAAAACGTTCTCTCTTGAATTTTGTCAATCAAAATTTAAAAAACAGTAATACTATTTAAAATACCCAAATTACTATTTGAACATACACCAAAAAAGACCCTCTTGTCAATAAAAATTAAAACACAACTATTATTGTCCCAAATAATTTATAAACAAAAGAATAAATATTAATTCTTATTAATATTAATTCTTATTAAGCGCAATGTCAGCACGTAATACTTATATAAATGTAAAATTTGTAAACAAAAAAAAAAAGTCAATATTAATAGAGAATCGCTAGCCCGGAAACGTTATATTAATGTGTTTTTGTTAGTAACAACACCATCATGCAGCTGACACGATGGATCAGAACACAAACGATTTTTCTACCTAAGTGAAGTATTTGGCAAAGTCAATTTAATGTATTGTTAAAAATTGAACTTCAAAAGACTGAATTTACAGCACCAATATTATTATTTCTAATGACTTTGAGTTAATATTTACTGTTTCTACTAATATGTTCATTGTATTAAAAGTCTATAAGAAGAAAAATTTGCTCTTTTAATAGTAGTGATGTAATAATGCTATTAAGCAAAAAAATAAGTTTTCTTTCTTTGAACTCTGAACTTAATGTTGAAACATGTGCAGTAACAAAATATCCTTAGAATCATTGCACAAAACAAGTTTTTTTAAAAAAGCCTTTTATTGATATATCTAGGAACTCCAAGAATAGAAGAAACCAAATAGATGTTATAGCAAATATAAATGATCATTATATTAAAATAAACAATACTGACAGAATTTATATTTGATCTTAATATTAATTATAGTCAGAATAATTGTAATATAGAAAATAGATATTTTATAACATAAAGAGGTTTTAAGTTTTCCTCCATAGTGTAATTGAGGAGAAGATAAATGCCTGTATGGCTCAGTGCCATAGTAGTGTATCAGATTCTGGAACATAAAAGTCCTTGGATCAATTCCAATTCTGTCACATGCACACTTAAAAGCCATTCAATTATTAATTAAAGAAGTAAATAAAGTATGATACTTGTCAATAACTCATATTTCATGTAATTTTTTTTTCTGCATTCTATTTTAATATTTTCTCATTACTTTCTTTAACAACATTAATGTACTCACTGTAAGAAGGAACTTTCAGAAACATTTAGGTTTGAAGAATGATATTACGGTTTTATCCTTCCATATCTTTTGATAATTAACAATTATGTGATGCAATTATCTCTCTTATAATCTTTATTGAATGAAAGAGTCTAATAACTTTTTTGAGGAGGGTCTCTGAGATATTACCTTCCAGTCCATTTACTTCCTATTTCTATCATTCTTTAGCATAATTTTTTATTATTAAAAAACTATCAACACAAACAAATTTAATTATTTATTTAAATTTTAATCCATTTATTATGCCTTACTTATATTTTTTTTGAAATAACAGAACATTTAGTAACGATCTCTTATGTTCCATTTCTTATTTTTATTTAACTCTTTCCGTATTTTTCTTTTTCAAAAGAAAAAAAAGAACAATTATCCCTGATATTGCTAGTTTTAATTAATGTTTTATTTTTCCAGAAAATAAAAATGTTTACATTTTATTATCTTTTTTTTTTAATTGCTCTTTTCTAACCACATCAACATTTGAAATCATTTTAATATATAAATTTATATTTTGCTATTTTCCAATCAGATATTACAAACTTAAAAATTGATGTATTCTTAGACAATTTTTTTTCCTAAAGATAGACATAAGATTAAACTAGAATTATTAGTTATTTGTTTAAGAACATATTTGAACAATATTAGCAAAATTTTTACAATACCTAAATAAAAAAAGAAGAGTAGCCCCCAAAAGATACAAATTAAAACATCAGCAATAATTAATATTATTATAACAATTAAAATATTGGCAATAATATGCAGACATATTGATAGAACACCAGTGGAGAATAATATAGAGAAATAAGATGGGGATCAAAATTTAACATCTAATTATTCAAATAGAGTTCTTGCCATTCCAAGTGTTTTGCTAAATTATATTTGAATAGGCCATTAATACTCAGCTAAAAGAAACTATAATAGAAAAATATCTTGCAACTACTAAATAGGAGTCCAATGTGCTTATAATAGCTATGGTAAAAATAAAATCTATAAAAAATAATTATCAGTTATCACATAAACATTGTAATGTCAAAATCCTTAGTTAAAAGTTTGATGACTAAAGCTGAATTTTTGAAAACTTTCTTGATAAAATATTAAGCCCCTTTTGTCTCAAGTAAAAATACAACCTGCTGGACAATATATGAATAGCATATTAAAATAGTTTTCAAAATTTGAATCTGACTATAATTATTAAACTGCTACTAATTCCAGTATGCAAAAGCAAGCAATATATCACAGAACTAGTTAGATAATGAAATGGCTTTGAAAATGGACATGTTTAGAATCAATCAAGGACTGAAAATTCTTGAAATGTTATGTCAAACAAAATTTTATATTTATTAGCTAGTAAATAATTTGTTAAAAACTTTTTATTAATTATTTTGCATGAAATTAATGAATACAAAACAATATATAGGTATCAGAATTGTTTAGCATTTATTATAATCAAGTACTGTATAAAATGCCTAAAAATTTCTCTATATTCACCATTACTTTGAGTAATGATTTCTTCAAATTATTCAAGAAAACTTTAATGTTCATCTATTTATCTCACACATAATATAAATTTATCAGAACTAATAGAACTTCAGTTGTTTAGTTATTGCCATCTTTTCTATTAAGATAAAATACCCATCTATACTCAGTTTCTAATTCTTTAATGATATCAATGGTACTTTGCTCTTCCCTATATTTTCTTTTGACCAAATCATTGTTAATCCCAACATAAATCTTTCCATATTTAAATTAGTTTGAAATCTCTGAATTGTTCTTTTTTTAACATAAAGATAGAACATATTTAGTAACAATCTTTCTTTTCAGATACATTAGGCATATTTCAATCATGCTAATAATAAATAATTTTATAATTAATACTTTGACCAAGGAATAAATAATTTGTAATTCATTATTATCAATATTATTATTTTTTACATTTTGAAATCCTGTCAGTTTAGTCTTTTCAATACTACTTTTTTGCATTCATTTAATAGTTCTTACAATATTTCTGCAACTCAACATTATTTGCAAAATCAGAACATATCATTTACAGAAGATTTAAATAATTATATTTCCTTATATTAACCTTTGATAACAATTTAATCTACATAAACCATCCAAAGTAACAAGTTTTATGAATATCACTGTTAATTGATTCCTTGCTGTTGTATTTTGATAAATATTCTTTAAAATTTAACAAATTCCTGGCATTATGACACTATTCCAAAGCTTTAATGATTCCAACATTTCTGGAAACATTTCCATTCTTCACAGACTATGTCTTAATTCTTTATTTAGAAATATGATATCTAAATGTGTTATTATTGTAGAAGTATTTTGTTTTGTGTTCTAATGTAAAGTAATTTGCATAATTCTTTCACATACTTCATGTAATCATGCCATCATTTCTTATTGCTAAAATAATTTTTTTGCATCATTTTATAGACTTATTCTTTTCTATAATTTTTTTTGACACTTTAGTTTACATAACAAAAACTCTTTTCAGTAGTCTTAAAGCATTTTATTTTTTTCTTAAGTACATTACTTTGTTTCAACAGTAAATGTACTGATGCTTTTTTGTTCCATTATCTATAATTACTAATAGTTTTTTTAAAATATCTGCCATTTCTTATTGATTTCATTCAAGTCTGAGCCATCTCCAAAATCTTTAAACCAATTTGTAAGTTTTAACTAAATTTACTGAAATATTTTTTTAAGGTTAGACATATTAACTATCATTATGGTTTTTCTTAACATCTTTTGACTCTAATTTTGCATCATTATATAATCAATGCTCACTTTATGTATTATAATCTAATAAACATCTTGGTCTTGAAATATATATTTCATCAAAATATGATTCTAATCTTTATTTGCATATTTTTACATCCATTTCTTATTTGGATTTTTTTTAAAAAAAAAAATCAGTTTTTCTTTCTCCATAAATTCTTTAAGAATGTATTCCTTCCCATTTTTGTTTACACATCCAAATTATATAATACATTTTCTTGCATTTAAAATAACACTGTTTAGCCCATCTAAAAACATTCTGTATATCTATATCAAAGTTATCCACTTTTCTTCATTAAAATAGAGAACTATTACATAGATGTATTTGCTGTAACTTACATTGAAATTATATGCATTTGATAACTTTCATTAAAGTGAATAATCTTTCTATTCTGTCTTACGTATTGTCAACCTTCACATCATTGTTTTTCCGCTTTTATACATTATATCTATAAGGTAACATAAAAGCATTTTCATCTACAATATAAAACAAAGTGCAGTTTCAAGTACATTGAAAATATCCAGTCTCACAATCTGCTAAAAAAGTATTATAGAAAACTTAGTAGAAATGAAAATTTAATTTACAACTACAGCAGAAATGCTGGTACTGCAATATATCTTGAGAAAATAGTTGTTACTATTTTTACACTATAGTGAAGCACGAGCTTAAAATTTATTAATTTAAATCACTTAGGTGTTGTAAGTTTTGCATTTCATCATCATCAATTTTCATCATTAAAAAAAATAAGATTTTTTTGTTGGTGTCTAAATTTATGAAATTTTTAAATAACGGAATCAAGGTTACATACCTAATGCATGAATAATAAATTTATTATATATATTTTTTGTACATTATTTTGAATATTTTGATGCGACAATGCAATTTAACTTCATTGTATTTGTACATACTATACAGTATTATCTGCAAATTTTAGGTATTCATGGAAAAGGGGGGAGATGACTGAACCAAAAGACATGCATATGGAGATCCTACTATATAACTGTATATAAGTGAGCAACGAAATGAAAATTTATTTTAAGAATGATATTTATTTATAATTGTTTTATTTACATAAAACAAAGTTAGATTGCATTACAAAACGTAGACATTTGAATAATGGTGACATTTTAAAAGATATAATTTTTGTATTTGCAAACTTTATTTGGTTTTACAGCAATAAACAATTCAAGTTTTTTCTGCTACTAGATAAAAAAAAATTTTTTTTTCACTTCATCTGTATGAAGCACAAGAAATAAAAATAATGCTATAGCAGAAGTAATTTTGCTTATTGCAGTTACTGATTCTACATGAGAGATTAATTCTGAAGAAGTGTAAAATTAGATTAAATTTGGCAATATTTTTGTGCAAAAGTAATATTCTTTAACGAATAATTCTGTAAATATCCATACATATATTCAAAGACATATATAAAAAACATTAAAAATAAATAAAACATCGCACAATGGTTGTCACAAGGTGGAGGATGTGAATTTCCGCATTTTGTATATCACATGTAAGATATGGAATATCTTTTGTTTTATGTTATGGAATTAATTTTTTAATTACTTTATTATATATCCACTCAGTATACAAATATTACTTTAAACAATAACAGTATAATTATGCTTAATTTTAGATTTAATGTTAGTTAAAACTTAATATGATTTTTAATTTTACAAATCTGGATTTATTGTTAGAGATATATATAGCTTAATTCTCTTTAAAAATAGATAGCAAAATACAAAGTTTTCCTTAAGTCAAATATTAATAATTTGTAAAGACATTATATAAAGTTAATTTTCGTAATAACATTTAAACGTTTTATTTCCTTTTTTTTTTTTTTTTACTAATGAATGGTTTTAATATAAACGCCTGTAAGCGATAATTCAAAATGTTAATACAATACATTACACGGATAAAATTAATAAACATATGATATTATTAATCATGTTTTAATTAGATGAAAATCTAACATTAATCAAATAATATACGTAACAACTCTCACGGAAAGGATGTGATATATTTACACATACCTTTCAAACATTGACAAAAACATCTCGATTTCAAATGAAATGCATTTTACTGAAAAAATTTCAAAATGTGGTTAATTCAATAAAAAATTTTTTTTTTCAATTTAAATACCATCAATGTATCTGGAGTTAATGACGAAAAATGCTAACGAGTACTCAAGAATGTAGTTAGAATATTTTGAAGAATGACCATCAAAATCATTGCAGAAAACAGCGAAGTCTAGTCTATTAACATTACTATAGAAAGTATTTAATATATGCTAAATAATTTACAGTTAGATAAATATTATTTTGAAAACAATCGAATCAATTTTATAGTAAGCCTTAGAGTAACTTACCCAAATAATGAACCAAAAAATCCTTGCGAAGATTTAGATTTTTTTTCTGCTTCAGCTAATAACTGTGCTGCCTTCTGTTCATTATTTTCTGCCATAATTTTTCATTCAAAATAACTGTTCTTTGCTAGACAAAACTCTTAAATTAAAGTCTACGTTATATTAACAAAATAAAAGTCAAAATGGCTTCAGCATTAGATTACCACGCATGATCTATAAAAAACGTCATCAATTTAAAGCTTTATTTAGAAGGGAGAGTGATCGTAAGAAAAAGGGAAAACATTTTATGTTTTTCCTTTTTCCACTAGAAAATAATACAATATTAATTAATAATACTATTTTAGAAATTGAAAAGATTCAGTTTAAGAATTCCTTTTTTTAATTTTTACAGTCTAATGGTTTTTTTATTCACACATCTAATCACTTTATACAGTGAGGTATTGTATTACAGATATATATATATTTGCAAAAGTTTGATATAACTAATTCGATAAAAGCACTAAGAAATAATACACAAATCCCATTCAAATATAAATAATTACAGAATATGAGTTATAGTTGATAGATAATTTGTTAACATGACTAATATTTATGCAGTAGTAATATACGATTACCATATGAATAATGATGCAATTCTCTTAATGGCAAACAAGTTAGTGAGACCATAGCAGCTGATGACAGGTATTATCAGTGTGTATATATCTATAGTCACATTGGTGCACCATTCTGATTGATATCTTAATTGCTTAGTGTACACATTGATAATCTAAGCTATAATTGACAAAACTCAACCAATATTATGGCTTCCAATAACGAATCAGCAGTAAGAATTATTAAGCTTTAGCAAAATTATTTTCTTTTTCTCTCTTTCTTAACCTTTTTCTACTTTATTATTTATTTGAATGATATAAAGGTTATGGAGAACAGATACTAACATATTTTTAATTGGTGGTACAAAAAATGTCATAAAAGTATTAATATTAAATGGTCAAGTGCCTCACTACATCCTATTTTTTTGCTCTGAATTCTCTTTTTATCATTTCTACTCTGGTTATAGTTCACTAGAATATGTCTTTTAAATGTTTCATAACCTTTCACATTGCATATGAAATATTTGCATAGATATAAGCTGAAAGAAAAGATAAAAGAATTATCCAAATTTATTTTAAAAATTTAATAATTCAAAACAAATATATAATAATAAAATCATTTCTTTATGCACTTTATATAACACAGCTCTTTAGTTTCATATCTGCAAATGATTAAAACAGTCTTCCTCAGAGCAATAATATATACTATATATTCATAAATATAATAAAACAAATATTTTATTACAATGAATTATACACACCAAATAAAAACAAAGTAAACAATTTTTTTATATATACCAAAAACTCTTTTAAACTTTTTAGTTTAATTCAAACTGATATCTTTACATACTTATATCAAAATGTGACTAAATATTTAGTTCTAAATGTAATTATTTTAAATAATCAACTTTAAAGTCTATATATACATCTTTATATTTTAAAAAAATATACATAATTAAATACATAAAAAAATAAATTCTAAGAAAATAACATTAAAATTATATATATACACTCATAGTAAAAGAAAAGAAAAAACTAAGAATACAAGAATAAACAGAAAATTAAACTTAATATAACAAAGATTTAGGCTTAAAAACAATATTAATTTAATAATAACTAAATAAATTTAAAATAAAAACTAGACCCAAAAATCAAAAATAAAGGGAATATTAATATAAGATAATCTATATATTATAATGATATTAAAAGATAAGAGAAGATAGATGAATTTAAAAAGATGCACAAAAAATTGATATTAGATATAAATACAAAATAAAATATAATAAATAGAATATCATATAGAAGAAATAAATATTAAAGATAAAATTAAAATAAATAAATATAAAAATAATCAAAAATAAACATACATAAAAATATTTGAGGGTTATATAAAAATAAAAATATAAGTCACAATTGAATAATTTTAATGAGTATATAATAGAATTAAGCATAAAATTAAAAAAATAAAATTTTTAGAGGTATATATATATAAAATATAAATTATATGTAGTAATGAAAAATTATGCATACAAATTAATGCTATATTGTCATTTTTATTTATAAGATTTTGCATTTAAAAAAATGTATAAAAAATGATTTATTTATTTACTTATATAATAAAGTAATAAAGGCAAAAGTGATAGGAAAAAAAAAGAAATGATTACTTTAAAATATATTGAGATACTTTTCCAGGTTTCAAATATATATGTATACATATCAGTTGGTCAACAAAATTTTAATTTTTAGTTAATTTATACTTTTTTTTAATTAAACTTGTGTATAGTGGGTGTGATAATATATATAATGGACACATATGATTGTAAAACATTTTTTTTATTAGCTAATGCTATATTTTTTAATAAGAAATATGAACTTTGTAGAATAATTGTTTGTAGTTTGCTAGACAAAGACGCCACTCAATGGCACCATCATCACACCAAAACTATAATGTATGAACATTCCCAGGATGTCTATATTACTTTTTATTGCCATTATTTTTGAAACAAAAATAGCAGGTAACACAAAAAAGAAGTAATAAAATTGCAATTTTTTTTTAAATATCCAAAAAAGAATGTTAAAAAAGAAAGCTTAATAAGTTTAAAGCAATTTTAATATTTGTGTCTGTTTCTCTGTAAAAATAAAAGTGTAAAAGAAAGACTAACAACTTTTACTTTTTGTTCTGATTATGGATTTTTAAACCCACAAAAAAAAAAAGCAGCGTCACATAAAAAAAAAGACTAATCAAATTGAAAATTGTTTTTTAAAACAAATAGCATGGTAAGTGTAATAAATTTAAAACCATTTTACTACTTGTTGCTGTTTCTATGTAAAAATGAAAATGTAAAAACTTTTATTTTTGTTACAATTATTTTTTAAAAAAAAAAAAAGCGTAACAAAAAAAAAAAAAAACGGAATAAAATTGAAATTTGTTGATTTTATTTTACATTTGTTGATTTCATTTCATTTAATTTGTTTATGTTAATAAAAATTTTTTTTTTAAAAAACACGATTTTTGTATATATATTTTTTTTTGACAACAAAAAACACCACAAAATGATGAAAATACACGGCCTGGGAATGTTAATATATTATAGTTTTGGCGTGATAATAGTGCCATCGAGCGGCATCTTTGTCTAGCAACCTACTACCGAAAAATTTTATCTTTCATATAAAATTATTTTAAATATTTTAAAACAAGGCTTAATTTGCAAAATATTGCATTGATCTTTAGTGATAAAGAATCTAACATTAAGCATTGTCATAGAAATTTTGTAATTACAAGCAATTAGCTTGTAATGTAAGAATTTGTCAATTAAAAAGTAAAAATATACTGACTTATCTAAAATATTTTATAATGTGTTAATTGAGATGATTCTAAGAAATTCCTGTGAGAGAACAATGGAAAGTGAGCCTTATAAAAGTTTCCTAAAACTATTCATACTACTCTTGACTCTTGATTACATTTTTATACTATTCAGAAACTACTGTGGATTAAACTATTCATTATACTCTACAAGATGCACTCATCACTTGTCACCCATTAATTCTTTGCAGTTAAGAGTCCTCATAATATTCTGCAATTATTTCATGAGAAATGGCTTGTTGTTACAAAAAAGAATGTACAAATAATTCCAGTTGCTACATCTGTAATTGTGTGTGGCTAGGCATTTCCAAAAGATAAAATTCTCATTCCAAGCATTAATTTCAGTATCCAACATGATTTAAATTAGCATAGTATTAGTATTTAATCTTTTAATGTTCCCCAAATATTCTGTAGCCCTCCTTAACTTTATATAAATGCCTATATAGATATCTTAACAAACTAGATTTATTATATTCCTTTAGTAGCAAAATTATAGATGCTATTTTATGAACTGGCTTATGGTGGTTTCATGGAATGAAACTAATGATTTGTGTCTTAATTTTAGTTATGTAATGATGTTGTCAGCAAGGCGAATGGGTTCTTAGGAAGCATTTATGTGCCTTTACTCCTTGCTGTTACTTTTTATAATAAATGAGCTTGGTTTACGACCAACCCATTTTGTTTGTTCAGACAGCTGTCTTTTAAAATGGGCTTTAGTTTTAAGGGCCACCCCATTATCTTTATTTAGAACTGGAGCACAAGAATCCACATATTTTGAAAGCTGTTCTGATCACCTGGACTAAACATCTCATATTCATAGCAAGTAGTATGGTCGAAGGGAATCAAATACTCGGTAATGAATCCCATGATCAAGCATGCATTTGAGATGCACAGAGTCAGATTATATATTTGTATAAATGCCATTGTATCTGAAGTCATACTACTAACTACAAATTCATCCCTTCATAATAATATTTCAACCTTGATCTGAACTCGAATCTAGTTTGTAAGTCTATTATCTATATAGAAATGCGTAGCTCATTAAATGGTAATATTAGATATAATTCATAAAAATCATCTCTGCAAACTAATAAATGCAAATCTAGTATTCTATAGCATAGCATAATTAAGGCATAGATAGTCATGGATTAAACATAAATAAATATCCCAAAATTGTAATAATAAATTCCAAGTTGAACAGCTTGTAACCCATAACATCATCCTCACCTGTGAGTGAGATAATTTCATATATTACATATAACATTGTTTTATTTTATTTTATTTTCTTAAATTTGGCTTATATTAAATTTTATTCAAATATAATTAAGCTTGGTGTCTCATTTTTTACTCATCAATCAACTATTAATTATTCATTGTTATTTAAGAATCACAACCAAATTTATTGATATCTATTCATTAAATCATATCTCTATATATCTATACTTTATGAATGTGTTAGTTTAATAAAATTTTAGTCTCATGTTCCACCATTGTGCTACTGCTGGCATGTGAGTTAAAGAAATACGAGTATAACCTCTTATATGTCATCTGTAAGGTGATAAATCTCTGAGCATTGGCAAAGTAACTGGGGTGAGATTGGATTCGAGGTCTCAACAACCTCATTTCAATCAGCCTTGGGATAACTTACTAAAACTATGGATTTTGTTGTGGAATATACAAATATGACTATTACAATATATATATTACTTAAGTAATAAGTGTAATAATGTTCAAGGCTAAATGAGTGTATAAGTAATTATTAAAAATCAGTCAACACTTGAACAATCCTAATATTAAAAACAATTAACAATTTCAAACTGTTGCCAAAGCAACCTCCTTTTAACAATAAAGATGAAATCTCTTTATTATTAAAAGGATGTTGCCTTGACAACAATTTGAAATTGTTGATTGTTATTGATATTCAACACTTAGACAATCCCAATATCAATTCAACAATTTCAAACTGTTGTCAAGGCAACCTCCTTTTTACAATAAAGATTAATCCCATTTTTATTATTAAAATGAGGTTGCCTTGACACCAGTTTGAAATTATTGATTGTTATTGATATTGGATTATCTAAGTGTTGACAGATTTTTAGTAATATATATATATATATATATGATGTGGGAACTTTATGTAACATTTCAAAATACTGACATTTAAAAAAAAAATTAAAATATACATAATTTACAAAACATCTTTTTCTTTGTATAACAAAGAGAAGATAGTAAAATTGTAAATAAATACATTTTTTTTAATTTATATATTTTTAATAATTTATAACTTAATTAATAAACTTTAATATATATATATAAAATAATTATTTTTTATAAATATACATATTTTAGCTTTGTGATACACTAAGTTAATCAATGACATTTTCATAATTTATCTATTGGGTGATGTCTTTTTCAATACCTAATAAATTGTTTAAATGATTCCAGCCAAGCCTATTTCTTAAATAATTTTTAGTCCTTTTGAAATTAGACAAGGCTTGTTCACCACTTTATTGCAAATAGATAATATAAGAAGTATTTTACAAAATGTTCTTCACATTTTGAAAATCATACAGCAAGTATCAAATAATTCTTTATACATCTCAAATACTAAATTAATATTTTTTCTTTACTTTACTTTAAATAATGATAGACGTCATATTAAAAATGGTGTATTTCAAAATCATTTCTACAGTTGTTCTTCTTTCTTTGTTTTGAAATAAATAATCGGATTCATTGTTTGCAACATGTTTATGTGCATAGGTTATATTTGCTTTTTTTGGAGTTATTGAATTAATAATTATGTTCCACATATAGCCAAATATTTAACCATAATCTATTCATAATTCCATTGAATAAGCTTTCACACTTTGCCCACAATAAATAGACTCGTAAACAGTTCAAAAGATAAACTCCTTATTGGCCAAATGTCCACACTGAATATAAGTTGTTATGTACTCAAGCTGAATACAGTGTGATCTACTACTGTGTTTCATGAGCCAGTCTTACCAGAAGGTTATCACATCATAAATACCTTTATAAAAGAGCTACAAATAATTTAAAGCACATCTATTTGTCTGAGCACCAAAACAACATGGGTCACACATTTGAGTTCACAGTTGCCAATATTGCATGCCTTGAGCAAAATGATATCAAACACAATATTAAAGAAGCATGGCATATATCCAACAATCCCAACTCCATTAATAAGAAGGAATCCTGCTTCCTCCTATTGAAAAAATGAGCCATATAATTTGAATATATTTAAATAAATGTATGCAAATATATATACACACACCCACTTAAATCTCAGTGCTATGGATATGAGGCCATGAATAGGCTTTGAAAGTGCCAATATCAATTCAAAATGTATTTATTATAAACTTTTCTTAACATAGCATCCAAGCGGTTGTAAGTTGAATCATATGATTTAGAGATCTGAAATAAAAATTTTATTGATTTGGGTATCCTTCACATGAAGCTTCAAGATTTATCTTTCCTATGTCAATGTGAAAATTTATCACTAAATAATATTCCTTAATGACATTAATTTTTTTTAATTTTTCACTATGCATTTTTTTTTTGATAGCCCCTAATGGCCATTTGGGTTTATTTTATATTTTTTATTTTAATAGATTCACCATTATTCTGCATTACATTTTTACTTTTTTAAAATTATTTCTTAGAAATGTAAGTTTAAAAATAAAAACAATAAGTTTAAAAATAAAAATAAGATGTAAAATTCCTGCAAGTCCTATTACTATCTTATGTATGTGGGAAAAAAAAACTTTATGTCGCATTTGATCAATAAAATCATTTGAAACATAAAGATAAATTTGATTATAAATCTGCCTTTGTCAATTAACATTAAGCCAATACAATAGAGTTTAACTTAATCAAGCCAATGAGGTGACTTAAACAGATCACCCCAATCTTATGATTTTAAAAAGTCTTAAAACTCAGGTTAAAGAAATAAATTTGTAGGTAGTAGAAAGTTAATTACTATCATATGCACCTTAGTTAATACATATGTATTTATATTAATGCCCTTAAATAAGCACATAGCTTATATTATTGATCTTGACTAAGTGTACAACATCACTCCTTCTTATTCAGAGAACACTCCCATTTGATTTTAAAATAATATTTCAACTTTGCAAATATAGAAGGAATATTAAACTAAAAAAATTAATCAGAACAATAGCTGTTATTATTTCATGATTGATGAGAAAAATGTATTTGGAAAAAAATAAAATTTATTTGAACTCCATTACTGACACTCAAACAAATTTTTGTAAAGAATGCATAAAACAATGAAATTATGTTTAAAAATTTTAAATGCTACTTATAAATATAAAAAAACAATGGGAAAAATAATAATTATTATTCTCTTTTACTTTCTTTGCATATATTCATATATATTGCTTATAATACCTTCTTTCATATACACTTTAATGCAATAAAAATTTTCTTAATAAAACTTCTTTATTTTCCTGACAGTTTTGACTGTCCAGCAGTCTTCATCAGAGCTTTCTCAAACATCCTCTGTTTTAATTATATAAGATTGCCTACAATCAGCTGAAAAGTTAAATAATTAAAAAAAAAACTTTAATATGCATTTAAATGTGTATATATCACTGAGGAAATAGATCTATTTATAATTAATTCTAATAGCATTCATTACAAACAACTGAATTATCATTTTTGAATCCCTGTCTTGTAATTAAAGACTTGTAATGATATTACATTTAAGATATCTTACTATTTGGAATTGACATTAGATATTGATTAATACTCAGATTAGCAATAGATTAATCAATCACATCTTTTTTGTGCATATCCATTTTAACGTTTTTTCCATTTTCTTTGAAATATCACCTAAGGAAAAGATAAAACTTCATTTGCCAGAACTCCAATATGCACGAGCAGCATTCTAAATAATATTAATTATGAAAAAAAGCATCTAATTTTTGAATTAGGTTTTAATACTATTCCTGTGTGAAAGTAGAATAATCAGATTGAGATTAAAGTATTACACTTAATTATAAAATCTCTCATTGGATTTTAAAAATGGTAGAAATAATTTCTTTTAAGTAAAGTCTTTTTTAAGCATGCTAGATTTCTGCTGTTTTTGGATTTATAGTCAATCTGTTATTTTATTGCAAATAACATTATAACAATACGTTAAAGTATAACTGAAAAAAGAAAAAAATAAATTTTATTACAATATGATGATGAAATAATACTAGTTGATCACAGTACTCCATGTGATTAATTATTCCACATCACTTTGAGTATAGAACTCTCTGTACATTATTGGAAAAGCATTGCCATCATTTATTTATACATAGCACAAAAACACGTTTTTGCGCTATTAGTAAAAAAAACAAAACAACAAACACAAAAAATTGAATTATAGTCATCATTATTTAATTAAATTTTGATGACAATTCATAAATGCTGCAAAAAAAGAGAGAGAGAGAGAGAGAGAGAAGAAAAAAAAAAAAAAAAAAAAAAAAAAAAAAAAAGAGAGAGAGAGAGGGGGGGGGGGGGGGGGGGGAGGGGGGGGGGGGGGGGGGGGGAGAGAGAGAGAGAGAGAGGGGGGGGGGGGGGGGGGGGGGGGGGGGGGGGGGGGGGGGGGGGGGGGGGGGGGGGGGGGGGGGGGGGGGGGGGGGGGGGGGGGGGGGGGGGGGGGGGGGGGGGGGGGGGGGGGGGGGGGGGGGGGGGGGGGGGGGGGGGGGGGGGGGGGGGGGGGGGGGGGGGGGGGGGGGGGGGGGGGGGGGGGGGGGGGGGGGGGGGGGGGGGGGGGGGGGGGGGGGGGGGGGGGGGGGGGGGGGGGGGGGGGGGGGGGGGGGGGGGGGGGGGGGGGGGGGGGGGGGGGGGAGGGGGGGAGGGAGAGAGGGAGAGAGAGAGAGAGAGAGAGAGAGAGAGAGAGAGCGAGAGAGAGAGCGAGAGAGAGAGAGAGAGAGAGAGAGAGAGAGAGAGAGAGAGAGAGGGAGAGGGAGAGAGAGAGAGAGAGAGAGAGAGACAACAATCCAAGGCTCCTCACTGACGAAGGCCACAAGCCAGAAACTAGTCTGGGGATATTGGATGAGTAGGCATTAGATGGGGATTTTATGCACAAGCCTTCTGACATTCATTGATTACTCTAGCTTGCTGTGTGTGGCAATACGTATAGTGAGTTTTGCCTGTTTTAACAGCAGTTATACCCAAGCATAAGAGGTGGTGGTCATGTGATGTTTATTGGCTTAAAACAATGTTGTTGTTATAATTGACTGTTTACGGATGTTTTATAATATTTAGGATATTTAAAATTAATGAAATTTTAACATTAGAGTTATAATTTAACTATAGTAAAGCAATAAATTCTTGATTAAGGTCTGTTAATGAAATATACTAATCATTAAGAGATTAGAATACAAAAATATAAACATGGCATATTTATCGTCTGTTGAACTAGCGCAAAAAATTGTAAAAGATCTTAGAAAAAAATGAGATCAGTAGTTTTTCAATAAATATTTATACACAATCTCACCTATAATGATATTTTTAGGCGAAAAGAATTTTCAGATTGATTTTATTTAAAATATTGATTGAGTGATCGACCTAGAAGTAAATATTAGTTTCTACTTCCTATTCGATAAGAAACAGTTTGTAAATATTTGTAAATATTTTTTATTAAATAAGAATGCAAATAAAGTTTCACAGTAAATAAAAACAAACAAACACATCAATCACTCTCTTTTTCATCTTCAATCACTTGAATTCATCAAAAGTCTCTCGTGCTATTAGCCATTTCTCTATATTAATTATGACAACGGGACTATGGGTTGTTCAACCATGTTCCAATCTTTTAATTATATGCACAGCATTTCAGACGTCAATTACTTTTTGCCCCCTTTTTTTAGCTAAAGCCCGTGGAAATTAAGAAAGTAATGTCAGAGACAGCCTTAATAGTGCTATCCTTAGTTATGATCTTTACTTGAAGCAGTACAATAACTAACAAGTCAGTTTGGAGTCAGATTTGAGACAGAAGTTCCAGATGTCGGAGTCAGATTTGAGACAGAAGTTCCAGATGTCAAAGATTGTATGTTAGGTAGCCCTATTTAGGGATCCCTTTATGATAGAAGCAAAAGAGATCTGGAAAATGCTGTTTAGAATGGTCTGTCTCACATAGTGTAGCTATATTGTCATGCATGTTAAATCATTTATTAAAAAAAAATAAAAAAATAATAATAATAATAATAAAATCAGAAACAGAAGATAATGGTAGTATTAATGGTAAGTACCATTAATCTAGATTTTCTCCTAAATATAGATGCATAGAATGTGTGAACTTTACTTGATAAAAACTGTTGAAAACCAGAATGGTGAATTGCTCTGGTGGCTAAAGAACTGTCAAGATTTAAAATCAATATAACTGTGCTTAATTGTAAATATATGGGATTTGAATAGACTTTCAAGCACCCTTCAGCTATCCACACTATCTTATACCACTGATACACGTGATAACACACATGTAGAAAAGATAATTGAAGGGTTCTTGGTAGTCTGTGTTCAAATCCTATATATTTACAATTAAGCTCCAGGTATGCCGGTATTTCAAATATAACTGTGCTTAGTAAAACTCATCTCCCAGAAAAAGAAAATGAATAGATGTAAATATTTTTGGGAAGACTTTAGTACCTTCTTGAAATTTCTTATTTTATCAATGAAAGACTAATGATGTTAAAAATTGTCTTGCATTATGGTTCTAGTGCTCATTTTATTACCTTAAATTCAAAGAATTCAGAGAAAGAAAGCTTTTATACTTTGTTTATTAGTTTAATGCACATATTGGTACAATTAATAGATTTTGGTCAAAAGCTATTGAAAATAATGGTATTGGTGCTATAAATTCAAGTTGCATATTTATAGTTGAATTTTTCATATCATATGGATAAACTAAAATAGATATTTTGTTTAGGCAGAAACACCATGACTGCATAATGCATTTAATATATTACATTATAGTTAGGAGACAGAATACAAGAGTTCATATCATGCACACACTAACTAGTGCAGATTGTTGGTCAGATTATAGGTTAGGATTAAAATGACAGATGCATTAAAAATAGATATTCTTCCTATAATCTTTATAAAGAAATTATACTTAGTTTTGGAAATATCACCTATATGTATTAAATGTAAACAGAAATCAAACACAAAAATTGCTAATTTGATCCTCTAAGCTTGTCATATTGCTGAAGCATGGTATTAAGGAGTGTATTATGGATTCAAGTAAATCCACTCTTGGGTTTATGATTAGTTTTATGTCAATGGTTTTATTAGTAATTTTATTAAATGCAAATATGTTATTTTTAGCTTGGTAGAATATATTAAAGTGGAATGTCACAATAAATGTAGAGATATGAAGGTAGAAATTCAATGATAGGCAAAAAAGCTTAAAAATGGTTGGTGAATTAAAACTGCAAAGAAGATATAGACAGTCACTGATCATGGATATTCTAGATCTTATTTTGATGCACTAACATATGGACCTGAAAATGATATGACAATCCTATTAAATCCAGAAATGACACTTATATAACAACCAATACTATTTTGAACAGATGGAAAGAGTATTTTGATTACCTTTTGAATATTGCTATAAGAATTGAGATGACAATTTTTAATTACATATTCATTTTTATCTTTTCAGTTAAATTTGGATAAAGATATTCTTCTCAATGAAGTCAAAACAGCTCTTAGTAATCTTAAAAATAGAAAAATTGCAGGTGCTGATGAAATATCTGGAGCAGTTTTGAAGTATGATGCTGATATATTAGCTTCAAAAATATTGAATTTTTTTAGGAATATATGAACTGATGAAATTATGCCAAGAATGCATTAGTTATCAAGAATGCTTTTATTATCCATTACAGCAAGTGTACTTTTGCATTTTATTGAATAAGTAGCTTCCAGTCATAGATAAATGAAACCGAAGATGTGATGTGGTTTGGGAGAATTACTAAACACTGTAAATATGGTTTTACTTAATACAAAAATGAAAACAGAAAAATGATTTATATATTGTTTTTATTGATTTATCAAGACATTTGATTCAGGCATTGTTTGAAAGTTAGTTGTTCACCAAAATTTATTCTACATTTGAATCAATTAAAAGTGAAAACAAGAACTTCTTTGATTATGGATTTGCTGTTTGTGCTCGTTTTTCCAATTCAAAAGATGATTTATGAACTAAATGTTTTGAATGCAACTTTTAAAGACTTGACAATTGTTGGTGGTCGAGTGGTCAGCAAAGTAGCCTTGCAAGCAGTTGTCCTGGGTTCACTTCCCAGACGATGCTTTGACATATGAAAAAAATAAATTTTAAAATCTCATGTTCTTTATTAGCTGGATGATGAAGAAAAATTCCCGACAACTGTTAGCTTGAATGGTTACCGATTTGAGAATAAAAACCAATTTAAATACCTTAGTTGTTTTATAAGTAGAAAGGTGGACTTAGATGTTGAGGTATATATAATACAGACTCCAATGTGCTTCTGCCACTTTAAAAATCAAAAGAGAAGGTACTTTATCTTATGGCAGTGCTTATTGTAAATAATATAGCTGTGTACAGAACTATTATTTCATTTTATTTATCATGTGAAAGTGAAATTTGAAATCTTATCAAATGTTTCATTTGAGGATGTTTTATAAAATTTAAAAATGTGATGACTAGATTATAAAACCAATCAATATGTTTTTAAATTTGCTAGATGTTATACTATTAATTCTACAATAATAAAAATCACATCTTCATTGGATTAGACATATAAATTGAATGAACAAGAAAATTTTTCTAAAAGGATGTTATATGGGGAATTTGAGCATAGTTTTTAGGAAGAGATCTCATCTATATTATAAAAATTATCTCAAATACATTTTAAAGAAGTGCAATATTGATTGTTTTCATTGGATAGATACAGTAGAGAATAGAATATACTGGAGAAATGCAATTAGACATAGTGTTGAAACATTTCAGAAAGAAAAGTGTTTGCCGAAGATATGAAGAGACAGCATTGCAAAATATTAAACAAACAGAAAAATGAAACAGCATTTCTGTATGTGGATACATTTTTGATTCAAAGATTACATTGTATAGACATTTCAAAACTTATTCATAGACCAGTTTTTTCCTTTTGTTGCTTGAAGTTGGGGTAGTCATACTTGTTTTAAATGGCTGCTATATGTATGTAATTTTATGAATAATTTTTCAAAAAGTGTAAAAAGTCACATATTGAAGTAAATAAATAAAAAATTAATTCCAACAATTAGTTTATTCTTTCAGTGAGTTAAAGAATTATATAGTTTCTATTTTTGGTAAATGATTCAGTGTTTACAGACGCTATAGAATAAGGTTTTCTAGCTAAATTGCTAAAACTAATATTCATATTACAAGTGGTGCTAATTGCTCTAACAAGTTTTATTGATAAATGCTTCAAAAGAAAGCATTTTAAAATTCTCTATATAGAAATTATCCCACAATCCTCAGACCATTGCTTTCATTCTTTAGCAATCATCAGCATGAAAACAATGATCTGAGGACTGGCGAAAATTTCTAGATAGGCGATTTTTTAAATGCTTTCTTGTGCAACATTTATCAATAAAACTTGTTAGAGCAATTAGCACCACTCATTATTTTTTATTTACAAGCTTATAAAATTGGATCATGTGATGTATGAGTTTATTTATAATATTCATATGTTTGTGTGCTTGTGAAATCAATGACCTTCAACAAATCTAGCAGTTCAATGCAGAAATAGTATCTCCATTGACTAGATATTTGAGCCTGGAAAGCTCTATTACCCATTGAGCTTTATTAAAATCTTTATCTGGACATGAGAGATACAATTGCCATCCATAAACAGTAACTTATCTGCTAGTAAAGTCAAAACTATAATCAATGAATCAATATTTAAAAATATAAAAAATCATAATATTTGTGGCAGTACCTTGCCTTCTAATAATGGATCAATCCAAATTCCATCTTATCTTCATCATATTGAGAATTCACACCAGTTTTTCATTGTATATACAAATAAATAAATTTCCAATGATGAAAAAAGGCCATTAGGTGATTTTAACTGAATCTGATTACTTCTTCATGGGTGGGAATCTAGTGAAGAAATAGACAATTCATTTGTAGACAAGAACAGACACTGTCAATGTAGAGCAGAAGTACACTGGCTATCTCTATATGGTTAATGCAGCAAGGAAGTGGTTGTTCAAAATTGGAAGCTTCAAGAACATAAATCAGACATATGGCAAGCTATTATAATACAGCTAGAAATGCTACTGCACTTACTCATAAGGCAGGTTGTCAGAGTGCTGCTGGAAGTGGTAAATAAACTTCTAAGGGCATCTGAATTGCTTCTATCTATAATTTCCTGGCAACTAGAAGTCAGATCTCACCAATAGAACAAGTGAACCTACACCTGCTACTGCTGACAAGGACTCTGACTGCTATTGTTGATGAAATATAGCTTCTGGTTGCCACACAACTACAGAAAGAAGGCATTTCAGGTGCACTTATAAGTTTACCTACTACTTCCAGCCACACACTGACGACCTGTCTCATGAGTAGGGGCCATGACACTTCTGGTTGTACTATGACAGCTTGATTCATGTCTGATTTAGGTTTTATAAGCTTCCAATTCTGAACATGTGCTTGCCTCACTGTGTTAACAATACAGTGAACAACCAGTACTGTGATTAAATTTTGACAGGTATTGTGTATTCTTACCTATAAACAGATTGACTATTTACAGCAGATCTCCATTCATGATGAAAGCAATCAGATTCAATGCATATTAATGCTCATTGATCTATTCTTGCTATTAGTTCATGATGATGAATGCTCAATCCTATCAAAATAAGATGAAAACAGGATTAGTTCATTATTTGAAGATAATATGAGATATAATATTCACTATATATACCTCCACCTGCTGTCATTGGTGAAATATATCTTCTAGTTGCCATGAAACTATAGAAGGAAGGAATTTCAGGTTCCCTTATAATTTTGTCTACCACTTCCAGTTGCCTTGTGAGTATGTATGATGACAGTTCCAGTTATACTATGACAGCTTGCCTTATGTAAAATTTAGGTTCTAGCAGTATCCAGTCATGAATGTGGATTTGTCACACTGTGTTACCATATAGTGGACAATCAGCATATTGCTGTTCAGCTTTGACAGTTGTTATCTGCTTTTACCTCAAAATAGATTGATTCTTTGTGGTTAAATCTCCATCCATGATGAGAGCAGTTGGATTCAGCGAACATCATTGCCTATTTGGTCCACTCTTGCCATTAGATGTTTGTTATACATTTATATATACCTTAGTTTGTGATGATGAATACTCAAACCAGTCAAGATAAAATGGAATCTGAACTAATCCATGATTTCAAGAAAAGGTGGGATATAACAGAATGAGATTATAAAGATTTAATGATTTGAAATTTTTTAAAAATAAAAAATCTTTAAATAGCCCACTGCAGGATAAAAGCTTTTTTTAGTAATTATCCAAACAGGACAATAAAAGCCACTACTCATCAGGTTTTTGAATGATGAGAATTTTAACAGTTTTTCTATGATATTTTTTATCTTGAAGTAATAGAAAGTAAATACTTATTTTGTGACTAAATAATTGAATTGCCATACAGCTTTGTTACTCGATAGAAAAATTCTTAGAATGTTTAGAACCTGTTAAAACTGCCCAATTTTATTACATTGGAAGCCAACTTAAGATTTGAATATGACAGCCGATATACTATCTACTACACCTTTATATAATACAATGTAAAACAATAGAAGAGGGAAAACGTCTTTAATGTTTATCTTAATCTAATGCAAAAATTTAAAAAAAAAATCGTGTGTATATAATAAGTAATGAATAACTCCTAATCAACTATAACCTTGACACAGAGACAGAATTGATTTTAAAGTTTAAAAAGCATTAAGTGCACTAGCAGTATTTTCATACAATATTCACAATATAAAAAGAAGCCCATTGATTTTTGACATTTAATTTTACTCTATAGCCAAGTTATTTTTGATTATGTATTATACTAAATATCATTAAAATCAGTCAACACTTAGACAATCCCAATATCAATAATATAGTAACAGTATGAAAATTTTCAGGGGGTGAACCCGTGTTGATGGTACTCATCATCATAAACCCCAAGTAAACAAAATATAATATTAAACATAAATGGAATGAGCATGAAATATCAACACAGAACTAACTATAAGTTCACCAGCATTACACAAAAGTAATAATCATTTATCATCATGAATGATCAACAATAAAAATAAATCAGTCAATCTTGTGATTGGATCTAAAAATGGTCAACTATAGACCTGACTAATTATTCATCTACTGTCAAACCTAGGGCATGAATACAAAAAATAATTATCTGGATGCACATACTTAGATGCTACTCCATCAGACTACAACAATAATCCAGATACTGCTGAGTTACTAAAAACATCCTCTGGCCAATTTGTATCATTATTGTGCTGGACAACTATAAAACAAATTTTTAAAGAAGTAACAAATAAAATGAAATGTAAGGCATGAATTTTAAAGAATATCCCTTTTGCATCAACCAGAATTATCACCATCTGGCTATCCATAACACTAAGTATAAACTCCTACTCCATATAACTGTTATGCACAAATATAGTGCAGAAAGCAAGACTCTATAAAATATTACTGTAAGCAAAAGATAAATAAATAAGTAAAGCAGCTTATTATAAATCACTTCAAGTACTTCCTAGTTTACCCTATTATAAATAAATAGTGATTGGAATCATTAAAAAATCCTAGACACTAAGCTATCATGAAATAAAATCACACACACTGCAATTCATGAAACAGGAATTGGATAGAATAAAAAAATTAAGACTAAAAATATTTTTTAAAACAATTATTTAATAACTAATCGATTAACAATAAACAAAAATGACATGATAGTATGAAATTTTAAACATTCATTTCATCAAAAAATATATTTTCATAAAAATTATAATCAATCAGTTGATTTAATTAACTTTTAATTAATTAAGTTATTTCTTTAAAATAACTAAGAGTTGAAAAAACAACAATTTCAAAATCAAAGATAACAATCTTTTATTTATAATTATCAATTCTTACAAAAAAAAATCTTTTTTTCTTTTTTACTATAATTGAAAATTTAGTATCCTTATACACAAAAAAATCTTCAACCATGGTTTTATTTTTTTTCCCATAGAGTCCTTCCCAATTATAATTTCCAGTTTTTCTAGTCAATTTTTTTTCTTGAAGGCTTCTGCACATAAAAATGATTAATTTAACCTTTTCCTGTTGTGTAGTATTTTATTTCCAGGTTAACAGCAGCAAAATTTTATCCATTTTCTTTTAATAAAATTTTCCAGGTAACACGAACTCAGAGACTCATGCTCTTGGTTGAAGATAAGATACTTCAGTGAGTAACTTCTTTACATTTTATTCCAATGAAGGCAAGTTACATGGAGGAAAATAATGTCTAGCTTTTAGCTGAATTTAGCACAAGGTTTTTATTGTAGAAACTATTATTATGACTAAACTCATAAGATGCTAAAAGTTTATCTAAAACTGTTGTACTGTGCAATAGCTTAGTTGAAACTTCTGGTTTTTTCTTTAGCATCTGGATTAAGACTTGACTATCTTTTTCAATAACAAAGTAAAAAATAATTGAATCAGTTGTCTGTCATGGCATAAAACAATATATATATATATATATATATATTGTGACCTTCCAGGTTGGCACCAGGAAGAAATGTGGGAAGTTCACATTTGTGCTAACAATGGCTAAAGTTAATTATCTGAGAAAAATGAATTGAGATGTAATTTGCTAGTTAAAATTAGGATTTTAAAAAAAATAAAACTTTAATTGGGTGTACTGATTGGTAGAGTTTTGGATTATGTGTGTTTGGTGGTAGAAGAGGAGGATGACCAATATTAGGGATGTTTGTATGTAGTAGAAAAATTTACATGTCATAATAAGCAGATACATAGATATATTATTAATTAGAATTTTCTTTCCTATATTTTATTTATTAATTATATATTGTTCATAATCTTATGTTTAAAAATGATAAAGATTATTTGTATAATAGTGAATAACATTTCTAAATTAATAATTAATATTTAATATTTTTTTTATATTATTATTATGTTTTATTCTATTCAAACACTGTATTGTTAAAATTTTATAAGTAAAATTCTGGCACATTTCCAAAGGTGATTGTAATAAAAAAAAACCCACAAAGGGCGTGAGTGAAGAAAGACATAAAGTTTAAAACTTGAAGGAAAGTAAAAAAAAGTTCCAAGGAAGAAATGTAAAAAATAACTCTCTAAGAGTATTATATAAAAAAACATCGCAAGAATTCTAATAATATACCTATGGAGAATTTTTGTTATTATACTACTGGAATGATATAAAAATGAGGAGATAAACACCCCCCAGAGGGATACCAGCCTCCAAATCTCTGTCAAACAATGGTCCATATTCACTACTTTAAAATGCCTGGATGATATGTAAGCTAAATTATTATGATTTATTTTAAAGTATTACCAAAGCCAAATAATATTAAAATGGCAAAATTGTTTAAAATAAAGCTAGCTAAAGTTGTCTTATTAGACACTAGAATTAAATGCTTGATTTTCAATTTTAAGAATTTTCTATCAATATTCTACAAAATTAAATTTAAAATGAAATAGTTTATCTATTTAATCTTATATCAAGAGGATAATTTTATACTGTATAACTTTACTATTCGCGTATATATAATAAATAATTCCAATGCATGCAAATGTTATTATAACACCTATCACAGAATTCTAGGATAAAAAAAAGACTATTGTCATTCTTAACAAATTATGCTTTAACAATCGGAGAGACTTTTTTTTATGTTATAATTTACTGTTGACTTTTAAATTGATATGTATATTTCTTTCAACTTTCAATGTTTTTTTTAAAAAAAAATTTAACATGTAATGATGAGATATTGATAAGTATTTTCATTATTACTTATAATAAATGTATAACCAATTTTTTTTTCTTAAAAAAACAAAACAAAACAAAACAATGTAACTTCATATCATTATAATATGATAATTTATTTTGTATGATTTAGAAATTATATTATAGGTGATTATAGATATTCGGATGTGTGCGTGATGCTATAGATTATTATTTTAAAAAATTGTATTTATTATGCTTCAATTTTGTTAATGAAGTTTATTAAAAAAAATAAAGAATTAAAACCTTGTCTGTTATAAGTTCGTTATATAGGAAGTATATTGAATGTGAGTTGAAGGTAGAAATGGTCAAGGGACGATTAGATTATTTAGATTGAGTTGGAGATATTATTTAACCCTCACGTATATAAGTATAAGTGTTTGGTTATTGTTTTTCCCTGCCTTTCTTTGTTCTTGTATAGTAGTGTTAGATGATACACACTGATTATAACAGATAAGTGTTGTATAAATTGTTATAATATGTAAAAGATGATTGATTTATGGCATCATCTAAGTTTTATAAATAAGCTAATAAAAAGTATGTTTTAAAAATACATCATGTTTAAGATATTATAAAAGCACACATATTTGAAAATATATGATTCGTATATTAAATATTAGTCGATTTTGGTTTTATTGTGGAAGAAATATAATTAGTTAGAAAGGTGCATAAAAATAATATTTTTTGTTTATTCATTATTTATTTTGTCTTTTAATTTTTAATAAATGTTTTAATGAATTAAAAACCCAAATGAATTGCTTGATTATATAGATTCGATTCTCCATTTTCACACACACATATATATGGTTAACATAGCATAGCCCTAAAACATATAGATTTTCCAGTAGAAGTCAATTTATTTAATCTGCCTGGAGATGATAAATCATATTACAGTGCTAATATTATATTTTACTTTGCTTGGAATAGATAGTGATATGGATATAAAGGTACCTGAACTTAATCATTATCTATCCTATATTAGATATGATAATTGATAATTTTGCAATAGTTTTATAAGTAAATAAATGTGTGGCATATGATTAAATTAGTGTTACAGAATTGTTATTAATAAATGTTTTATTACTCTTATTTGCATCCTATATAAAGACCATATCCTATAACCTCAACTGAGCTAAGCCATAGAGTAATTACAATTATAAATTTTATTTTAGCTTGTATAGAATTGGCACCTGGGCATTTATAAATCTAATAAATAAACAAGTGAAGAAGACGGAGGTTACAATATATATATATATATATATATATATATATATACATACAGACAATGAAGTTAGAATATATCAAAAATGCTATATTAGCTGAGCACTTTAGAGAGATTTCTTGCTCTCATATTTATAGCTACTATTTTGGTAAAAACTGCATTGTTAGAAGGAAAATTTCTGCAAAATAATGCAAATTAGTTATAACTGACATATTCTGGACAGAGCAAAATAGGCTTTTCTTTGATTAGTGGACCTAGAATTGTTTTCTATGTGTAATGCTTCTATGGTCTTGCATTTAGCATCATGTCTTTCTGAGCAAACAATGTTAACAGACATGGATTCGAATCTATGTCCTGTTATTTTTTCATGCTCAATAAAGATGGAATTGCTTTTCTGTTTGGTTTCAGTTTCATTGTAAATGTATTTACACTGAGTCTCTGTTGGCAATATTGGTCCTGGTCTCACCCTCAGTCATGTATAAGATGACCTGCCCACAAGCTAACTGCCAGTCTGCATATTATGGGGAAATCAGGACTACAACAGAATGGCTCAGCATAAATACATTTATAATAAAACTAAAACCAACAGGAAGGCAATTCCATCTTTGTTGAGCATGAAAAAACAATAGGACATAGATTTGAACCCACATCTACTAACATCATTTCCTCAGAAAGACATGATGCTAAATGCAAAATGATCAGAGAAGCATTACACATAGCAAGTGATTCTAGGTCCATTAATAAAAGAGAAGACTGCTCTGCCCTGTCCCAAAAATGGCAGTTATAATTCATTTGCATTATTTGCATAAATTTTCCTTCTAACAATGCAGTTTTTAATAAAATAGTAGCTATGAATATGAGAGCAAGAAGTCTCTCAAAAGTGCTCAGCTAATGTAGCATTTTTCAATATATACTAGCTTTATTATCTGTGCATACAGCATGTATATATAGTAAAGGATTAAACAATTTTGAATTTAATTTTTTTATTATAAATTACACATTTAAAAAGGTTTAATTAATTTTTTATTAATTCTAATTTTGAAATTAAAACATTAGAGTTTACAATACATATACTAGTAATTATAAAATTCCACTATCTATTTAAATTAATAAATTTTTTTAATTAAAGCTAGTATAATATATTTTGATAAAAATGCTGCAAAATTGTTTTTCAAAGGATTAAAGTGAATTGAGAAGATCCATAAACTTTTTTCAATCAAGATAAAGAAAACTTATTTTTAATTACTGTATTTTTTCCACCCTGACTGAAAAGATTGGAAAAAAAATAGAAAAGTTTTTTTTAGAGTTTTACAGTTATATAGAGTTACTATCAAGATATAACCGAAGGCAAGACAGTGCAAATCCAGCTGCTGCTACTAGTTCATAATTGTAGAGTTTGGATTCCCATGAAAGCAAGATCCAGCTTTTCTCTGGTTCATAACCCATATATGTATGCATTAGACAGTATAGATATTGAAGGGAGTTTACCGCAGGCCAATAGTTATCTGGATTATATCTCCCAAAAATGACAAAATGCCAGTCAATTGTTTAGAAGGGGGCAGTTTACCCAGAGAATCCATCAGCTTGCTGAAGAATTAGTTTATACATGTACTGTTTTATCTGTATACAGAGGAGGACAGATACAGATACTATAATATATATATATATATATATATATATATATATATATATATTATACTGGGTTCGAATATGCTTTCTCAAACACTGGCCTCTTAGGCAGAGAAGAACATATTCAGAGAAATATGCATGTCCAAACGATAGCTATATAAATATATAACTAGCATTACATTTCCAGGACATAGCTTCTTCTTGGCTGTTGAGTTCAACACCATGTTCAAAGCACTTTTTTTTGTTTGTGTATAAACACGGGCGCCAACTGTCTATTCAAAAAGAATAAACAACGCACTTTGAGCACTGGCCACTAACTCAATGCCTAAATCCACAATTAGCTCAGCTGTTTGTAATCACTAATAGATTATACATAATTAGTGGTTAAAACAATTGATAAAAGAACAGTAAAAGGAATTTATAAAAGAGATTGATAAAAAGAATTGACCGACAAATAGAGTTTAATTTTAAAGACAATTTATTGACTAACATTAATTTACTAAATTTAAACATCTTTATAATTTAATATAATACACACACATTTTAAATTAACATTTCTAAACTAGTTTAAATATTCTTGTAGATTTTAATAATAGAACACTGGTATTTATCTAATTTAACTAATAACACTGATATAATGATCACGCACATATTAACTCATATAGCATTCACAAATATAATAATAAAGCATTAATAGCATTTGAAACTTAAACACACATATCAATAGTTCATTTTATGTATGATATAGAGTTCATATAATTAGACTCTTGGAGGATTCACACGAATTAATGCAATGCAATGGCTATTACAGTATAAATGAAAATAAGCAAATGTTTTACCTAGGATTTTGAACGTAGATTTAGAACTTTGTTTTCTTCTTGTTTGTTGCTTCTTCCAGCTGGCTGGGACATTTCCTTGATGAGTTTCCTTATTATTTATGATCATTACTATTGGAGACAATTAGATATTGACAGAGATTTCCAAGTTGTTAAGTTGACATTATTTCACGGGCAGATCTTGCTGTTTTCATCGACATAGGCTGTGGAGAAAATGTGCATTCCCAAAATCTTCTCAGCACTGCATTTTGTTTCTGGATACCATTAACTTAATGGACTCAATTAATTTCTGAATTCAATTCGCTCAATTAATTTGTGAACTGACTGAACTGATTATCCGATAAAATTTTACTATTTATACCTGCGACGTGTTGTCCTTGTAGTATCCTCCGGCAAAAATCTGTTGTTGAAATTCCAGTGATAATCCTTTGACAATGTGTCTTGGAAGATTACTTAATTAGTAATAGCCATGCAAAATGTATTGTTTTATATTTTAATTAATATCTAATCCTTTGGAGACAAGCTTTTTAATCCTGTAGTTTTATATTTTAATTAATAACCATTGCTGTGTTTTTTTTAATGATAATCTTCTTTAACATTCATTTATTTATAATAACATTTATTACGCATACATTTATTCTATCATTGACAATTTCACATATATAAGCACATATATAACTAGTTTTAAGATGATTTTTTCTTTAATTCAAATGAAAAGAGATTTGTATTTTTTAAACTTTAAATTATTTATATTTTACGAATGCTAATAAGAAAACTCTTTACTTCCCTTCTGATTAATTAATTGTAACTTTTATTTCACACACTTTCACGAAAGATTTTTATTTTAAAACTCTGATTTTTTAATTTTACTTTTGACAGCAAACTGATTTTGTTTACTAAAGAAACCTTTTAGATTTTTATAAGTTATTTAATATTTTTTTTATTAATTTTAAAATAAAATTAATATGTGCCAATTTCAATATTGGTACAATATATATATATATATATATATGCCATTACAATTTAGTCATTGGCTAAATTTACAGTCATGTGCATGTAAGAAAATATAAAACAAAAATCATCATCACATTTTTATATAAAAAGGAAGCTGTAGGGCATCCAAGTTTAAACCCTACAAGATCAGGTTTTAAAAGCTTAAGACAGAAAGAGAGTGGGGCCACAGTTATATACTTTAATTGTTTGTGTGTTGATAGAAAGGTAATACACACATTTAAACTATTCAATATTTAATTTTTCTGTTAAAAAGCAAAGTTACACATATACAGGCAATGTATGTGTAAGCTATTTAATTGTTTTATATTTCAAATATTGAACATTTTAACTTTATTTAAAATCTAACCTATGCTTGATCAATTCTAATATCTTATTCTGTTTCTATTTTATTTTTCTATAATTGTAATTTGGATTTAAAAGCTAAGGATTTAATTTTAAATATTAGGGTTATAATTACTAAGCTAGCAATTAGATTATTTAATGTCAGTTTATACATGATTTGAATGATGGAGTGTGTGTGTTACATCACATAAATATATCTACATTTATTAAATATTGAGAGAAAATGAAGAAAATCTGTTATATTATTTTTTTTCTTACTCAACAATTTTTTTTGTATTATAAGGGTTGTTTTTCTGTTAAAAAACTTAGAGACGATATGAGAAGTCTAATTTTAAAAATGTCTCATCTTAAGATCAAAAGAAAGAAGCTCAAAATTTGAGATGTTACATGGGTGTAAAAAAAGGATTAAGTCTATTTTTTCTGTCAAGACAAAAGTTTGTCTGGAAACCAGGTGTGTGATTTTTTTTAATGTTCCTAAAAAAGATTGCACTTTCCAGCTAAAAAAACGAATTGGTCAAAAATAGAAATAAAAATTGGATATAAAAGCAGTCTGGAAAATTAGTTGAGCTAGTATAATAGATTGTTATAGAGACTTTTAAAAATTATTTAAACTAAAGCAGACAAACATTTTTAATTCTGCTAGATAACCTTTTTTTTAAAAAAAAAATCATTTTTTTTAATAGCAAGCTTTGAATATTGAAAATATAAGGATGGCAGGCTAGGAAAAATATATATTTTTCCATCTGTCTACCAGACTCATCATCAACTAGCACATCATATAGGAAAGAAAAGATGTCTTGTCTGAAAAATAATATTCTACACCTTTCAACTGACCGAGAGAAATCAGATGTTTTTAAATAGAAATAAGAAAGCATTCACCCGCATTTGAAGGCGATCAGAAAAAAAATGATTAATCTACAGATAAATAGTAAATCATCAAGTCCAATTAATTGTTCCAGTAACTGAGTTTAAACCCAGAAAATTATAAATATGAAAACAACTGCTATACTTCACCCACTAAAAAAATCATGCTTGACAGGAAGAGAAGAAGAGTTAATATAATGATTTCCAAGTTGTCCACTAAAGCAAATAACCTCAATAGGACCATCATCATCAAACAATTATACACCTCAAGAAAGAGATTGTTCCAGAGAGAAATGGAAATGGTAGATGCAAAATATAGACATTGAACAAGATAAATTTGACTCATTGGAAGTCGCTACAAAGAACTGGTAGTATAAATTTTTTATATATTTTCTTTATAATATCAGAGACTTAGTAAAATTTTAGCAACAGAGTGGTATATTTTTATTTAAAGAACTTTTAAAACAACCAAGATCAATTAAAACCAAGAATTTCTTAATAATGATTTTGTATGTACCAAAATTATGATTGTTTATTGATTTACAGTTATGAAATATTATTAATGTGTATAATGATTTTTTTTGTGTATTATTATTTTGGTTTTAAATAATATTTTGGTTTTTACGGGGTAAACACACACATACATAATAATACTTTATCTGTGTATAATTGCGAGTGAATGTGAGGGAATAAGCAGTATTAAAATATTAAATTATTTTGTTTTAAGAAAGTATAGGTTTCAGAGTGTAGAAGGGAGGGGGATAGAAAGATACTTTAAAACTTGTTTCTAAAACTTGCTCTTTCCAATTTTACTAACATTTATTTTTTATCATTCTGCTTGACACGTTAGATTATAAAGTATGTGTGCCAATGAGTGAATATTTTTTTTTATGAAATACTTTTCTTGTGGATGGAACATTTTAACAATTCGGTTACCCAATTTAATATAATGTACATTTGATGGGAAAGGGGGAAGAACTTGAAATTAATCTGAAGATTGCAATATAATCAATTATTATTGTTATTATTATTCATATCAATTTTCATGTTTATCTATAAATTTTCATGTAGATATTAGTAATGCATTAATAAATGTTAAATTGTTTTATTAAACGAGGTGTATATATTTCATTAAGAGTAGTCTTTATTAAGTGTGATCATTCATCATCAAGGTGAATATTAGCTATTTAAGTTCCAATTAGATATACTAAAATTAAGCAATAGTTATGAATTTCTTTATAAAAATTAGGTTTATGTTTAGGCTTAGTCCTAAAGCTGTGGTTAACCATTATCATTATCATTGTCATCATCATCATCATCATGCTGTAATTAATGAGCTGTTTAAACATTTAAAGGCCATAAATAAATATTGATTTCATAGTATTTAGTGATTTCTGAATAATTATCATAACCACCATCCCATCATCTATTTCATGCAAGGATGAGTGAATTGCCATCCTAAATTAATAATATAATCAGAGCTAGTAAAATTTATAAAAAAATATTGAAACACATTTGTTATGTTAAGGTCTAAGAAATGATTTCTGTCTAATGAATTCCACTTTAGTTTAAAGATGTTTTATGTTACCTAGGTGTTTACTTAAATATTAGTGCATACAGTGCTATGGGTCTAAAATCAAAATCATACATTTTGTAAGAAATAAGGTACCAAAGGGATTCAAACCTGGTACATGTGAAAAGGTTATAAATATAACTTTGTCTAGGTCCAGCTAACCTAGTGGCGCCCTGATAGACCATATTCACTTGTTGTTCACTTAGACATGCACTTGAGATCCAACCAAGAAATGAAAGTGGATAAAATCTACTGTCTGTATACCTGAGAAGATATTTTATTGAGTTACTAGTGTACTAACTCACTTGATTTCCATATACCTGAGTTATAGTAGTTCGTTCTTAATAATTTGTTTATAATTATTGATATTGTGATATCTTGAGAAATCTAATTATAGAAGTATGTTTCATTGAATCCAATGACCCTTAATATGATTGATAACTCAGTCTGATCTTTTGTTTAATAGCTTATGCTCAACAAGTTGAATATTACAATTCTTTTCGGTTTATTAAGCTAAATAATATCTTTTATAATCCTTTTGATCAGTTTATTTATGTTACAATGAATATTTGGATTTTTGACATTATGACAGTTGGACCTTTGATATTTCTTTAATAGCCACTACTCAGGTAAAAATATTTATAATGGTAATATTTTATCTTAATTCTTTTTGATCAACGTAAATTTTGTTACAATATATATATATTCTAACCTCAACTTTATGCAAGTCAATTGAAAATAATACTGGAACCAAATAAGGAATGTTGGTGTGTTTACTTACTAATAGTAATAAAAAGATCATGTATATCCGTGTGCCAAATTGTAACTATGACATTGTAATGCCCACCAGAGATCATCATCCATGCTTATTACTGCAGGATACAATAAAGAAAGTAATTAAAATGTCATTAAAATATATTGATACATCCAGTTTAATTTATTATGGTCTTAATTTTGAACTTAATTACAATTATGTAAATACTCTCATGATAAGTTATTATTACTAACAAAATAATATAGACAACTTTCTTCCACAACTTTATATAAATATATGATCTCTAATGGTAATCATAAGAATGTTGTGTATATTTCTAATATAAAAATTACTGGAAATGAGTCAATAAATGTCACAGAGAACTTGTAACTTATGTTTATAATATATACTATTAGATTATTATTTAATTCAAAGTAAAATAAAAGAAATGTTATAAATCCTTCCCATTTAACCCAACTACTATTATTTTCATTCTCAGTATCTATTACCTTTAATAGTCACAATTATATAACATTTGTGTTTTGTTCCCCTTTATATTTTCTTAACTGACAACTCTTAATCTTATTTTCTTAAAGACATCTATAGGCCTACCAGAATTGAAAGTACTTTTAATTCCAACTAATTTCAGATTAATTATCAAATAGTATTTCCCAATTTTTAACATTTACACGATTTGACTTCCAAGCTAGCTCTCTTAAATTTAATTATCAAAATACTCAAATTTCTCAAGGTCTTGATCTGCTCGTGAAATGCAATTATCAATTCTCACTAACTTATTATAATGCGATGAATATGATCCCATAAACTTGCTAAATTAAAATTTAATGCGAGCTTACCAGTGGGAATCATATTAAATACCAAAAGTAGAAAAGGGCTTTTATGTCTACTCTTAATATTCATAACATTGGAATGAATTAAATAACTAGGTTTAACACATAAATTGACTATTTTCTCTTATTTTATTTTATTTCATATCCTCAGTTTGCCAAAACTAACTAGTACTTTTAAATCGATGACATTTTATGAGTGGGGTATCTTCTTGATCCACATGAAATGATCGTTCTCTTTTATATAAAAAAACCTTTCATAGTTGATAATTCATAGAGGTGAATTATGGAAATGAATTATGGAAATCAATCAACATAAGATAATTCATAAATTTAAATATGATTAAATGAACTATGGAAATCAACAAGCACAAAAAAATTCATAAATCTAAATGCGATCTGGTATCAACATATTGTATTTATACCAAGTTTATAAAATTGGTTATGGTAGTATATAGAATATACTTTTTATAAGGTGGCATAAGGTTCTAGGTATCCAAAATATCAAAACACAAGACACACATGTAAATTTATAACAATAACAAATATTTATTATACTTAAATAAGAAAGAAACACATAATGTAAAATCACCACAAGCTCAAATATTATATTCATTGTAAAAATAAAAATTTAATTTCTTTCCATATGAAATTCACATTAACTACTATAAATAATAATAATAATAAGTAATTTAGATTGCGCTTTACGCAAAAAAGTGAAGCTTGTCTCAATCTTATTAAAAATTTATATGGCTTAGTGCTTTCAAAGACCTTGAGTCTCCATAATCATAGCCTACTTTTAACTGAAGTTTAACTGTGGTTTATGTAAACTTTATGCAAATTTTATAATGACCATTTTCTGGAGACTGCAAAGCACAATTCTTTTCGGTTTATTGCACAATTGTCATTTGCAATAAAGCATGCCTCTTTAATTTTTCATTTCATATAATTGCATTCAGTGCATAGTGCCCTTGCCATAGTGGGTTCAATCATACAGAATATGGATCTGTTTTCATCGTTATTTATAGCTTTCCTGTACAAATAATGATGTTAAGATGTTCTTGTTATAATGTTGGCACGGGTCTGACATGTGAATTTTATGTAAACTTTCAACATGGAATTAATTATGAAAAATATAACACTATTAATAAGTTTATTATTTTGACAAATTAAAATATATGACACAAACATCACTGTGTGCATACATTTTCATGGGTACCCATATTTATATGTGAAAATGGTTATTATTTATATGTAATTAAAATGTGATAGCTTTTATTATTATTATTATCATCATCATCATCATCATTATCATTATTATCATTATTATTATTATTATTATTATTATTATTATTATTATTATTATTATTATTATTATTATTATTATTATTATTATTATTATTATTATTATTATTATTATTATTATTATTATTATTATTATTATTATTATTATTATTATTATTATTATTATTATTATTATTATTATTATTATTATTATTATTATTATTATTATTATTATTATTATTATTATTATTATTATTATTATTATTATTATTATGTTTCAAAGCAAAACTTTATTGAGTCTAAAAAGTTACAGAGTCACATATAGTACTATATTGATTTGTTACAAATGCAAAACAAATTACAACAACTTTCAGTATGTAAGTCTTTATCAATTCTGCATACTTTCTTTCTTGTTTTTAAATTTGGTCTTCTATTTAGTTCAGTTTATGCTTGCATCTCTTTGAAGTTGGAAAAAAAGCTGATGCTGAAAATGTCATCATCTATCATATTAGACTTTATATTTTATAGACTGGATCTTTGTTTCAAGTGTGACCATGTGGCTGCAAACACATCTGGTTGAGCTAGGATGCTGTCTCTTTTTCTGAACAGTTCTAGTTTTATTGAATATGTTGCTAGGTGGCATTGAGGGTTATTAGCAAGTGCAAAAGTGCATCTGGTACACCAGTAGGCATAAAGGCTATATGTTGCTGCACGAATAGCAGGGATGTTGCCTTTTTTAAATGTATTTATTATTTCATCAATTGAAATGATAGCCTTTCTGTATGTGGTAAACATTGTGTGACATATTGTTTCTAGTGCACTGCAGGAATGAAGAAAATGATCTTGTGTCGCTTCTTCTCTATGACATAGCCCACACATGGGGTCTATATTTGTGTAGAATCTATGAAATCTGAGGAAATGTGTTGTGGGTAGAGCATTAAGATTAAGCTTAAGTAGAAAATCAAATAATTTTGGTTCCAATGACCATTTTCTGAATTGTTGCAGTAGTTGCCTGTTGTCTATCCCAAAAACTGATGGATGTAGATTAGGTGTCTGGTTTGGGTTTAGTATATTATAAATGTCCCAGTATGTATACTTGTTGTCATTATTGAGTGATATTTTGTTGTATATTGGCTTGAGTTCTTCAATCAGTGTGGATAGATATCCATATGAAGGGGGTGGTCTGTCTGTGGGTATTATTCTAATTACACACTCCAGGTCTGGAAATCTTTTTATGGTTGCTGTTATTAGATTTACTGATTTCTGTGTGTAAAAAACATTGATTGTATGGAGTCCAAGTCCATTGCTATGTGGTGGTCTGCTCAGATTTTTTAAAGAGATTGCCACTGTCTTTCTCTTCCATATTAGTTTGTTACAGATTGATGAGATTTTGGATATGAATGTTTTTGCAAATTTGATTATAGGTGTGTAGTAGGTAATTTTTGTAATTATAAGTTGATTAAATAGTGCTACCTTTGCGTATATTGACAGGTATGACTTTTCAAGTGAGGTTGTTATTTTTTCAGCATCTTTTTTTAATTTATTTTGAATTTTTTGCCTCATTCCGTTAGTTCCAAGGTAGAATGGGAAACCAAGAAAAGCAGATGTTTTACCATTAAACATCTCTGTACAGTGCTTGCCTGTGTATATTGGCTATGCAGCAGTTTTATTTGTGTTAATTTTTAAATTAAAATTTGAGGTATAATTCTTGATTATCTCTTGTAATATGGGGAGGTTCTTTTTAGAGGGGAGGAAAATGGTTACATCATCCATATAGGCTATGCATGATATATTTAAAGCAGTGTTTGGGATTTGAATGCCCTTTATTTTTTTCTGTATCTCTATTAATAGAGGATTTATATATATTGTAAAGAGCAAGGCACTGAGGGGGATCCTTGTGGGATGGATTGACTCGGTCTGAAGGTTGGTGAATTTTTCCCATTCAATGTGATGTGAATTTCACAGCTGAGTAGCAGATTGGCTATTATATATAGTAGGGATGGAGGTATTGTTGTTTTTTTCAGCACATCTAATAATTTGGCTATAGGCACTGAGTCAAATGCTGCCTCAATGTCTAGTTGAACTATAATTGGTGCATATTTCATTTTTTTTTACTACTTCGATTATTGTTTTGTACATTAACACACCCTGGCCAATGGATGATCCTTTTGTGGCATATTGTGCTGATGATAACACAGGGAGTATATGTTGTTCTATTTTCTCCTTTATTACTCTTTCAAGAATTTTTATTCCTAAAGGTCCCATTGAAATTGGTCATAGATTAGATAAAGATGATATTGCTGTTGGTTTTTTTGTTAAATGGAACCATTGCAATTGGGTAGAGACTTTGTATGTTGTAAATTTTTTGAGATATGTAATTGGCTAAATCGCACAGGTATTTGGCTGTGAAGTGACTAAGATGTTTGAACACAAATTTTGAAATTCCTTGTGGTCCTGGGTGACATGTGTTTGTTATTGTTGCAAGTTGAAATACTATGTCAGTTGTTTTTATTGGTGTGTCTGTTTCAGGGTCTCCATATATGTCTTCATTTGGTATGTACACTCTTTGTTTTTGCAGTTTTTTTTTAAAGTGGTGATATATTGGGTTTATCATGTTAAGTCCAGCTGTTATAGAGCCATCTATTTCAAGTGCCATAGGCACTCTGACGGTGGATGGGTATCCCAGTGCCCACTGTATGTATGCTCTGGTCCAAGTGTGTTGTTGGGTAAGGTATATTTTTTCTTTTTTATTGCTACATATTGCTTTAGTGTGTTGCATGTATTGTACATTTCTGTAAGTTTTTTTATTTGTATTTGATTAGCTGTAGTTGGTCTGGAAATGGTTATTCTTTTATGTAGTTCATCTGCCAAAGCTAATAATCTGGTGGGGGGTGTTGAATTGCAGGTAATATGATTGATGTTGAAAGAAAGTATATTGGTGAATGCTATGTACTTTTGGACTGTATTGAGTGACATGTTTTGAAGTTTTTGGAGCATTATATATGTTTCTGAATATAGGAATTCAGTTGTTTATGCTGGAAGAAGTATTCACACATAGTCTTTTGAAGGGCTATTGTTGTATTCTGTATTTTTGTTAGGTCAAGGGTGATGAACTGGGCAGCATGATCTGAGATTATAGATGGACAGAGTTCAAGATTAAAATAATGATGTAACATTGGTGAGTAGAAACACAAATCAATAAGTGACTTATATCTATTGTTATTAAAAGATATTGAGTTTAATGGGAGAAAACCTTCAGCACTCATAAGTGGGATTGTTATTTGATGGATCCATTTGGTGACAAAAGTTTGGTAGGTCATGTTGAAATCTCCCAGGAGTATTATGGAATTTGATGTTGCTGTAAGCATTGAATTTATTGTTGCTATTATTCTGGAGATGGTGACAGGGCCTGGTGGTATATAGACAAATATTAGGTTAAGTGTGATATATTTTTATGATGGAGTGTTATTATGATAAGATTAGAGTCAATATATATAATTTTACAAGAATCAAAAGGGCAGTTGTGGGATATTATTATACCTGTGCCACCTGATGGTAATGATGATTGCCTTGAGCATGCACAAAACCCTTGGCTGACTAAATATTTTGAAGGATCAATTTGAGAGCCGCTGTATATTTTTGTTTCCAATAGCCCTAGTATGTGTGGTTGTGTTGTATGTAACCATTTTTTGAGTTCAAAAAGTTTTTTGATGGCATTTAAGCCTCTAATGTTTAGAGATCCAATTTTTATCTTCATGTTACAGGATAATTTTATAACAGGGTATTGATTTTTTAATTCCAAATTTTTGTTTATATTGCAGTAGATGGATGCTGATACATATTCAAGACTTGGTAGGGTTTATTATCAGTTTTTCTTTCATTTAATATTGGTTCAGACTCTATACAGGCAATTTGTGATGAAACTGAACAGTTGTCCATTTGTTGTTGGCTTAAATCCATTTCTATTTCATCATTTTCTAAGTTGTATATGTCTGATGTGTTGTGCTTTTGGTCTGTTTTTTTGCCTTTTTGGATTCATGGTTTTTAGGTGGTCTACCTGGCTTTCTTTTTCTCTCTGGTGTATTTTCTTGAATGGGTGGTAGAGGGGGTTCTATTGCATCCATTATGTTTGATGCAGTTTTGTTTATTATTGTGGTTTGTTTTATTATTGGTGTACTTATATTATCTTGATTTATATTTTCATTATATAGCTGTGTGTGTTTATTTTCTGTTTGCTGATTTTTACTTGGTATACCTTTTGTTTTATTGAGTTGCTGATCCTGTGATGTAATTACTGCATTTTGTGTTGTGGTTTCTTGAGAGTTATTTTCGTTTGAATCTTGGGTGTCTATGTTAGTTTTTGTGTTATTATTTTTTTGGTTAGTTTTTGGGATTGGCAATTCTGCTCCATTATCATTTTTGTTCGTGGGTGTTTGAACCTGTTTTTTTTCCGGTTTCTATTATTGGGTTGTCAATTGATGTAGTGTTATTAGAAATTTTTTTTTCATCATCAGTGGATTGTTCTGAGGAGAGGATTTTGTTTTGTTCACAGTGATTGCCTTTTGTGTTATTGCACTGAGTTGCTAGGTGGCCTCTCTGTCCACAGCCAAAACAATGTGGTTTTAAACCTCTTATGTGAAGAGAGAGTGTTGCTTCTTGATCTGTAATTTGTGTTGGGATTGTGGCAGCATCTATGTTTTTATGGAGTTTTATTTTAAATTCAAAACGATTACTACATATCGGTATAGGTGTGTCTTTTAAATAAATTGGCTGTAGGGCAATTACTTTTCCAAACGGGTTTATCATTTTTTGAAAATCTTGTAAGTTGTATTTAAGATAAGTATTTTTAAGCACTCCAGTAATAATATTTTTCCAGTTTTCATCTATAATTACAAGTGCGTAATTATCGAGTGCTAAAATAGTGGATTGAAAACGTTCTTTTTGCTGCTGAGTATAAAAATCAATGGTTATATATTGCAAATTTGGATGGTCTGTGATACAAGAGATTGTTTCCCATAGTTCATTTTGCTTAATTGCTTCATATAATAAAGCTTTTGGGAAATGATATAATGAGCATTGATTATCTGTTACTGCGAGTACTAACGATGTTGGTGAAAAAAACCTGCGAAAAGTTTCAAATAACATACGAGGCACCGTATCATTGAAACGGTCCATCACATTTTCAAGCATTTCTTTTGTCCAGATTGCGGCTGAGGTTGACGTTCCTCTTGAGTATGTAGATCTAGATTTTTTATATCGTTTGTATTTGTTCTTTGGAAACGAGGTATTTGGGTTGGTGCTGTAATATTGTTGTTGCTTTTAAGTATTTTTGCATACGAAATAGGTGATGTTGAAACTAACGATAACTAACGATATTGTTAATTTCGTATTGGTGCTTAACTCGCTCACGCTTGACTGGGCAGTAGCCATGATTTATTATTCTGACTCAAGTCAGTTTTTTTTTAAAAAAAAGATATGAATACACACCGATATTTTTTTTAAAAATACTCTATTAATCTATTATATGATTTGATTTGTTCTGTACTACATTTGTTTTGTGAATAACAAGTTGAAACAAAAGAAAAATATAAATACTTACATCGGAGAGCTTAAAGATTGCTTCTTACCTCAGCAGAGATTTATTATTATTATTATTATTATTATTATTATTATTATTATTATTATTATTATTATTATTATTATTATTATTATTATTATTATTATTATTATTATTATTATTATTATTATTATTATTATTATTATTATTATTATTATTATTATTATTATTATTATTATTATTATTATTATTATTATTATTATTATTATTATTATTTATTATTATTATTATTATTATTATTATTATTCAGAAATATTACCAAAATCACCCTTTTCTTTATTTTGCTGTAATATTTTATATAAATACAATTTATCCAAACCACTTCAAACACTTTTTAGTGAAACCCTTTATTTGTACATATATACATAACTTACATTTTGACTATCCTGCAGTCTTCTTCAGAGATTGAAGTAAATTGGTTCTGAAAAAGACTGTATGACAGTCGAAACATAGGTGTATGTATATGTACAAATAAAGGGTTTTGCTAAAAAGTGTTTGAAGTGATTTGGATAAATTGTATAATTATTATTATATGTTCACTTAACCCAGAAAATTTTTAAACCAGGAGGGTAGAGAATCAAGAATTTTGAATTAATAAAATTGCATTTTGATTTGAGTTCAAGCCAAGCAAACTTGGAATATTTTTTTAGTAAGTTTGAGATTTTTTTAAAAATCAGCCAGCCAAGATAGCCAATCTAACTAACCAATCTGATATTTTTTGATAAATAGGTATTTTTTGTTTAGAAAACTAAGCAAAGATGAAAAACCACTCATGTTATCACCATTTACAGCTCCTCTAAAAAGTGCTGTTGGAGAGCTTTTGTTGTCCAGATGCTATTTAAAAATTGCTTTAAAACCCATTTACCTTCAGCACGTAAAAGAGGCTCTAAATTTCATTAATCTATTTTTGAGTTATAGCATTTTATAACTTATTTCATTCCTGCTTTATGTTGAATTAAAACATCTCTTAATAATCCATTGAAACAAGTAATCAAAATAAAAATAATTAAAAGTGTTAACGTTCATTGAAATAATTACAATAAAATTAGTTAAATTTATTCCAGATACAATAAGGATTTTTTAAAGAAAAAGTTTATGATTCCATTTTATAAAATGTCAATTTTAATAATAATAAAAAAAGACATAAAAGAGGAAGAAAGTTTAAAAACATCTGTATATATAAGCAGATTGGAGTTTATTATGAAAATCAGCGTGCATAATCAGTAAATTTTTAAACATAGACACCAATATTCGAACTATCAAAAATTATTTTTACATCTATTAACTGAAGATTAATTTAGTGTTTAGAAGTTGTCAAATATGAGTCTCAGCCTTTCCCTCTGATTAATTAGAGTGATTTCAGAGTAGCTTATAGTAGTCCTGAAATTACGTTAGTATATATAACTGGCATTGCAAGCCAATATGTCTATAAATAATATGCTTATGAAAGATTCAAGCTCAAGTATAGGTGGGCTCATTCTTTATTAGCGTTTATAGACGCTTAGTGTACATAGAATTGGCTGAGGATTTTCAGTACTTCAGCATTATCATTATTGTGAATTATATAAAATAACTGAATGATTTTTTAAAACATTATGATATCTATTTTTCTTTTATTGAAACTAGTAAATATTAATTTGAGAATGTATTTTCTTTTTGTCAAACGAAAACCATCTATGAAATTTTATTTAATCAAATTTTGTTAGTATTTATAAAATTTTTAATTTGTTCCTATACCTGGAAATTTATTATTTGAATTATAATATGATCTTTACATTTATATGCCTTTGGCAGTGAAGACAGTGAAGTTAAATTGGTAATTCCATTAGTAGCAGAATTCTCTTTCCATTTCTCAGTTTTTGACTATTTCTGACGGAGAGAAATATGATGTCTGTCAATCATTTTTAACTTTCTTTACATATATATATATATGACTTGTGTTTCTGATTTCATTTTATGCTTTTATAAAAAAATATCTTTTCATTATGTAATGTAATCAATTTGCTATTTATTTATAATGCGCGCGCATGTGCATATAAAAATATAGCCTTAATGAATATTATTTACGTAATGAATGTGCGTTTAAATAAATTTATATAGGGTAGAGCAAAAATCCTTATGTATTTAAAAAAATTATGGGAACTTCTGTCATGGAAATGTAATAAATTAATGGCAATACTAATCCTACCTCACATTAAATACAACTCTAATGCATTTTCGATGCTGAGGACCCTTGTCAAAGACAATTGTTATATTAAAATATAACTTTTTATTTTTTAAAATTTTACAATTTTTTTTAATTACCGCAAATACAGACAAGAAACAATATGTATTATAATAGGATGATGGAACTGCTAATCTAGTCATAATACATGTGAGAACAAATGCCAACATTTCAACAATTATTTTTCAATATTTGCAAACGATTAAACAATAATTACCAGATATATTACTTTCTAAAATATAAGGCAAACTTTTGACAATTGAATATAAATACCTGTATTTTAAATGACAGTGAACATATATATCTATTTATTATCTCTTTTGTTGTAAGCATTTAAGCAAGGTCAGGCTGACAATTTTGGCACCGAGGACAAACCTAAAACGTTGTGTCTTTTGAAGTGACTGAAAACCTTATTAGAACCTAATTAGAAGGGAATATGTCATTCTTACACACTTGTGCTTGAACTGGGCCAAATGAAATTCTATTCAAGAGGCTTACAATCTTTTCTGACGCTAGCCAACTCAATAATCTAACATTGATCAATAAATGAGTAACTAGCTATCCTTATCATGCATGCAAAACAAAGATTCAAAACATTCAAAAAAGTTTAACAAGCCTGATGAATACTGCTTTTCCCCTGATTCTTTCTGAGGGATTAGTAAAGAGACCTTTGCTCTGCAATAGACCATTTCTTCAAAAAAGCTATTTTACTACTTGTTTAACATAATTTATTGAATAAAGTAATGGATATAATAAATGAAAATATATAGTAAATGAAAATAAATATATTTATTAAAAAACCCATACAAAAAATATGAAATTAAAAAAATTCAGAAAAAGAAAACAAAATAGTTTTATATAAATATAAATTAAAAAACAGAATAAAAACAAATCATAATGTATTAAATCATTCTTCAAAACTTTTGTTACATCAAACAGCTTCATAGATTCCTATAATTTATTGTTTTGAATATAGCTTTTTTTTTTATTACTGGATGTTGCTATTCATAAATAATTTTTTTAAAAAAATTTCAATTTAAAAGAACTGAATTTATCTGTTGCAAGGATAATAGTAGAATTCTATGGACCAAAACAATATTTAGAAATATATACTCAATCTGTATTAATTCATCATTTCCCTTGAAATTTATTAATGTTCTATCTTTGTAATCTGACAAGGTGTGGAGGTGAGGTTCTTACTCTGCCTTTTTAAAAATCAAGTTGTAAATATATAAGATGTAAAAAATTTTTTTTAATATAATGTTTTTATGTAAATAGTCGACTAAAAAGTACAAGACAATAAAGTAACCCCCTCTTGGTTAATTTTCCATTCTTAGAAAATATCAGAGATCTTAAGAATCTACATTTGTTATAAAACAATTGGAAATTATAGGAATATTATTATTTTACAAAAGTATTTGAGGCCTTTTTAATAGATCTCTGATATTTTTCAAGAATGGCAAATTAACTGAGAGGGAATTACTTTGTCATTTCGTATTTTTTAAATTGGCTATTTACATAAAAGCGCTATTTAAAAAAAATCTGGTTTTTTACATTTTTTTTTTTACTTTTTAGTTATATTTACATATTATTTTAAAAAATGGTTAAAACTACAAAAAAATCTGACAATAATAAGTTGTGAAAATAAAAAATATATCCTCTAACAAATGAATTCTAAATTTAAATATCATGTGATCACCTACTATCATCATCATCATCATTATCAACCATTATCAATCCACTGCAGGATGAAGGTCTCTCCAAGTTTAATCCATCTTCTCCGATCTTTAGCTTCTCTTCTCCACATCAGCCCTACACATTTTCTTATTTCATCCATCCATCTTACATGTGGTCTCCTTCTGGGTCTTTTACAATCTCTTGGAATCCAGTTTAAAATTTCAATTGTCCATCTATTATCATCTCTTCTAGCAATATGTCCAGCCCAACTCCACTTCAATCTTTTAATTTTTTCAATGAGGTCAGTAACACCTGTTTGTTCTCTTACCCATACATTGCATTTTCGATCTCTTCTTGTTACTCCCAACATACATCTCTCCATACTTCTTTGAGTGGTCTGAAGTCTCTGTATTGCTCTTCTATTAAGTGTCCAAGTCTCAGATCCATAAGTAAGAACTGGTAAAACACATTTGTTAAAAAACTTTCTTTTCAAACACATAGGCATATTTCCTTTTAATATCAAGTTATTTCTACCAAAAGCACTCCAACCAAGTTTAATTCTATGATTAATTTCCTCTATTATGTTTCCATCTGTATTAATAATCTGACCAAGGTATTTGTAACTCTTAACTTCTTCTAATTCATCATAATCAATCTTTATTTTCATATTTGGAGCAAATCGATTAAACATTACTTTAGTCTTTTTAACATTTATCTTTAGTCCTACTTTCCTACTTTTATCTGATAACTCCTGCAACATTCCCTGCAGCTCGGAAGCATTATTTGCAAAAACAACTACATCATCTGTGAAATCTAAATGACTTAAATAATCTCCATTTACTTTCATTCCTTTAGTTTCCCATTTTAATCCACAAAATACTTCTTGCAGCACTGCTGTAAAAAGTTTTGGAGATATGGAGTCACCTTGTCTTACACCTTTCTCAATGTTGACTTTCCCAGTATCATTATGTAATCTAATTGTTGCTGTTGCATTTTTATAAATATTCTTTAAAATATGACAATATCCTGGATCTATACCTTGATGATCCAATGCTTTAATCACTGAAGAAATGTTTATAGAATCAAATGCCTTTTCATAATCTACAAATCCAAAACATAATGACAACTCATATTCATTTGTCCTTTCTATAACTTCTCTCAATACTTGAATATGATCTACTGTACTAAAACCACTTTTAAATCCAGCTTGTTCTCTTGGTTGGTGAAAATCCAAGGTTCTCTGTAGACGAGTTGTAATTATCTTGGTAAAAATTTTATATAAAACTGATAAAAGGCTGATAGGTCTGTAATTTCTAATATCTTCTTTATCACCTTTTTTAAATATTAATATTATTACTGCATTCTTCCAATCATCCGGTACATCTTTATCATTTAGACATTTGGTATATAACTTTGCTAATATTTTTTCTGTTTCTTCACCTGCTTCTTTTAATATATCAATTATAATTCCATCATTACCTGGAGCCTTTCCTTTTTTCATACATTTAATTGCATTTCTCACTTCTTCATTTAAAATTCTGGGCAATTCGGAAGATGTAATAGATATAGAAGGTACTTGTTCTTTATTACTATATAATTCTTGATAAAAATCTTCTACCAATTTCATAATGTCATCTCTCTTTTTAGTAATAATTTCATCTTTTTCCTTATTGCAGATATAAATTTCCTACCAATACCAAAATGTTGTTTTACATTCTTAAGACTTTTATTTTCTTCTACAGCTTTTCTTGCTAGTTCACAGTTATACTTTCTTATATCATTTTCAACTCTTTTCCGCACCATTTTACAAAATTCGAGATATTCAATTCTTTTTAATGCATCATTCTTGCATATCTTCATATTCCTTCTTTTCTTCATAAGTTCTCTAGTCTCAGTAGAAATTTTATTAGTCAATTGCTGCTTTTTTCTACCAGCTATCTTTGTTGCAGTTTTTAAAAGTGTATCAGTTATTTTCATATTAATTTCATTCAAATCTGAATCATGTTCAAAATCTACTAATACTTGAAACCGATTTGTAAGTTTTAATTTAAATTCATTAGAATGTTTCTGAAGATTAGGAATATCAACTGTAAATATTATTTTTCTTAATAATTTTTGTCTCTCTAGTTTTGCATTAACATGTATCTTACACCTTACTAATCGATGATCACTTCCTGCGTTAAATTTATTAAGAACATTACAATCTTGAAATATGTATTTCCTGTTAGTCAAAATATAATCCAATTCTGCTGTACCTTCATTTGGATGCTTCCATGTCCATTTCCTTCTAACATTTTTCTCAAAAAAAGAATTCATAATATAAAGTTTTTCCTTCTCTGCAAACTCCACAAGTCTATGTCCTCTCTCATTTCTATTACCATAACCAAAATTACCTACAACACTTTCATCTTTCATTTGTTTACCAATTCTAGCATTAAAATCTCCCATAACAATTTTAAAATGTTGTTTACTCTGATCAAAAGCCTTTTGTACATCCATATAAAAATCTTCTACTACTTCATCACTGTGAGAACTTGTTGGGGCATAAACCTGAATTATCTGCATTTGATATCTGCTATTAAGTTGTATAACTAATCTTGCCACTCTGTCTGATACACCATCAATCTCCACAATATTGTTCTTCCACTTTTTATTTATAATGAATCCTACTCCACTTGTATTTCCAATATTTGTGCCTTTATAATAGAGCATATGTCCACTTTTTAAATCAATTGTCTCTTCACCTTTTCTTCTAACTTCACAAAGTCCAATAATATCCCATTTAATATAAGAGAGTTCTTCTTCTAATTCTTGCAATCTTCCTTCACTTGAAAGTGATCTGCAGTTGTAAGTACCTAAATGAAAAGTCGTCATCAAATGGCAGCCTGGGTCTGCCTCCAGGATATTCTTAGCACCCTCCGCCTTCGTCCACCAACCGCTGCCTTGGTTGGTGACTTTACAGCCTCCTGGGATTAAGGGCCATGCTTTATTTTTGTCTGTCATAATTGTATAATTGGGAAAAATCTTTATCATTTACACAAACATTCATTCTGCCTTATCAGGCACTGAGAAGAAAGACCATGGTGTTTCTTGATCTTAAACTCAGAGGTAAAAAGCCAATAAACTCACCACGCTGGCTAATGCGTGTTGGTGAGCAGCCCATCCATGTTCGTATACTATATGAATAAACATATAGTAATAACAGCTGCAACGACAAGAACGTATGGAGTGGACATTAGGAATTTGCCCTGCTCGGTTCCTTTAAGGCCTCCAAGAGGAATCAAAGGGTCTCCTTTCAGTTAATAGCAAACTCCTTTCTGCAGCCTACTATATAAAAATATTTATGTATTGGCTTTTTAATTAATTTAATTAATTAAGTATCAGTTAAATTTAATATTAAACAAGGCAAAACTCTTCATACAGTAGTGCCACCCTGTGCCAACCAGAGTAATCAATGGATGCCAGAGGTGCAGTACTCTCAGATCCAAGGCTCCTCACTGACAAAGGCCACAAGCCAGAAACTAGTCTGGGGATACTGGATGAGTAGGCACTAGATAGAAATTTTATGCACAAGCCTTCTGGCATACATTGATTACTCTGGTTGGCACAGAGTGGCACTATTGTATGGAGAGTTTTGCTTTGTTTAATAACAATTATGTGCTAGCATAAGAGATAGTGATCATGAGATGTTTAGTGGTCCAAATTTAATATTAACAAAATTTTATTTTACAAATGTAATGTTTTCATTAGATATATATTTTTTAATTTTTAATTAATTTAGCAATGAAAGCAATATTAATAAAATTTTATTCTACAATTGTAACATTTCTATTGGTTCAGTCATTAAGGATTTTTTTTGGGAAGTGTAAGGATATGAGTTTGAGTTCTAAGCAAAAATGAATTTTTTTCATTATTAATTCAAAAATGTGAACATACAGACAGAAACAAAGAGAGTAAATTAATATAAAAGCATTTAATAAATGGGGTAATTTTCAAGCAATTTTAGTTTTTATCTTTGCAAAGAATAAAGATGGTGATATAACATTGCCTCATGTGGCTCGGGAAAAAAATAAATTGAAATGAATTGTCTGGGAGAGGAAGGATAACTATCTCTAAATACAATTGTTTATTAGGGTAATACCAAAAAGCATTAATGTTATCTATCAGTATAATTTGCTTAAACCACTAAACATCACATGATCACCATCTCTTATACTAGCACATAATTGTTGTAAACAAAGGCAAAACTCTCCATATAGTAGTGCCACCCTGTGCCAACTAGAGTAATCAATGGATGCCAGAAGGCTTGTGCATAAAATCCCTTTACTTTGGTTGGCACCGGGTGACACTACTGTATGAAGAGTTTTGCCTTTGTTTGTATAATTTGCTTAGAAATAAATTGTAAATCAAAATAATAATCTTATAACATTTTGCACTTTTAAAATGATTATTCAGAAACATTAGTTTAGAAAATTGAAGAATCTTTTGATTAAACAGAAGAGGATTTATTTGTTCCATTAGAAATGCCTCCAAAATATTATAAACAGATTTGCAAAGATTTTTATGAAATAAGTTTCATAGCTACTTTTATTGAAGCCTTCAAATCTGTTACTGTATGCACAGATTGGACTATCATTAACTATGTAGTTTATGATTTGCATTTGGCCACATGACAGCCATTGAAATCCTAAATTTATTGAGGAGACTCCAGTAATGTCTAGGAATATCAAATCCAATTGTTTTTGTTATTGAGCTTGGAGGAGCACATTTATTTGAGGATCTTTCAAGAAGCCCATTTCTTATATCATAATCTTTTAGTTATTTAAAGGATTGCTTGATCTTTAAGATAAGATTTTCTTATTCAAGTATATGTATATAACTATTAGAAATCTATGTTAAGCTATAGTGTTTAAATTCTAATAACGATGTTTTCCATATTCTAAATTCTATATACTCAAACATATTGTACAAACTGTAACTATAATTTACTTAATTTGTGTTAAGAGGTTGACTATAACCAAAAGTAATAATTGATTATTGACTTGAATGTTACTGCCACTAAAACATCACATGATTACTATTTCCTATGCTTATATAAGCTGTTAAAACAGTAACCAACTCACCGATGAAAGCCATAAGCTAGAAACTAGTCTGGGGGTATTGAATGAGTAGGCACTAGATAGGGATTTTATGCACAGACTTTCTAGTATCCATTTATGTTATTGCATTGGGTGGCACTTCTGTATGGAGAGTTGGTTACTGTTTAGAATATTACTGCGTAGACATCCTAAGTCTCTTTTGTTATAAGCAAAATGCACGCGTACACACACAGGTAATTGAAAAACGTAAAAAAAAAAAAAAGGGATCTTAGGAAAAATTATTTCAATGCATAATTTTTAAAGAATAAATAGTAGCGAAAAAATATAGTTAATTATTACTGCTTATTTCGAAATTATTAATTACTTTCTTTAAAAATATTTTTTAAAAAAAATTACTGCTGGTTGTTGATAACCTATTAATGTTTAATTAATAGCAATTGTTAAAAGATGTAATTTAAATCTTTGTAGTCTAAATTTTTAAATACTAAATTACAAAGCAAGCTAATTGTTTATGATAAAAGACACACTTTTTTTATAAAAACGATATGCACAGCGAAAATAAATTTTCAGAATATAAAACAGTGAAAAAACATCGAAATTTAAAAGTCGGGAGGGGGTATTTCATAAATTTTTTATTTTAGTTTGAATAGAAAGTTTTTAGTGCGTATATCTATATAAGTTCTCCGCTCAAGGCAGGTAGAGCAATTTTTAAAACATTTTGTATACGAGTGTTTTAATTATTTAATTTTAATTAATGTTTAATTATATTTTACCTCTGAAATAATTTATACAAGAGCTATTGTTTTTTGTTATGAAAGTATATTATGCAAATTTTCGTTGCTCATAAAATTGCAAAACAAGGCAAAAAAAAAAGATATAAAATTAATAGAATATTTTTTATAAATTAATACAAATATTCCCAAAAATGTTAAAAAAATAATCGAATGATCGATCGTCGAAAAGTCATATGACATGCACCAGGAGTTTCAGGTTAAGTTTCAATCCATGAACTTTTAATTCTCACCCATAACATTAAACTATACAGAGCAAAAAAACAACTGACTTATGGCCCTTATGATTTCCATGCGGGTATTCATTAAGTGCCAACTGAGCCAAATTACTGCTTAAATTAAACGATTACGTAATCAATCATTAATAAAGATCGTAATCTGTAGTTTTAAACCTTCTATTGCTATAATACATTTTGTTCGAAGTAGATAAAGTTTTTTGATTTTGATTGAGCAAGACAACTATGTGATATATACAATTTCTTTGGAGAAATAAAAAAAGGGTTGTTATATAATCAAAAATGCTATAAAGCGTAGAATAGTTGGACTCTGTGACTTCAACTATCAGTTAAATTTATTATTCCATCAGGTTGACATTGATTTCTGGATATCATATATAAAGTACTTATCCAATGGGACCTGTTTACTGTTTATATATGACATAGTATATACTTGATATTGCTCTGATCATTTCACTTTTCTTTCACTCCCAACTTTTATGAGCCTTACACATTTTTTTAAAGAAGTATATAGTCTCAAAATATACTCCAAATAAAACAATTTCAACCTGAGATCCATCAATTCTTATCAAGATCAACTTATTTCATTTTATTGCTGTTCCAAAGAAGTTAATTCATTGTGATTTGATTTTAAAAGAGTTTGTTCATAATATGAATATTATTTATAAATAGTAATCAGTTTAGTACTGAATTGCTTTATTTTTAATAAGTCTTTATTATAATCACATTTATAAATATAAAGAAAACATGAAGTTTTTACAAAAGAGAACTTCAGTTATTGCTATTATATAAAAATGTTATTATTATCAATATTTACAACAAGAAAAATTTATTATGATTTAATTTTTTCATAGTTTACTGATTAATATTATCTGAGGGTCTGTCTTTTAAAATGATGTGTACTATTTATGATTTAATGTTTTGATGCCTTATATTTTCTGTCTTCAAAATTACATTTATGCATTACAAACCCAATAATTCATAATGCATGCATTAATATTATAGTATATAAACCTAAATGGTTTAAATCTTTATAATATTTGGAGATCATATTAGATATGTTGATTACATGCTGGTTTAAATCCTTGAAAAATTTTAACAATTTTGCATCATAAAATATCATCTTAATAACATTTTATGTGCCATATATAAGATTAATTTAGTTTGAAATTGAATTATAAAAATGCCTAGAATAGGGATATTTTCTAATGTAACAGATTAAACATGAATTTTAGGTATAGAGGAAGCAATTTTAATTCACAACAGCTATAATGGATATATGGTATCACAAATTTCAAATGCCTTAATTTCACCCTATTTTTTAAATTGAACAGGTATCTCTCTCAGTACCTCCCCAATCATGTCTCTGTAATACAAAAATCAGATTAGTTTGAATTTAGGTCATGTAGTTTTAATTTTATACCCTCTTTCAGTTGTAGCAGTCTCCCAAGTAAGTTGTAGTCTAGTTGGTTATAAATTTAATTTAAATCTTCTTTTATAAATTTTTTTTTTTACTTTTTAAGATAAATGTAATAAATTTGTTGTAACTAATAGCAACAACAATAAAAAAAAAAAATTTCATTATAATATCTGATTATAAGAAAGTAATCAACTGATTATAAAAAAGCTGTCAATTGAATTCAGTCTAATAAAATTAATTTTATTTCATTTTCTGTCTATATTTTTAATTTATTTTATAAAAATAATATATTTATTGTAAGTAATGCTTAAATAAAATCAAATTTGAAATGATCTTAGGAGTGGTGTGGGATACTAATTGTAGTTAGAGTGTCATAAAGCTGAATTGAAAGCATTGTAGGTTAATATGCAATGAATAATGGAATACATTATGAGATTGCATTATACTATTTTATTTTTTTAGAACTTTATATGCAATGTTTATCATGTATGCATTCATATTTTGTTATTCCTTTATTATTATTTGCTATATTCAACTAACCCTCATAAAAAACTAATTTTTTAATATTTATATAATAAAATTTTACAACAATTTTTTTCTAAAGAACATAAAATCTTATTAATGTTGTGTTATATATAAACTAACTCTTTCATAAGCTACTGTAACCATCCCTGAAATGAGATGTGGGAGAGAAAGGGAGAGAGAGAACTTATTCTTATTCTCACACTTTGGAAATTAAATATCTGACTGGTTTCATAGAAAAGAGGGGAAATATAATTTAACATAAATTTATAAATCATACTAATGGTATGACTAGATATTCATCACATAAATCTACTAGGCCAGGGTCACATTTCAAGACCATTAAACTCACTCTTAATTAACTAAAGGGAAATCCTCCATGAATATGGAATTTATCTAAATATAAAACAGGATCCCATCTTGGAAATCCATGGGAGGAATTTGGACACCCTTCAACATTACTAAATCTATGCCACTACTAGAATGGTTGAGTAAAAAGCAATCTTTGTCTCATTTGCTACCATAATTTTTACCCACTCTTATGGTAAATAGTTCACCAAATTTAAATTGTGAGAATTTATGAGAAAAGAGAATGGAGGTTTTAGATTAATAATAACCAAAACAAAAATGTTTATTACATAATAATACTTTCTAACTAATTACAATGATATACAACATTTAAACACACATTTTAGTTAAATATTCATATTAACTCTAATTTCAATAAAATATTATGACATCTATTTGAATTTAGATTATGAAAAATATACACATTCAGGCAAATATATTATAATTCTTACTACATGCTAGGAGATCACCTCAAAAATATCTTGAAAGTATCTTGTTACTTGAACTCAACTATTATCAATTTTCTTATAGTTTGAGTTCATTTCAGTAAATTTCCTCTTTCCTTTTTTTTCTTTTAAAGATTTTAAAAACTTTTTGGTTGGTTTTATGCTGTAAAAGTAGACTCAAGCCACATTCCTTTGGCTATCTAGACACATATGCTGCACGAGAGATGGTTTTTTATTTGTCATATATTTGTGCAGGCATAATATATAGTGTAAGGAAAGCACAAGTCAGAAAATGGCTATTTGAGCTTAGACACATTTCAGGCTTTGATGGAGGGTCTTTGGATAATTCATTAGAAACTACATTATGTCTGGGCTAATGGACACACACCTGAAACTTAAGCACTACATCACATGGATTGCTGAATCAATATCTTGAAATTCAATGTATAGACAATATGCCTGAGTGAAGAAGAAACGATGAAAAGATCTATAATAAAATTTTTATGGCCATTTATACTTAAATTAACCAGTGTCTAAGCAGATCTTGTTTTTAATTTTTCATTAGTTTTAATTAATTATGCATAAACTAATCTAATCTGATTAATGTCATGTTTATAAAAGACTTAATCCAATTAGGTTTCATTAGATAACAATGTTGTATAATTTTTTAGTAATTAAATTCCTTAATTTTTTATTTTCTTTTTAAAATCATATTTTAAACTCCTAACTTTGAGTAAATTTAAACAACTAGTGTTTTAAGTGCTTAAAAAATACTTTCTTTTCTCTTTTTTCTATAGATTAAAAAGATAAAATCTTTTCCCCAATAAAAATAAATTTAATCAATCTTAATTATCTTTTTTTTTTTTTTAACTAAAAGTAAATCTTTTTTATTTAATTTTAAAAGCAAAAATATAATACAGTAATTTTTCTTTATTTTTTTTTGTTGTTGCTAATTATAATTTTTCTTTTCTTTATTTTTTAACTTAATTTGTTAAATTTTTTTTTTTAAAAACTTTCTTAAAAACAAATATGATAATTCTATTTTATTATTCATTTTTTTAAATCTTAACAATTATTTTAAAAGTAGTTCTATTTAGACAACTTTATTTAGTTCCTACATGTGTATGGCTACACTATGGATAAATAATATTCATGTCAGTAAATGATAAAGAATAAAGTTAATCCACTTATTTGGATTTTTTGATTGGTATAAGCTTTCATTTACTAACTTTGTTGGAAATAAAAAACTGGAAATGATATTTTAACCTGAATTAAATATGACAATCATTTCAAAATTATAATTGTGCAAGTAGTGATTAGAGATAAAGTATCATTTTTTAATAATCTTTTATATAAAACCTTAATTAAATAGCAGTTTGTAAAAAGGAAGAAGAAACAAATTGTCATAGCATAATTGTATATAAAATTCAAATTAAAGTAAGTTAACTCTCCTTAAACCACAAACTAATAATACTTACTTGTCACTAAATAATAAATTAGACAATGAATTCAATTATCCTTTAATCTTTTGATCATTATAAGCTTTTGTTTTTTATTTCCATTTGAATTTCATATCCATAATCTATACTTGTTTTGATATTTCTCTTTGTAAACTGGTATTTAATTAGTTTTTATATAGGGATTATTAAAAAATGAACCTGTCTCTAGCTTGTGTTTGCACAATAATAATTACAAAATGATTATGCCTTATTTAAATCAAGCTAATATATAATTTTCATTCTTTATGTGTTGCAACATTTAGTAAACAAAAGCTTAAGAGGTAGGTAGATTCACTGATTTTATTCATTTACTGATGTATGAATATCACTTATTCATTATTTATGGAATAGTTTATTTTCATTTGAATTATATATATATATATATTGTAACCGTCGGAAATTGTTTATATATATATATATATATATATATATATAATATTGTGACTATAGGTATAAAAATATTGTCATTATGAAAGCAATATATTGCTTTGACATATGGAATACACCCCCTACAATTTAATAGTAATCAAGATTCTCGAGATAGTTAATGATAACATTTAAAAAGAATTAATTGATGTATAAATGTTTGTTGTCAGTGCTGTCACATGTGGGTGTGCAGTTGTGTGGGACACAAAGGCACTTCACTACTGGGGTGCCAAGTCACCAAGATAATTAATAAAATTTACAATTCAATCACGTTATATATGTCTTGCTTTTTTGACTATTAAAATTATTTACATTTTCAAATTATTTCATCATTAGAAATACATCTGTGTGTAAATATTTTTTATTTAATTATAAGAGAAATACTTCTTCACTTAAACTCATTTGTGGCAATTACCCAAGCCTTGAATTTCTAGGCAGAAACTCAAAATATACTACTTATATACTCTTATAGGTATGCTAAACTGAACAGATTAATGCCATTTTGCTGTGAGAATTAATAAAACTTATATGTAAATGCTCAGGTTTCCAAATGACTTTATTCCTAAAAATACATTCTGATTGTAAATATTTATTATTTAAACATAAAAGGAATTATTTCTTTACTTAAACTTATTGTGGCAGTTGCTTCTAGCCTCAAAATATATTTCATATATATATACTATCATTGCACAAAACTGAACAAGCCAATCCCTTTTTGTCACTATAATTAAAAAAAAAAATTACATGTAAATAAAAATGTTTAGATTTCCCAATCATTTTTATTTAAATATCCTAACTTATATAAAAAGTAACATATTATTTATTTAAAAATAAAACTTTTAAAAAAAATATTGCCTCATAATTACAATAATTATGCATATGAAATTAACTTTATGAATAATGTTTTACAATTTTTGAATGTATTGTTTACTTGGGAGTATTGGTAGAGTATTTTCCCCAGAAATGTTAGGTCTGGGTTCAATGCTGTGTTAGCCAACTTTTTTTTAATACTGTTACCTTTCCCTCTTTTATTATTATTGTCCTGTATTATTTTTTTATACATTTTGCTAAATATCTTTTCTTATTTTTAATAACAGTATTATCTTTTTTTTAAAAAAATAGAGTAGTAGCTTTTTACTTGGTCTCTAGCTAAAAACTCATAATTGATCTATAATCCACATTAGGGATGCAAATCTAAGCAAAACAACATATTTAACTTTTAACAAATTTCATTATCTAACCAATGAATAAACAAAATAAAATACAAGGGGTTTTAATGACTTCTAAAAATGTATTGAAAAAATAATCTAAGTATGAAGTATGACTTAATTATTAATAGGTGTTAAAAATTAAATACCATAATAAAGTAGTGTATTTTATTATTGAATAAAAACAAGAGAGGCTAATTTTGTTAATAGAAAATGTAAACAAGTTATTTGCAGGAGGTTGGATTTTTAAAACATATTTTTATCAAATTGTTGCTAATGGAACTAGTTAAAACATTTTAAAAAGATATTGCATGCATTTTATTAATACATTATTATAACATCTATATAATTTAACTTATAACCATCCAATTGAGAAAGTGTCAACAAAATTCTTTATCTATGTTATAATTTAACATTAAACAAAAGAAACTGCACGGTGTGCTTTAATGGCTTCTAAAAATTTACTGAATGAACAATGTAAGTGTGAAAACTTCTTCCCTTAAGTAAATATAAGATAAATTAAACCCTTTAGATACGTGATTATATTGCATGACTAAGTTTTTAAACTGAAATAACAAGCATACAAAAAAATTTCTATTACTGAGATTCTGAATGACACAAAGTAAAAAACAAGATAGAGCCAATCTAGTTAAAACTGATTGCTGTTTATCACATTGTGGCCACCAAAGTTAGAAGAATTCAAAAGGTAAAACATTTAAATATTTTTAAAAATACAATTTTTACTTAAAAATGATGAAATCATTGCATCTATTAATCATAAAACTCGTAACATGAACTACGCCTATCCTATGGATCATCTTTTCAGTGAAAACATATATAACCTCTACATTTCCAAGTTTGAACACTTAATCATTCCTAAATTTAAACATCATCCTAATATCTATTTAGACTTTAGTTACATTGATGACATCTTGATATGTGCTATTGAAGAAACCCTTCACCAAATACATATTGAGTTGACATCCTCAACCTCTATTACATGGCCCATCAAGTCCAAAGATAACACTCTTCACAATTTAAAATCTCTTGCCCTGAATATTACAAGACAGCTTAACACCTTGGAATATGGGATGCTTTTAAATCACTTTGGCTTCATGTGGACTATACCTCTGAACTCCAATACTCTTCACACTCACAAATATGCAGACCTAAACAACTTTCTTCATAGAAATGGTAAACTCTGTAAATTTGAGGCTAATCGGAAACAAAACTTCAAATTATTTATTATCAACATAGGATACAATCATAAAAATATTCATGCAACCATTACTAAATTTTACAATAAAATCTCTCATCCTACCATCACCCCCCCCAATGATAAAAAATGGTCTAGTCTCCTATAATGACTTGAAAGTCACAAATAAGCTAAAAACATTTGTTTTGATAAATACAACATTATTTTTTTTGTTCACTTCTATCTCATAATAAACTTTTAAATAATTCAAAGAATAAAACCCCCAAAGAATCTTCACATCAAACTATTTATAAGATCAACTGTTCTGACTTAATTTGTTTAAGGCATACTATGGGGAAACTTGCTCAACACAATTATCTGAATACACTAGGAAAAGCATTGAATATTCTTCTCTTTTCTTCAATCATGAGTTGTTGTCTGTCATAATTTTGATGTTTCCATGGTTGACATTGTTTATTCAGAGCACAACAATAGAAATTAGAGAGGCAAAGGAGGATTTGTCAGTTGCCAAAGATATCATGCCATTAATAAAAAATACTTCAGCACCTCTCTCTCTAAAAAATGACATTTATATCCCCTCACTTCTCATTATCATGCAAATTCACCTTTCAATATTCATTTGGATCCAATTTAGTATTCAAAACTTACATTATTTATGGATGTAATATATAAGGTAAATGAGTACAGACTTTCACATGACTCACCACTTTCCACACTATCTCATAACACTGATACACTTGAACACATATATGTTGAAAAGATAAATAATCACCAATATCCATATTTCATGCTAAACCAGCAATCATCGGTTGGTCCAGATTACCATCTCTACACATATATGCTATAAGTGCTCAGATATATATTAAAATAGCATATCCTCATACTTTAATGGGCAGGCTTCAATCTACTCCACACTCCAACTCTTCAACCGTCCATCCAATTGAAAATCTGATGTCCATTAAAGTATGAGGATTGGCTATCTTAATATATATCTGAGCACTTATAGCATATATGTGTAGAGATTGTAATCTGAACCAATTGATGATTGCTGGTTTAGCATGAAATACATATATTGGTGATTATTTATTTTTTCAATATATATGTGTTCAAGTGTATCAGTGTTATGAGATAGTGTGGAGAGTGGTGGGTCATGTGAAAGTCTGTGCTCATATACCCTATAAGCCTATATATTACATATATAAATACAGGTATATAATAAGCCTGTGTGTTTCAGTTATTACATAGTAGAGATGTCTGCCCATCCCTTGTATTAAATGGATTATGTCCTGTGTACGAGGGGTCAGATTGACCTTAGGTCAACATGAGTATGACAAGAATCTCGGCCTTAGGGTGGCATTTGAGCGTTCCATCATCAGATTTTCAATTGGATGGACAGTTGAAGAGTTGGAGTGTGGGTGAGGATTGGCTATCTTAATATATATCTGAGCACTTATAGCATATATGTGTAGAGATGGTAATCTGGACCAACTCATGATTACTGGTTTAGCATGAAATACGTATATTGGTGATTATTTATCTTTTCAACATATATGTGTTCAGGTGTATCAGTGTTATGAGATAGTGTGGAGAGTGGTGGATTGTGTGAAAGTCTGTGCTCATATACACTATATATTACATATATAAACACAGGTATATAATAAGCCTATGTGTTTCAGTTATTATTTATGGATGACAACTTCCTCCTTTTTATTATGCTATGATTATGATACTATATGTATCGAAAGTATTTAGATTTAAATAAATACTTTCATATTCAAATTCCAAACCCATTTAGTCATTAAATATTTTAATATTTGATTTTCCATTAAATATAGATATATTAAAATTGCACAAATAAGTACTTCTAATATATAAATAACTGCTTATTTATTAAAATATGATTTTGTACAATTTTATTGAATGAATAGTTGAGAAAACCAAATATAATACATATAATACAAAATAAAAATATTTTCTTTTGTGTTTTATTGTGAAACCAATAATATTATCTTAATTTTATTATTATTATTATTGCTTATTCTGATTCAATACATAAAAATGCTAATGAAGAGTTGATCTCATATTAACTTGATCAGAACATATAAAACATTTAGGTAAACGTAACTGAAAAATCTGCATTACTACATATTAGTACTTCTACAATTGTTAAACCAATAAACATCACATGATCACCATCTCTTATACTAACACATAACTGTTATATTGATTACTCTGGTTAGCACAGGGTGGCACTACTGTATCAAGAGTTTTGCCTGTTTCTACAATTGTATTACTTCGCATATAATATTCATTGTAGGACGTACCAATTAAAAAGGCAAAAAAAAGAAGAAAATATAATTTCATTTAGCATGTGATAAAATATTTTAATTCTCACAAAAGACATAGATCAAGCAGATCCGCGACCTTGATAAATGCAAGATCATGTGCCATTGCAATGCACTCAGGCCAGCTCTGTTCACTAAACTAGGGGTGCTGAAATTTATCTTGCACAAAGGCATCTCACACCATGCAGTGATCCTGTTTGTTGCAATACTAATTTTATTAGCAATAATTTATAAAAAATTTATCCAGATAACATAGGTGGGAAGTATTCCTGAAATCGTAGTATTCATAATTTTGTCTTTATATAATCCCCAGAAATGGAAAAACTATTTTTTTCCAATATTATTCATTTATTTAAAATGCTACTTACTTTCATTTAAAATCGTATTTTCAGGAATATTATAAAGATAGCTTGATAATTTTAGATGGATTTTGGGACCATGCGACAATTGTCAAATGATTGCTTTATATGGTGGAATAGACCAACTAGCAATATTTATGATACATTGTAAGTTATTTTTTGAATAATCTTTATTATGTTGTGTACAGGTGCCACATTGCTTCTTAAGTATATAAAAAGTAAAAATAGAGAACTATTTGCTCATTGATTTAAGTAAAAGGTATATATCGAGAAACATGGCTGCCAGATGAAGGGGGGTGATGGCACCGTGTAGTTTATTAAATGTTATTCTTTTGTTTATTAAGTAATTAGATTTAACTTGCAAATATGCATATGATTGAGTAATGTATATTGGATATTTGAACTAGGTAAGATGTATTGACATTATCTCTCATATATAAAGGATTTTTTTGAGTCATTAAATTAGTATGAATTGATCTTCTGTATTTCATTTGATGATGAACTGATGTTTTATTATTCTAGACTCAATTTTATAAATACTTAAAGGCAAAAAAAAATGCCATTGCTTGTATATACTTTCTTTCAATATATTGCCAAATATGACTTTAAACAAAGATATGCCAAATATTCTAATAATTGCCTTTATGAAATTGAATCATTTTTCTAATAGATTATACATGTCATATTTTTCAAATTAATGGCAAATATTTTGTGCGATATAATTTTATATAAATGTTTAAAAAATTACTGAGTTTTTAAATAATAATTATGTTGTCAGGATGAGACTTATACCACTTTCTTTACATTTGTCATTCTCTGTTTTACGTGATTGTGGTTTTGTTGAAATTTAAATATACCCGGATAACCCCATCTTATTAATAGTCAGTAGCCATCAGAAGTTTAAAAATTTGATTATAAGATAGATAATACTATTTGTCTTACTCTTTCTCAGTGAGTATTCGAATAAATGTGAAGATTCTCATTGTACATTATACACACAATTAGATACAATAATGACCTTAAAACATTGCTTTTGAACTCAGACTTTCACACTACCCTCAACTATCCATGCTATCTCATACTGCTTACACATTTGATTACACATATGTCGAAAAAATAGATACCAATATACGTATTTCGTGCTAAGCCATTGATTGTATATATGTGTGGAGATGATAATTTGGACCAACTGACGAGTGCTGATTTAGCATGAAATACATATATTGGTGATTATTTATCTTTTTGACATGTGTATGATCAAGTGTGTCAGCAATATGGAATAGTGTGGATAGTTGAGGGTCGTAGGAAAGTCTGAGTTTAAACCCCTATATATTACATATTGGAGTGCAGGTAGGAAAAAGCCTGTACTGTAGAAAAAAAATCATATACACCTGGGTCTCTTTTTACGCGGACTTATTTAACACGATTTTGAAGTTACGCGATTTGTGTTTCACCGGAAGTCGACCTCCGATAATGCGCTATTACTTTAAATAATAAATTTCGCGCACTTACATTATATTGAAAGTAATAGCACATTATTGGAATTCTACTTTCATCTTAGTAATTTCAACATTTTCAGTGCTTTATAATATTAATATTTTATGCAATAATGAAATTAAAATCATGATTTCCACATTTTATGTATACACACATTAAATTTTACAAGATTATAATGTAAATTTGTTCAAACATTGTGCGTGTTAATTTTGCATTTTAAATCACATTCTGTCTTTGCTTTTTAAAAAAGAACGTAATCAATTATTAATCATTTAGTGTCCACAAGATTATTTTTAAAAGGTCAGTAATAGCAGTGAGCACAATTAAAAATTAAAATCTGATTTTTAATTGTAATTAACAATTTAAAAATTACGGGCGACTTAAAATTAATGTGATGTAAAACGAAATTTGATTTTTAAACGGAATTAAAAATTAAAGACAAAAATAAGAATTTAATTTTTAGTTGTTAGTTTTAATTAAATTTTTCCCAGAAGTGGTGAATAAATGTCTTTTTATTATCATAAGTCTAAGTTCATAAACAATTAATAAAATCATCATCATCATCAACAGAAAACCATTAATACAACATGAGAGTGAACTTGCTGCTAGTTGTATTTCCTCTTGTGAGAATAATTGCTGAGATATTCTTGACTTCGTTTAAGGAGAAGCCAAATACATCACATCACATGAGAATCTGATTTTTTCATAGTTTGCAAACGATCGTGCTTTTGGGCAAATAGCGATAATAATTAAAACGTGTATAAAAAAATGTAAATTACTGTACTGTAAATTATGCATAAAAATATATTATTTTGAATAAAATTAAATATTATAGTTAAAAAAAGTCTGTCTTGTATCAATTTTTTTCAAATTTGAAATTTTTTATTAGTCATATTTTATTTCCTTATTTTTTTTTTTTGCGCGAATTTTAAAGTAATTTTACATTGGTGCTTTGCTTTTACGCAAATTTTGAAAAATCACAGACCACATCCCCCCTTTTCAATGTGAGTTAACGTCTATTTATGCGCGATTTCGTTTGCGCATGTTTTCTGAGGAACCTATCTATCGCATAACACGAGACCCAGGTGTATTGCATTTGAGTAGTTTTATGCTACCAGTATCATTTTTTTTTTAAAAAGAGATACTAGATCAATTAATGATTTGATGTTGATATTGATAAAATATAAGCATCACAGGGAGTGACCCGATTTCGAGAAATTTATTTGCATGAGTTTGAGTTAGCTGATTAAAATTGCAAATAAAGCATGGAGTCTCAATTACAGAATTTTTTCTTTTTTTGCAGAAACTTTTATCCTTTTTATCTTTATGCTTTCACATAGAAGTAAATATGAAAATGGTCTTGCATTGGTGGTCGAGAGGTCAGCGCAACTGCCTTGCACTTGCAGGCAGTTGCCCGGGTTGCGGGTTCGCGCCCGGCCGATGCTATGACACTTAAAAAAAATGAAAATGGTGATATTTGTAAACACAGACACATACTGATGTGCCAAAATTATGTAACTGTCACTAAGAAGAACTAAACTAGTTAATTTGTTAACTTATGTAATGGGTTGTTCTTATTTAATAAACTTGTTCATACCAGTGTCTTCATAATCAGATCTAGATTTAAACTTAACTCATTAGAACCATAAGCTTGGTTTTCTGACAGTCACACAAACACTTATTATCTATAAATGATAGGTTAATAAAAAAATAATAAATTCCATAGATATTTGTTTAACAAATTTAATATAAAAAAAGTAACTATAAAATAAAATAAATCACAAATATAAATTTTACAAGGAAATGCATACATTTATCCACGTAGTATTCCAACACAATTAAAATAAAACAACTATATAAAAATAAATATTTTCTTTATTATTAATATTTTCCCTTTATATTAGGGCCTTAATAAAAAAATAATAAATTCCATAGATATTTGTTTAACAAATTTAATATAAAAAAAGTAACTATAAAATAAAATAAATCACAAATATAAATTTTACAAGGAAATGCATACATTTATCCACGTAGTATTCCAACACAATTGAAATAAAACAACTATATAAAAATAAATATTTTCTTTATTATTAATATTTTCCCTTTATATTAGGGCCTTTTCAAATTACACTTTTCTAATACAATCACACGATCTTTATATCTATCACTAACAACAATATAGACAAATTTATGTTTGTCCATTGTTAAGGTTAATCCACGTATATAACTAAACGATACAGAAATTAATTCATGTGCACTTACTCATATTTTACTAAATTTACCTAATAAACTATTTTAACATAATAATTTTAATAAATTACGTTGGTCTATGGTATATTTAGGCCATATAACAATCACAAAACAACATTATTATACACATTTTTAATGCATAAATAAATTAAAAATATCTGTATATCAAACCACATTAATATAATAGTAAATTTGAAATTTTTTTTTTTTTTAGTTAATTCATTGTTTATTTTGCAGGGCAAAAAAAAAAAAAAATTATATCAAATGAATTTTATCAATCTAAACATAATTATAGACTTTACCAAAAAAAAAAAAATTGCATCTTAGTAACAATGAGTATTGCCAATTTCTCAACAAGCTTTGTGATAAATGCTTAGCCAGAGAAAAGCATTTAAAATATCTGTCAGGAAACCCCTTCAAACCTCTGACCATGGTTTCATGCTTTGGCACTCCTCAGAGAGGTACTAGGATAAGTTCAGACACTAGATCTAAAAATACCAAGTCAAAGCCAGCATTTATCTAAAAGTTATCTATTGAGTGAAAAATCTGAAATTTTCAGACACCTACATATCTTCAAACCCAGCCATCCAACTCAAATAGCTATATGGGACTGAGAGATCTTTAGCCATACCATATAATAGTAGTCTTAGCAAAATAACATCGTTTAAGATTTAAGGCAGAGACTATAAATAGTCAAAATAAGAGTCATAGATCACATGATCCAATTTTTTTAAGCTTGGGTCATGTGATCTATGACTTATTTTGCATCTTAGTAAGTCTGCAAAATTTTGAATACACTTTAATAAAATTTAAGCATTTTCTTTGATATCAGAATTTAGTATCCTATTTTTTATTGGTGCCCTTTTTTTGACAGTGTATATTCAGGATTATCAGGATTTTAAGGTTCATCATAAATGGGTCTTTAGCTATCTTTAACTAAAGGAAAAAAATAAGGATAGTAAATTGTTGAAATCCTTACAATTTGACAATTGTCAAGTACTGCTTCCTCCTTTATTGTTTTTTTTATTATTATGAGAACATATTTTAGAGATTTTTGTCTTATAGAAGCCTAAAATAAAAAAAATAAATGCAGAAAAAATATTATAACAAATAGCTTAATACCATCTTTGTAATTTATGTTTTAGCTACAGGTTTTTCTATAGGATGTTTTCAGTTTTAAAAAAGACTGGTTTGGCTACATTTTTATTTATAGTTAAGATTAGAGGAATGTGGAGAAGGGAACACCCATAGGCATTTAAAAAAATATTTTTTGTTATATAAACTTTTAGTATAATATGGATTCAAATTGTTTACTTTTCTTGAGACTAGTTTTTTTGTGTATTCATTAGATAAAGAATAAAAAGCTTTTTTTAAATCAGTTTTCCAAGATATTGCTAAGTAATTTTTTTTATCCATTAAAACTGCAAAGATGGTGTAGATAATATTGATTTGGGTAAGTTTCAATATTTATATTATCATATCCCAAATCAGTGCCAGCCTAATTTTGTTTTATTGTTTTTATGAATTTGTTTATAAATTCATTTTATTTAAAGTATTTTTTTATAATTTAATAAGTAACTACTCTTGCAGCTGTCAAGCACTGGTGGCCAAGAGGTCAGCAACAGCTGCTTTGCAAGCAGTTGTCCCGGGTAAGCGGGTTCACTTCCTGGCTGATGCTATGACACATGAAAAAACTACTCTTGCAGCTTTTAAATCTATAAATTAACTTGCAAAAATATTTTTCTTGTAAAAATCCTTATTTTCTGAATGAATATATAAATTTTAAATTAATCATAGCTCAATGTATATGTTAGCAATAGGAGTAAATCACCCTCCTCCAAAAGCATTCTAAATGTTAAACAAAAGATTAAGAATAGAATGAATCCACCTATTCTCGATAGCTGTGATGTTTATAAGCATACCTTTATCAACATTCTTGATAATTCAGAGTGAAATTAATTTATCAACCACATGGAAAACATGGCACTTTAAACTCATAATTAATTATACATGGCTGGAGATAGCATCTCTTTTTTAATACCATGATTATAATAATTAAACAAGATTTAATATGTGCATTTAAAATTAAATATAGCTCAGTGTATCTAGTTTAATTATTATAATCAAGGTATTAAAAGTGAGATGTTGTCTCCAGCCTTGTATAATTAATTATGAGTTTAATAACTCTGAAGCACCATTTTCATCTAGTTGATAAATTAATTTTACCCTGAATTACCAAACACCATTGACAAAGAAGTACTTATAAACATCGGAGCTACTAAGAATAAGTGGATTCATTTTATTCTTGATCCTTTGTTTAACATTTAGAGTGCTTTTAAGTCATAGCATGGGGGAGAAAGATTTACTCCCTTTGTTTATTTCTTCATTGAGCTATACTTAATTTAAAATTTACATATTAAATCTTGTTTAATTATTATAATCAAGGTATTAAAAGTGAAATGTGGTCTCAAGACTTGTATAATTAATTATGAGTTTAATAACTCTTAAGTGCCATTTCCCATCTGGTTGATAAATTAATTTGACTTTGAATTATCAATACTGTTGACCATGATATACTTATAAATATTGGAGCTACTAAGAATAAAATTCACTCTATTCTCGATCCTTTGTTCACCAATACTTAAGAGTATTTTTAAGTCATGGCTGAGGGGAGAGTGATTTACTCTCTTTGAATGAATATAAGTAAATAATAATTAAAAATCTAATATTTTGATTATTTATGTATAGTTTTTATTAAGAATAATAACATCAATCTAAAAAAAATTACAAATAATTATAATATAGAGCAGTAATTGAGGCACATGTCTCCATTGGGCAGTCAATTGCAACAATTCAAATTTAAAAAGAAAAAAAAACATGTATATGCAAAACATGTGCAGAAAGCTATAAAATGGACATGCCTATATAAATAATATAAGAAAATATGTGAGGGAAATTGCTACTTCTATTAATTGTGGTCTTTGGCCATAGTTTGAGTTTATGTATGAAATGTAAATATTAAAAGTATGTATTTTGAGCCAAATAAATTGCTAATGAAATTTAATACTAGTCATCACTGTGATGATGATCATTCTTCAAATGGCCATTATGTATTATTAATAAATCACCATCATCAACATAATGATGATAGTCAAACAAATAATTCTAAAATAAGGCTACATGAAATTATATACACACAAGCATATATTATTATTATTCCCAGATGCAAAACAAAGTATAGAGTGAGAATCTTTGACACACTTGTAAACATTATATACTTAAAGATGTGGATATGTTCGACATTGTATGAGAAATAATCTGATGTGCTGCATATTAAAAACATTGGATGTATCTTATAGAACACACTCATATAATGAGATTATTTTGATTTAAGTAAATAAACTTGACACTAAATTAATATGATGATTTAAAATGATTTATTTTAGTTGGTATTTTTATATTGCAGCCTCCATTCTAAAAACTAATTGATTGCATCAATAATAATTTTACATAAGTAAAAAAAAAAATTTTGATAATACAAAATGTGGTATAATACAAAGCTTCTCTTTGCAGTAATTAGTATATGTCGTAAAACTTAAATGGGGTAAGAATTAGAGAATTACTTCAATAGCTGAACATTTTTTAAGCATGCTCTGAATTTTTTTAGGTAGTCAGCCCAAAGTCAATCCAGCCACTTATTCTTAGCTAGAGAGTAAATTTCAGATTATGATACTGATCATTGACTACAAATAAAAACTGCAATATGATGTAATCTTCCATACGGGTCATAGTGACGTCATAGTCTATAAATAACATAATATCATTTCTTGACGATACTCTTTACAACATCTACTGATTTCAGAAAGCAAAAATGTTTTATAAATATCTAGTAAAGATTTAAAATATTTAAAGAAAGTAATATATAAAATATACAACATATAAAGCATTTTTTGAAAAAAATAAAAAGTATACGAAGTAATGTTAAATAAATGAGAAAAATTGTGAGATCTTTCTAAAGCTTAAGTATTTTTTAAGAAATATTTCAGAATTAATAAAAATTTTCATGATACTATAATAATGACAATAATGTTATCATTTTCATTAATTCTACAATAATTTTAAAAAATAGTTACGATGAACAAATATAGATGGCAGTAAATGTACGTTTTATGAGAAAGTTACATTCCTTGCTATAAATTTATTATTGATATACCTTGTAAGATATAATCCAATTTTTACAGTCTCTAAATGTCTGTATTTTATTTTATTGGGGAAAAAAACCTATATTATAAACAATTAAGTATTTTTTAGTTACTATTGATTGAATTTTTTTTACTGAAATCATGACATTTGTTTATCATTATTACACACGACAATATGTATACAATTTGTTTTTGCAAGATCTTTTGAAGTCAACAAAAATCTTAACATATATATATATTCATAATTATCTAAAACCATAAAATGAAAAATAACTAGAGACGATGCAGGATTGTAATTTATGCTAATTGGGTTTTAAACGTTGTTTTTTTAAAATTTCCATTTGCTTTTCACTTTCTTTTTGATTTCTACGAGTTTATAACCGCAAAAAATTTTATAAGCTAAGGAATAAAACAAACAAACAAAACTAATGACAAAATGCATGAATAGTAAGAGGGGATAGTCTGAGATTTTGTGCTATTGAATGACTAGTTGGAGTTGCACTGATAAAAATAAAACTGCGAAAATATCTAAGCAATGCAACAATTATTTACCCATTCAAAAGATCCTTAAAAATGGATAGAAACAAATCTCTACCTTGCATGAGAATGATATAATAAAGGAATACCGAAGTGTCACAATGGATATGGAGGTTCAGTTATTCAATATCTCTAGATGACTGAGATAATGATTGTATCCAAAATGAATGGTGATAGGGGGTGACTTGAGTTTCTGCATCAGTGTGGTTCATGAAAGTAAGCTGATAAAATCTTAAAAAAGTGGAAAACAAACTTCATATTTATTACAAAAGGATGGAGTTAGTAAATTAAATAGAAAATAAATGGCAATCTCAAAAAAATTATTCTCAGCATAATTATTAAAATATTGTTTGAAAACCACAGGATATGTTTTATAATTCATCTTCGCCTTCTTATGTTAATGATTTTGGGATATGTCTTTTCTATAGGAAGGTAGAAAGATTTAAAGATTCTGCTTTTGTTAAACAGATCTTTTTTCTTAATAAAATTTCTATATTATGTCATTGCATGTTATTATTATGAATTATATTATCTAAACTTTCAACATGGAATCTTTTTTTTTTTTGTTTTAGTGAATAATTTTTAATATCCATTTCAAATTATTCATACTATTAACAAGCCAAAATATTTCTTGAAATAATGGTATCAAACAAACTAAGTCATTTTGTTTAGAAATGGTACAATAATGGTAACAGTCCATTTTACCAATTTAGTTTAAAGTGATCTATTTGCAAACATGATCAATTAATTGACACCTGGTGGTAGGAAATGATAACTATATTTTCAAACCAGTTCTCGACTGATATTGATCTTTGTTGATGAGAAACATTAAATTGTACAGATGTATATCACACGACTTCTATTTTTTTAATTATTAAAACACCTTAAAGTTTTGAACACAAACCATTTCACTTTTATAGCTGTATAGATCTGATATTAGGACATCAAGTATATATAATTGTGATGTCAATTATATAACTCTAGGAATTTATAACTTTTTAGCAAAATGATGAAATATACCCAGCAATGCGTTACAAAATTTGGTAAGTATAAAGAAAGTAAAACAGTTTTTGAATGGATAAATACAATCTAAGTTTTTGCATTGATGAAATCAAATAATTAGAAACTAGTCTGAGGTTTGATTGGTTTTACCAGTTAGCATTTATTTGTTCTTCAAGTTTATAAGAAAATATGCAGCTTCAAAAATAATATCTATTATCAAGATTAATTCTTAACAGTTTAATCTTATATATGAATTAGCTACTTACAGTCCTTATATGTACACACAGACTAGTAATAAAATTTTCTAGTGAGCATAATAGAGTTCCAGAAATGTTCAACTGAGTATAAAAATGGCTGCTTTGCATTTCAGTCATGAACTAGCCATTATACAATAGGGCAGAAAGTATTCCTCTAATCACTCTGAAAATTCATTTTTATATTTTTATAAATACTGAATGTTCGAAATTGAATTTAATGTGAAGTGGTAATTAATTCTTTTTTTTTCTTAACAGGGCCTCCCCACTCAATTTTGGCATCTGAGGCAAGTCTTAAAAATATTCACTTGTAAAATTCTTGAAAAGGCTATTCTTAGTTATTTAAAATAATCTACCCAACAAAGCAATGAATGTAATAGGGGAAAAATATGCATTAAATGATAAATAAAATATTTATTAAAAAAAATAAATAAAACGTTAAAATAAAACATTATAAAAATAAAAATGCAGAAAAATGAAACAAAATGTAATAAATTATAAAAATCCCATAAAAAAATCATAATAAGTCCATCTCTGCAATATGTTGTCTTAGTTACCTTTTCTATTATTTAGATAAGAATCATTATTGTTTATAAGTAGTTTTTTAAACATTTTCAATTTACATTACTGCTAATGTACACTTTTTCATTAAAGGATTATACTGTACTGGAAAATTTGAAGAATGAATAAAAATTCATTTAGAGAATTGAATCATTTTTAATGTAAGAGGATTTTTTTAAATGTTAAAATACAGCCAAATCTTTATGTAAAGTTTTATTTAGACACTTTTTTGTTATTAATTCAATAAGAATCACTTTAAAAATATCTCATTTTGGGGCCTATTTCAATTGAGTACCTGAGGCACTTCCCATCACCATATCATTTATAGGAACAGTTCTGATTCTTAATACATATATTTAATCTATCATGTCATTTGGAGTTCACTTATAAAAATTTCACATCTGAATTTGTTCCCAGTCTGAAGTGAAGAATCAATAAATTAAATGTTAAAATCTCATCTAAATATATTCTCATATCAGTGAAATGATTTGAATACTGAAGCAATTTTGATCTATCTTAAGAAATGTTCACCTGTTTTAAAAAGTCAGTACCACAATTGTAATATTTTTTTTTAGAGAAACCAAAACACAAAGGAAACTATTCATACTTACACAACACTTAATTTTGACATTAAAACTGAAACTGTATACTTCTTACAAAATGATTTAAAAAATTGTATTGCTTTTAGCTTTTCTAGATATATTTATCCATTATGTTATAAGCAAGGAAAGTATAATAGAGAAATTCTTGATTCTAGTAATCTTAAAGAAAACTGCAAAAAGCATTGATATAAATTATCCTTTGATGAACTTTTACCAAAATTGTTACAATATTGATAATACAAGCTATGGTAGAGTAAATCTAGGCAAAATTTTTCTCTTGAACACAAGATTTCCTCATCTACCATGAGTATTTCATTAGCAAATATTTTAAATACAATATCATAAAATATATTTTGGAAATTATAAATTTTACTTATTCAAATATGAATACTCAGACAATTTAGAGATTTTAACTAGAAATTGACAAACAAAAAAGATATATAATTTTTCATTTTGTCTAATATTAATATTGCTGTCAATTATCAATCTGGATCTATCATTAAAATATCATAAGTAATATATTTTTATTGATATAAATTCATTTAAATGCAGCACTTCCAGGAAGAATAAAGTTTTTGAGGATTTTGCACAGACAGTTTTTAGAATAAAATAAAACTTCTTCAAAAAAATAAATTAAAAAGTTTGATTGCTTTTCAAATATTTTTTTCTGTTGTAGAAATTAAATTCATAAAATGAAACAGTTTAAAGGTAAGTTAATAAGGTTTGCTGAAATAAAGAAACTAAAAAAAATCTTTTTGATTGATGTCATTAATGGGATTTGTTTCATATTATATCAGTAGAAGTTGAATATATAGAATTGCAATAGGAATCTGTTTCATATAATTTAATTTATAAACTCAAACTTTTGTGCTGCCCTCTTCAGTCCAATCATCACTGAGCTTTGTAAAACTGCTTTGGCATTGTGTTACTTTAAAACATTAAGTGCAAAAACAAAAAAGAAGTACAAAAATTAAGCTGACTAGTAAAATTTTGAAGACATATATACTGTAACCATGCCCTTTGTCACAGCCATTTTTTTAGAGAGATTTAAAATAGCTAGTTTGGAAAAAAAATGTAAATTTATATTAGTCAATAATATCTTGTATTATTTTTTGTGTGTAAAATAAGCTTAAGCCTATTAGATAAAGGGTTAAGACTTTCCGAGAAACAATCATGAATCAACATTCATGGCTTCAAGTCACCCAAAAACTGTCCATTTTTACATTACTGTAGTGTTTTTATGCTTATTTTAAAGCTTAAAAAGTACCGTAAGATGCTGCCTTCTCTAGAATTATTTTACAAGTAAAAAAATCAATAATATTGATGTAAGAAGCTACAAAAATAGAAGAAGACAGGCTTTCCTAGATGCTGATTGGTTGGTTCTCATTTTGAATAAAAGAAGAGTGCCTGTCAATAATTTTCACGACTCCAATTTCTTTGTTTTGACTTTCAAAATGAAAATAAATGTTTTAGAGTGATTTTTTATTATTTTTTGTACATATTATAAATTATTTTGATAAAATATGCTGAAAATATAATTATTTTAGAAAAATAGTAAGATTTTAGTAAATTTTTTTTATTTTTACATGAATGTAAATTGAAAAAGAAACCAGCATTAACAACAATTTTGATAGATGCCAATTTTTATCGCCCCAAGCTCTTTATTTAATTTTTGAACAAAAATAAATGTTTTAGAATATTTTGTTGGTATTTTTTTTTACATATTATAATGTATTTCGATAAAATATGCTGAAAATATTATTTTAGAAAAATAGTAAGATTTTAGTAAAAAATTCTTTACTTTTACACTAACATAAATTGAGAAAAAAAAAAAAGATGTCTGCAGCACTTTCTAATTTGTTACAAACTTTCTTTTTAGGTCTTCCACTATTGAATATTTTTATAATTATAAATAGAAATTTATTTTTGAAAAAACTTTTGTTCACTTTCATAATCTGACAAATCATTAATATACTTTTTACAAACAAAACTAAAATAAATATAATATTAAAAGATGAATATATTTTTATTGCTAATTTTGTAATTGACCAATCAAAAATTGTAAAACTTTAATTCATTTGGCCAATAAAAAAGCTGTTCAGTTAAAAAAAAATTTTTTTCAGTGAAAGAGTTAATAAAACTATTCAAAGTATTTTAAAGTTAAATAAGTATAATTTTAAAATAAAAAAATAATTTATTATTTGAAAGATAAAATTAATTAATGATTATTATATTTAAAAAATATAGTGTTAAAACAGTAGTTTAACTACAATTTTTAAATATAATTTTTCTAATGTTTTAAATAATTTTCTTTATTTTAGTTATTATTTTGAATAATCATTATTTAGCTATTTTAGAATATGTCATATATCTTTAAAGTGTGTGTATTTGTTTTTGAACTTACATGTTTTAGTCAGAAAAATTAATTTTTAGCTCCTTGTTAGTAAAAATTAGATACAGTAAATGTTGAAAATAATATGAATTTTGTTTTAAAGGTGTAATGATGAATTTTATTGTAATGTTTGGATTGTTTTATATTGTAAAGTTATTAACAATATTTCTAATGTTCAAATAAATGTATGTTATTTTATAAAATAGTAAAGTAAAGAAATAAAAATAAAATATAATTAGATTATTCTAGAAAATAAATTATAGACAGTGATGTGGTCTGTATGTAAATTAGTATCTAGGAATAACTGATCAGCCAATGAAATAACTAGATAAAAAAGCTATAAATACAGATGTTTAGTTAGTCTAGTCAGTTTTTTAAGTCTAAATCTATATTTTAAAAATCGAATTAGTCAAATAAAGTTTTAATTTTTTATAAAATATTTTTTTTACTTTATAAGTAAAGTTGAAAGTATAATTTAAAAAATATTTTTTTATTTTATTAATAAAGTTGAAAGTATAATTTTAAATATTTTAGTGTAATATATCCCATAGTTGGATAAATGAATTAATTCCCTACAGTAAATTTTAATATTGAAGCTTAACAAAACTGTGATAACTTTAGGAGGACTAATACTTATTACCTAATCACTGGCCTAATGTGGAGAAGCTGTAAAAATTGCAATCATATAGCCAAGGAAAATTTAAAAAATAATCATAAGAACTTTTTATTTAATTTTATTTGTATGAGTGAAGTGAGAGGACATTTATATTTAGCAACTATGTTAAATTCTCACAAATACAAACTTTCATGGAATTTATATCCACTATTATTTTGAGAAGAATTATCAAAAGCTATAATTTATTTTCTAGAATAATCTAATTATATTTCATCATCTGCATGATATTTATGCTTTAGCTTATGTATTATGCTTCCATCTGCAGATAATCCAATTTGTGATTTATCATCATAAATATTTTTTTTGAATTTTGAGACATACAATTTTGGAGTTAAATACTAATCTCAATGTGTTTCTAACTTTAGCGTTTAGTTTTTTTTTTAAATTATGTAGTTGTCTTACTTAGTGTGTAAGGCATTTCATATTGTTGGGGAATATTTTTTATTTATAAATACAAGGAATATAATAGTTTATAAGTCTAGAGTTTTTTGGGATATCAATAGTTATATTTTTATTAAATCTATTTATTTTCAGTTTTTTTTAATAGTTGTTTGTCATGATTTATTGTTTGCATTAATAAATGCTAACCCTCCCCCCCCAAAAAAAAAACCCCAAACAAACACGGAGAACAGAGATAAGATTGGCATAGTAATTTATAAGCATTATTTAGGCCCTGCATGGATAATGTAGTAGTAGAATGCCAGAATCAGAGCATAAAATCAACATTCCATTACTTTATTTATCATTATATTTATTCACACGATATATTTATAGAATGAGGAAAAAGCAGGGTATGAGTTTAAAGCCCAATGCATACATAATAAAAACATAATGCTATTATGATTTAATTTAAGCCATTTCATAATAATGCCATCATTCAGTAAACAAGTACTGCGCTATATGTCAGCTGTAGGGAAATAAAATGCTTTTACAGAATGGACAGAAATTTACCATTGTGAGATATAGAGAAGTTAATTAAAAAGGCGATTAAAATAACCGATAAAAATGACATTAGCAGATTTTTGTAATACATGGGGGGAGGTTAAGGATAGTGGATGTTGTCCACAGTATCTAGACAACAAGTATAGTAGGGAACAATAAGTAGGATTTTTTGTTTTATTATTTATATTGGAGTGAGGATATGTATATGTAAAAATATTTAAATAATTTTTAAGTTACTTATGTAAAGTTTCAATTATTTGTTTAGAAATTTTCTAACTAAAGAGTGATGTTTATATTTAAAAAAATATAAGATATTGTGTATTGGAATATATTGAATAAAATTATAAAAAAATCAAGACATATGTCACATGACCTAATTTTAATAAAACTCGTATTTACAAATGTTATATATAGAGTTCGCAAAACAAATGTGTAAATATAATAGAAATGGATTTTTGTAAATTATAAAATTAAGTAATATTTTAGTTAATGTAATTTTTCTATTTAGATCGGATTATAAACAATCTGAAATGTCAGTTTTATGTAATAAAATTTAAATATGGATAAAATTAAGTGTAAAGGGGAAAAGATTTGTTTGATAAAAAGTAATATAAATAAAAGTGAAGAAAAGCGTGATAATTAATAATTAACTCCATAATCAGTATCTATTGTATAAAATAAAACTAATTTTTTTTTTTGCTTAAAATATTTATAATCGGCATAGTTTTTTTGATGTTTATTCTGATTTTTATAAGAACATATGCATCATTGGTATGATGACATATACATTATTTCAAATTTATTGATAAAAATTAAGATATACGAACGATTCAACCAATGGTTCAACTATGGAATTGTCCAGGTGGGAGTGGCAAAAATGCAAAATTGTAAAATAAATTGTAAGAAAGTGAAAAATAATACAAAAATAAATTATTTAAAAAACGCATTTTCATTTCCTATCAGAATCAACATTGATATTATTAGTTTTATTTTCATATCAAACACTTCATTTGTTTCTTAAATTATTAAATAATGTATTACGTTATTTTAAATAGCTGCAGTTTTTCATTTGTCCCCAGAAGGTGTGTGCATTATTAGCTTCAAAAACTCAAGGCTTTCTACCATGTTTTTATTTCTCACAACCACTGTGGGCCATGAGCAACTTGATTTTGTGATATTACAATGTTATGCATTTTTTCATGAATTTTGTTTTATGACTATTCTGTAACTAGTGATAATTAAACAAGATATTTTATTGTTACAATTTTTATAATTAATAATTTATTAAGTGCATAATACTCATTATTTAAGTAATATATATTAAGGCTATAACCTTAAGACTATGCGTCTAGATGCAACAGTAGGGACCTCTACCAAGATTAAACAATTTTTATAATTTAAAATTATTTTTAATGTTTAAATATATATTATATCTAATAAAAGGTAAAAGCCATAAATCAAACAAATATCACAAATGGAAATTGAGAAAAAGTGTAATATTAAAAAATAAAGAGGGTGCTGCAAAATATCTAGAAATTAAAATAGCTGATATAGTAAGATGGAAAATAAACATCTAATTAAAACTAATGATTTCAAGCTCCTGACAAGTTCTTCTAATTGGATTCCAATTATATAAACCTTACTAAAATACAGTAATAGCATATCGAATATATGTTAATATAAGAGTGGGTTACAGTGACAAAGGATATATTATTGTATGGGATAGGAAAATTTCTAAAAACAGATTGAGTATATCAATTTTTGTTATTTATTGAAAATAGATCAATATTGATTCATAAGGGTATTGCTTTTTTTTGTTTTATTATCATATTTCCATTGGAATTCAGGTCAATAAAAACATTAATGTATTTTTTATTTTTACAAAGCATAATTTGATTTTATTGCCTTTTAGTTCTTGAGTAATCAAGCAATTTGGAAAAAGGTAATATTTTTTTTTGTAAAATATAATTTATATAGTGCCTACATTATCAATTAAACTATATGTTTAATAATATTGCATTTGAAGTATATAAGATATTTTTCTTTAAATATAATAGGTTCTATATGCTTAGTAAAGTAAGTGCATCAAAGTAATCATCATCAATCATTATCAATCCACTGCAGGATGAAGGTCTCTACAAGTTCAATCCATCTTCTCCAATCTTAAGTTTCTCTTCTCCACATCACCCTTGCACACTTTCTTATTTCATCCACCCATCTTACATGTGGTTTCTTTCTGGGTCTTTTACAATCTCTTGGAATCCAGTTTAAGATTTCAATTGTCCATCTATTATCATCTCTTTTAGCAATATGCCCATCCCAACTCCACTTCAGTTTTTAATTTTTTCAATGAGGTCAGTAACACCTGTTTGTTCTCTTATCCATATATTGCATTTTTGATCTCTTCTTGTTACTCCCAATATGCATCTCTCCATACTTCTTTGATTGGTCTGAAGACTCTGTATTGTTCTTCTATTAAGTGTCCAAGTCTCAGGTCCATAAGTAAGAACTGGTAAAACACATTTCTTAAAAAAACCTTCATTTTCAAATACTGAGGCATATTTCCTTTTAGTATCAAATTATTTCTACCAAGCCTCAAAGTAATACAATCATATATATAGGTGAACTACTATTATTTTAAAATCCTGGATTTAATTTTGAGTTCAGATTTAGAAAAATTTTGGAAATGCTCAGAGAATCAAATAGAAAAACATAATAATAAAATGGTAAATCTTTAAAAATTAAGCCCAATGCTTTTTTCAATTTAAATGTATGACATTATTTCTTAAAAACAATTATTTAATAGAAATCGAATACATTCAAATTCGATGTTTATATTAACTTGAAATTTTTTTGCTTTAATACCCAGCTAAAAGTTCATAATAGAAATTAAAGCATTTCGTATACTCTTTCAAAAACTGATCTAATGTAAAAAATGATTAGAATCTTTTTTTTGTTATTTTGAAGATTAAATATTGAAGTGTAACATTACAAACCTTTTGAATTCATATTTTAAACAGAGTTAAAAATAAATACTGAATAAACTAACATGGCTTTTGAACAATTCAATTTTTTTATTAAAAAAAACTATTATATATTCTAGAAATATATTTCTACATTGAAATAAAGTACTTTACACTTAAACTGTCGGAATTGGGGGGGTGGGGGTGAAGCTTAATGTAAAATCATAAATGTTTTGATTTTAGCTATTATATAGAATTGCAAGTAAATATATTCTTTCAGCTTATAAATAAATTAAACTGTTCTATAAAAGTGTGTATTATGACATGATATTGTTTGACTATCTATATTGCATTAAGTGGGTGATGGGTAATAGTAGTTAGTAGGTGATGTAATCTTGGACAAACATTAAAAATGTAATAACATTTTACTTTTTTAAAATTGGAAATTTCATCCCACTTAAAGATACCTTTAGCTTTTTAAAAAAAATATATATTATAAGTATTAAACTCTGACAGTGATTTTGTTTTAGTTTTGGCTGAAGTAACAATATAGAATCTAATATTGGAAAAACAATATATTCCATTTGCTTTATTTGTTATTAAGAATAAATTTTTACGGTAGAATAACATTTTTTTGGGGGGGTTTTGGATTGCTGCAGACAAATGACAATTTCATATTGCTCAAAGATTAGTTTAACTTCTTTATAGAAATATTATAATTATGAAACTCTGACAAGATAATTTTTGGTTTTAAATCTCTAAAATAATAGTGATCTGACATTAGAAGCTGCTGATATATTCTATGTGGTTTATTTGCTTTTGAAATAAACTTTTGGTGTAGAATTGCAAAATCTTTGCTCTGGAAATTATTGTATAGAAAGTTAACAATTTTACATAATTTAAACTTAGATTATTTTAAAAATGTGTTATAGATATTTAATTCCGATATATAATTTTTATTTTTGAACCTCAACTAAAAGTAATAATTGTTTAACAATGGAAACTACCATCCCCTCAGTTTTTCTGGTACGTTGGTATTATTCCTGCTACGATGTATTACTCTGGTGATGTATTATTCTAAGTTTGTGGTATGTTTAAAATAATGCTTGCAAAGAATATGCAGACAAACTTAATTGATAAAATTCCACAGATCCCCTGGTGGTTTTTAAATTCCAAACTTAAAAAATATGTTACCGGGATATGTCTACCATGTGTAGTATGAAAGTTCAAATCTAAAAAAAAATGAAGAGATATATTTAGTATGAAAAAAGGAAAAACACATTATGATACTAAATAAAAACAGTTAGTTGTGCCTCTTTAATACAGCATTTTTGGGGAATTTTTATTACAAGATTTCATGTCATTTTCCCCCTCCTGGCATAATGTGACTCTTTGTGCCATTGTAAGCACTCAGCACATGTAATACTAAACTTCAAATCTAAAAAAATACAAAAAAACATATATTATTTCCAATGATGGAGATATATATTCATTATGGAAAAAGAAAAAAAATATGAAAAAAAACCCCAGAAACATTTTTAAAATGATGAGCTATAACATAATTTTAGCTGTAAGTTGAAAAAAAATTTTTTTAGTAGAAAAAACAAACAAACACAAATATATAAAGTTTGAACCGTAAATGAATATTTTAAAATATAAAACCATATAACTTACAAATGATACTAGAGATGTATTATATTGTGAAGGGTAAAAAAAAGTCACTGTTTTGGACTGAAGCATTTAATATCTTTTAAAATGGAAATGAAAATATATTTATTTGACATGGATTTGTCATGCCAGGATTCTTGGTTGCCATGACATCATAAACAGTAACTTTGAATAAATATTATTGGACACAAATATTACCAGAGTAATACATCATAGCAGGAATAATACCAAAGTACCTTTTTCTGTTTCATTATTTAATTAATAGAAATAATTAAAAAAAAAAAAGAATTGTGTTTTTGTGTTATGTGTCATGTACAGCTGAGAATAAAATACATAAATCATCAACGTTAAATTATTTGAGTAGTGCTTTATATGAGTGAAATCTAAATAGCACTCAGATTTAAATCTGATTTTTTTAACAGCTTCATTCTTTCTATCTTTTGATATATTTTTATGATCCTATGTTGGTGGATCTAAAAATGTCCAAAAATAGAAGGATTTAAGGTAATATTGTTGGGATTAATGGAAAGTCTATTGTATTAATAAAAGTAGTTTATACAAAATATATTATGTATAAGTAAATTAAATAGAGATAAAAAAAGAGAAAAACATGAGGATTAAATAGATTTATGATAAACTTGTTTATAAAAAAAGAATTTGAATTGAAAAAGATAATTAGCTATTTTTCATGCTAATAATCTAATTATCAAGAGAAGTTTAACCAGATTTAAGAATCCTCTTATAAGATTAGTGTAAATTCCAGAGTTCAGAATGAAGGCTCTCAAATATGGAATAATCAAGATTTATGAGAATAGACCATTGGAATCTATGTTAAAAAACACCCAGAAGATCAGAAGGATTTAGACGTCCTCTTCTTAGTAGTATTTTAGACCTGTCCCCTTCTTAGTAATGTTGCACCACTAAAGGTGTTAAAGAGGACCTAGATATTTTAACAGTCTACCATAGTTTATAATTTTTTCAGTCTTAGGACCAAATTTTACTCTAAGTAATTTTTTTTAGGTATAATAATTACTAGTATACCATTGATAATAAATATGGTATTATTTTCCTCAATCTTGAACAGCTAATCTTGATTGGCTGCTAGCTTAGTAAGACATCTCTGCAGATTTTTAATTTATATTAAAAACATAATCTCTATTCATTAATATATATATACATTATTAATTGAAATAAATATGCATTTATACTTATATGAAATTGATATTTTAATTTATTTGATTCATATTTTTTTGTGAGAATTTTTTTCAGTTAATCCATGTTAATATATTTATTTAATAGACAGATGTAGCAATAGTAATAAATATTCCATTCAGGTTGAGATCGTGAAGAATATGATCTTCAGTTTTAATTTTTTTAATTTCTGTATAACCTTCCAAGTATTTGACGCAATTGCAAAAAAAAAAAAAAAAAATTAGACTAAGTGCCGTATATTCTGTAAGCCCCAAAATTAATAATTAGAATTACTGTTTGTTAAATGATTTTGTATGAGTATAAATAATGGCATTTTTTTGTATATCTTAAATGACTTTACAATGGATTTAATTCTATTTTTTTGACTTTAGTTTTGTATTAATGCTTTAGATATAATAAGATATACTATAGCTGGCAGTGATTGCAATGTAAAAAAACAAAAACATATAGAATCAGTTGATTATTATATTTTCAGTTAAAACCAATAAAATGTCACATGACCTACCACATGACTTCTGTTTTAGTTGTTAAAAAACTAAGGACACGGTAATATATAGAAACTGAATTGGTTTTAGATTTATGTGACTATATAAGCAAGTTGGCTTAGATTGGAAGCATTTAAATGTTTTCAGTTTGAGATGATAGTTTGATAGTATAACACATAGATAAATGATAGTAGCTAGAAAGATGGTGCATAAGATTCTAAGATCCAGGTGCACTGTTCCAAGATCCAAAATTACTCACTGATGAAATCCATAAGCTTGAAACTAGTCTATAGATACCAGATAGGGCAGCACAGGATTAAGAATTACCATATGGCAGCTAGCATTACTTAACTAAAGCCTATGTAAGTGACACAGAGATGGTTTTTTCAGATAAATTAAGAAGTAAGGTATTGCTCTCTTAAAATTTTTCATCTTTCAACTTTGCAATATTTTTGATAGTAGATTTCCACAATTTGGACAAGTTGAGAATTTTATTATACATTTTCAAAAACAGGATAGATTAATGGCTTAGGATGGTGGCATTAATAATTCCAAATTGTAATTAAGTTCATTAACGATTGATTAAACAGCTTAGACTTTTTTGTGAGATCATATATATATATTATATGCTTATTCATCAGATTTCCTTTCTTTTTTAGATTGATTTGTATTTATATCTTCAATAGACAATATTTATCTTATTTAATCATTAATGTTTTTAATTATAATTATGCTAACATATTTCTTTTATTTGCTTAACATTTTGTGATATTATTTCTTAAAATCATTGAACACTACATTATCTCAGCTTACACAGTATTTTTAAGTAGGAAAACATATTCCCTATTCCAGTTCTGCTATTTAAAATAGTGGCAGCACTTGATCAAAATTTATTAAGCACTGCCATTTGACATCTATTGACTACAGAAGCTTCCACTAGGTGGCAGAACTTGTGTAGGAGACAGATTTTTACTTGTTATTTTAATTTAACTAAAAGATATTTATTTATTTTTAATTGTGGGCAATTTATTCTTGATATTATGAATAGGTTTTAATTTAGTAATTAAAATTTTGTTTATTATGACTTCATGAATATTTTTCATATTATCTAAATCATTAAAGTCTTCAAATAGAATATTTGTCATGCTGATAGAGTCTGTGCTCAATGAAGTGAAAAGAACCTATTCTGAAAGACTTAGTATGGGAGGGTATAAATAAAAAAAGAAAAAGAAAAAAGGGGTGGTGGTATAAGAGTTATGTGAAAAAAATATTTAAATACTGTTAAATGTCAAAAACATTTGTGGTTTGAGATAAGGTTAGGAAGGCAAGAATGGATGATGGCTGTAGTATATATAGCTACTAGAGATAGTCAAACTATAATGGAGGGAAACAGTAGCTATGTACAAATGCCTAGTTAAGGATATACAGAGTTTCAAAGAAAAGAGGAAGAGAATAATGGAATAATGATTATAGGAATTATGAATGGCATATTGAAGAAATTGATGATGTAGGTAATAAAAATGAACAACTTTTGAAGAATTTTTGTCAGAGTAAATTTGAGCATTGGAAAGTTAGCAAATATTTATAAAAGACAATACTCATGGTCTAGAAATAATGTATTTCACACCATAGATTATGTATTAATAGAGAAAGAGAAATGAATAAAGTACGGAAAATTAAGGTGTTTGATAATGAAGAGAGAGTATGTAATAGTGATCATAACTTCTTTATAATAGAAATGGTAATAATGTGATAGATAATAAAAATAAAAGTAGAAATGATAGTGAAAAATGTGGATGGAGAGTGAATGATAAGAATAAGTTAGAAGAGTATAAAATAAAAGTTGAGCAATGATTGAAGAGTTGGGTATGAGTATAAGGACTGGTGTGTTGAAATAAAAAAAGTGGTAAATAGGGTTTAAGTGAGAATATTCAGAAGAATAAAAGTAATAAAAAGGTGAGAGTTAGTAAGAAAGAGAGAGAAAGAGCATGCAGAGAATATAAGTGTGCTATTAAGAACAAAGAAAGTGAACAAGATATTAATGTTAAATGGGAAAAGTACTTAGAAAAAAAAAGTTGGCTAAATTGTTGGAGGATATTAATAAAAGTGGAAGATATGAGAATAAAAAATGTTGGAATTACATTAAAAGAAGGAATGTAGGAAAGAGAGAGATAGTATTACTAGATGATGAGGGAATAGAGTGTAGCTCTTGAGAAGAATTAGAGATAATCTTAAATAGGTATGTAATGGATATAGAAAAGATGTTAGATGTGAAGGACAGAGAGATAGCAAACATGAAAATATATAGTAATGGGAATATTAGGTTTACAGAAAATGAACTGAATGAGGCAGGGAAGGAATTGAAAAGTGGAAAGGCAAGTGGTTTAGATGGATGGGCAGCAGAGATGGTAATAAATTTAAGGCATAGGGGCTAAAGTAAAACTATTATCATATTTTAATAAGATAGCACAGAAGAGAAATTTTCCAGGTAGTTGAAGTAATACAAGAGTGAGGCTACTATTTAAAGGAAAGGGTAAGGATCATAGAAAGTTAAACAATTATAGATTGATAGTGGTAACATCAGTTTAATATAAAGTTTTCTCATATATGGTGGTTGGAAGGGTTACAAAATGGATGAAAGAAAATAATATAGTGGGAGAAATGCAAAGAGGTTTTCGATCGGATAGGCATATAGAAAATAGTTTATTTGTAGTTACTGAAGCAGATGATCTGATGCTCAGATCCTGCTTCACAGCCCACATCCAATCTCCTACCACCCAACTGTATTTAAACCCGCCTTTATGCACGTATATACATAGCTAATAATATATATATATATATTTCTTTTGGTTAGTATTATAACATAAATCACATTAACACATATGTATTTTAATTTAAAAATATTTTATTTAATAATATTCTCATGTATATACGGGCGTAAATAATAAATATATATTATATTTCAGTGTAGGAGATTGTGACTAAATTAATAGTTATATATATATATATATGTATATTTCAGTGTAGGAGATTGTGACTAAATTAATAGTTATATTATATATATATATAAGGTATTATATATATGAAACTTATTATTTTTTTCATATATAATTTTGTAGCCAGAAATGTTGCAATCTTGTTAAGAAGTCACTCGAAAAACAATTACCCGGAAGACCCCTTAGATTAAAGTAAAAGATTATGAATTGGTAATAATAAAATAAACCCATTAGTGGAAATTATTTTAAAACAATCGTTCGAGAAACTGATAACAAACTTGCATTGTTTCAAACATCTTACTAGATAAGAATATCCGGTCAAACTATTCCAAATGAAACTTAAGTGCTTAAACTGCCTCAGGTCCAGCAGTAGTTGCTAAGTTACAGCTTCAAAATAAAAGTATATATACTGCTGGATTTGAATCCACAGGGAGGAGACCATTAAATAACTAAGTTGCTATACATATTCCACGCCAGTTTTAATTCTCACTCAATGTGTCATGAGTAGGAAATTTCACCTTGTCCCTCCGTTCTAATATGCTGTTCCCATGAATGAAGCTCTGCATCTTGTACTACTGAACTTTATGTATATTTTCCAGTGAAAGTGAAATGCTATCTCTCAAATAATAATGCTACCCTAGATCTAGCGGAATAATACCGATGGACTGATTCCTAGTGAAATGCTCTTCCAAATAATCAAGATAAAAGAACTTTGACCGCTTATAATTCCTAAATCCTGCCTTCTTTGTAATATTTATATTTTAAATCATCTATATTAAATGTCTTCAAATATGTATTCTATAACTGTATATAACTAATCTATATTAAGCCTCCTATAAAATGTTTTTCTTTTTCTTTTAATTCCAAGTGGCAAATAATTTTCATTTTATTTATGTATTTATATTTTAAAATAAATGCCAATAGTATTCTAAAATCACCAGCATATAATTCATTTTCGTTTCCCCACCCATCATTTACTGGGTAAATAATTTATAATTTGATCAAAACAAGTCTTATTCGACTTGCCCAGGTGCTCGCGATTTTAGATAAATAAACTAATTATATTTTTTATGTTTACTGTAGAAAAACAGATTTGACATCTGTTTTTCACATTCTCCTTCCTAAATAATGCGCTATCTTTTATTCTTAAATTATATTATATATGTAAAACCCATCTTAGCTATTACCACCACCCACTTATTTTGTAATAATTTATATATTTTCACAAGGGCATTGATTAACCAAAATTGAGATTTATTAAATGTGTAAAAAGTAATGAATAATATTAAGTAACATAATGTAAGGGGGAGGGGGATCTTGAGATCTTAGTTTTATATTTAAGTATTATTATTACCCATGTTTGCTTAATGAAGCCATATCATTATGCCAAATATTTCATAATTTATGGGCAATAAATACGTTTCAATAATCTTTAATCTTTAGAATTATGTTTATTTTATATTATTAAGCGTTTCGTGCATAAAGGCCATTTCATTTTATATATGTTCGTGCTTCTCTCTCATATGGAGGTCATCGCACAGTCGAGCCCCATCGTCGTTCTCACTGTCCTTAAATCAGGCTGTAAAAACCACCTGGGGAACATCCACGGTCTTACGAGCATACTTTATATGGGGATCGCTCTGGAAAAACCAGCCCGATAATGACATAGCTGGCTGCCCTTCATCTCAATACTGACCCTGGCTATGTTGCAGAAGAAATCGGTCAACTTCATTCTTAGAATTCATGAAGCACACTCCAGGATCCATAATTGGACCAACCCAATCAGCCGCCATGCACGCACCACCTTTCAGTGTCTTATTAGTCACCCAGAAGTATTCATAAGCCGTAATGAAATGATTTCTGTAAACAGACATATTTCCATTAGTTTAATATAAGTATTAATGCGATAGATTTAGTATCGTTTATATAATTATTCATTACCCATCCCGCGCATTAATTATCTATAACTCAAATTAATCATAATGTTGAATGTAATTAAATATAATATCTGCTTGTAAAATTATTATTGTTTAAATTAAGTAAATACTCTTTTTGTCTCTGGGGGTGTAATAGTATTCCAACAATGTATTCTAATAGCGCTAATTCATTTAATCACACACACATATATATATATTATTGGCATAGCCGCAATTATAATGTTATCATTAAATATGAATCAAACACATATATATAATACTCACGAGGCTAATGTCGGCTAAATAACCTGACATAATTTTGTTATTAATAAATTTTATATATATCAAACTCGAACCATTGCTTTCTTTTAGTTAAGTTAAAATATTAAGTTATTACTTAAGCTCAAATATGACTAGATGATCTCCGCTCAATACATAATTAATATGCTAGGTCTTGAGCCTTCATTGCTCATAAAATATAGCTAGTTATTAAGTTATTCTATCATATAAGTTTAGCCTAGAGTCTTTTTTGTGTCACCGATGATCGATGCTGGCAGATGAGAAGTAAATTAATCGATGTCGTCGGGATTGTTGCTCATAATGTTATAGATCTGGGAAATAGGTAAATAGGGCAGAGTTCATGAGTGTTCCTGACCTGTGTATCTTGTGCATGATTGGATTTGAGGTACTTTTGCCTAGATTCTAGATCTTGTTACGTGAACATACAAATCCGACCGGCACATTACACAACTTATGGATATGGGTAGGAATACAGGTAGACACTTATATATAATTTTTATAGATATAGAGAATGTGTGTGATAGAGTAAATAGAAATAAATTATTTATAAGTTTAGTTAATTTGGAATATAATTTTTATAGATATAGAGAATGTGTGTGATAGAGTAAATAGAAATAAATTATTTATAAGTTTAGTCAATTTGGGAATGAATGGAACTTTAGTGGCTATTATTAAGTAATTATATGAAAATAATTACTATACATTGATCAATATTGTAGGGGATATAAAATCAGTTAAAGTTAAAAATGGGGTGGGGCTAAGGCAAGGATTCCCTATGTCACCTATTTTGTTTTTGTTGTATTTGAGAGAAATGGAGAGAGCAATAGAAGGATTAGGGAGAGGGATAGAGATACTGTTAATAGGTAGCAATGGAGTATATACATTGTCAGGTCTTTTATTTGTGGATGATTTGTTTTTTATACGCAGAAAGAAGAGAAGATATGAAAGTTATGCTGAGGACAAGCACAAGGGTGGGTGAAGAGATGAGGATTAAATTTAGTGAAGAAAAATCAAAAGTAATGATAATTAATACTGGGGAAAGAGAAGATAAAATTTTTTTATTGGGGGATATAAAGTTAAATATGGTGAATAGATATAACTATTTGGGAATAGTCTTAAATAATCAGAGAAATTTCTTGGATGAATGGGAGAAAAAATTGACAAATAAAGCAAAGAAAAGAAAGGGATTGATAAAGAAATTAACAGGGTTTTCATATAATAAATATGATGTAACCAGAATTGTATGGAAAGGAATGGCAGATTACTTAGAAAAAGTACAAAGAGAAGTAAGAGATGGAGATATGTAGATGGTGAAGGAGGCAATTAAAAGAGAAATGGGATGATCATGTTTTTATATGAGAGCTGCAAAAAGGAAAATGTTCGGTAGATTGCAGTTTATGGATAATAAAAGAATAACCAAAGTAGTATTTAATTGGATTACAAGTAAAGAGTAGGCAACAAGATTGATGAGAAAAGTAATGCAGACGATTTGGATAAAGAATTTATGTCAGTATACTTGTACAAAAGATGGGATTATTGTGTTAGGAGAATTGTTGAGGTTTTTTTTATAGATAGACAACTTCCACATTTCTCCATTCTTTTTTATTTCATAAATAATTTCATATAAATAAAGATACAATAAAAGACAAATAACCCCCCAAGATGTATTTCGTGCTGAACCAGCACTCATCAGTTGGGCCATGACGTCATCTCTCATATATATCTTTATTACATGAAGAGTATTTATATAGAGTAAATTGTCTCATTTTTTATTTTCAAGCATCAATTTACTCCACTCCCAACTTTTATGTTATCAACTTTTTGATAAATACATAAAAATGACTATTATGAGTGTTATAGTAGTAAGGAATGGGATAGAAGAATAGATGCATTAATAAATAATAGGAAGTTGGAAATATGGAGATCTAGTCTGGAGAGTAAAAAGAGTTTAAATATATATAGAATTAAACAGAATATTGGGTGTGAGTTAATTTATGATAATAGCAAGGAAAGTAGTTTACTGTTTAAGCCTCAAACAGGATCTTTAGCAACAAGGAAATATACACTTAAATAGAAAAGTGTGGGTGATTTAGTCTGCAAGTTGTGTAAGGAAGGCATGGAAAATATTAAGCCTCTGTTGATTCAGTGTAAATGCTTGAAAGCAGAAAGATTACAAATAATGAAAGTTATGGAAGACTAAATATAAACAAAGTGATATACAGAAAGTGGGTTATTGGTTTTTATGCTGGGTTTGGAAACAGATAAGAGGGATTTAGATATGAAGGCCATGGAGTTGACAAAGATTATGTTGTGGAAATGCAATGGAGCAGGATATGGAGAAACTTAGGGTGGGGAATGGAAAGAGAAGGTAAAGTGACTAACAGGTTTCTCTGGACATAGTTGCTGAGAGATTCCTGACTCTGTATAAAGAGAAGTCACAGTACATCACACCACATAGATATTTATAGAAGTAAGCAGAATATTGGATGTGAATTAATTTATGATAATAGCAAGGAAAGTAGTTTACTGTTTAAGGCTCAAACAGAATGTTTAGCAACAAGGGAATATACACATAAATGGAAAAATATGGGTGATTTAGTCTGCGAGTTGTGTAAGGAAGACATAAAAAATATTAGGCAGCTGTTAATTAAATATAAATGTCTGGAAGCAGAAAGGGTTCAAATAATAAAGTTGTGGAAGAATAAATGTAAACAAAGTGATTATACATAAAGTGAGTTATTGGTTTTTATACTGGGTTTAGAAAAAGATAAGGGGAATTTAGACCTAAAGGCCATGGAGTTGTCAGAGATTATGTTGTGGAAATGGGATGGAGCAGGATATGGGAAAACTTAGGGCAGGAAATGGAAAGGGAAGATAAAGTTATTAACAGATTTCTCTGGGCATAGTAAGCTGAGAGATTCCTGAATCCATATAAAGAGAAGTCACAGTACATCACATCATATCATGAAGCAAAGAAAAGAACGAATAAATACGTTTTTTTTATAAAAATCAAAAACTAAAAAAAAAGTTTAAAAATACAATTATAAAACAAATCTTAAAATAATATATCTAGCAATCAAACCAAAGCAGAAGAATTACAAAATAAAGACATACAATAAGTAGGATTACTATATCATTCCATAAGAAGTTAAACTAGTGATGATAAATAACATTTTGTAGCTTATGTTTTTATTTTGTTTTGGAAATTATCAGAAGCATCTCACAAATAAGCATGGCTATTCCAACTCCTCCCAAAAGTGAAACAGAAATATCAATGCTATATTAGGAATGAGTTTTGCAATATCTGTACAAACCAATTTATGAATCACAAATACATCTGCATACTGAACATGTTCTTATATTTATCTTATTTGATATTTTATGATACCATTTTTAAATTTCTTCTGTAGAAATATTTTTTTTCTGAAATACTTTAAAACCATGTCTAATAGTAATTCTCTAATGTATTTTATTATCTATCCCATTTTCTCAATGAAAATAACCAACATAGCACTTATTTAGAATGTATTTAAAGATAATCCTTATAATATAAATGGGGTGTATTTCTGCCATGAAAATTATATCCAAGTTCACTCTAAAATATCCTTTTAAGAAATATTGTATTGTCCAATTATTTCATATATCCAACCCAACAAAGATGTAACTTACTCTAAAGAATCACATCCAGGAAGTTAAAGGGTATGCATCAATTAAAAATTCTTATGGAAAAATGGTTTTAATATTATGATTTTGCTTATCCCAACCTTGGTTCAAGCAAGAGATCAGAAGGCAAACAAAAAAGGCCAGACTTTTGGTTGTTTGAATTACAATTATGAAAATACTGTGGAGGATGATGTTTTTTTTAATGAGAATACTCCATTGCACAAATTATTAATAAAGATAACATGGAATTAGAGCAAATAGATCCTGGATGTTTGGTGTAAAGCAAAGAATTGATTGCCTTTATTTATTTATATCACAACAGGATGGAGCTATCCTGCTTTCCATTAATGAAATGGATTATTTACATGATTCAGTAATATACTTTGATAAATTCCTGCCTTATATAAATTTAAATGCTAAAAATTCTATTATTATACTGTCAATCACTAGAAGTATTAAATGAACTCAATGACAGGACTCCTTACACACTTTCTCAAAAATTCTTAACTTGAAACCAAACATAAAATTTTAAAATAAAGGAGAATCACTTCTCAGTAATCTTTTCAACTCTAACTAAACTATTTATGCCAGAAAATAAGAAATGAAACAAGCCTATTTCTTCATTACCTTCATGAATGACATTCCTTACATTTTTTTGCACTTAAGTCAACTGATAAAATCCAATTGGTAATTGCTTTATGTAATTTTTTATGAATTTATATTTGGCATCATTGCTAAAATGTAATATACTTCCAAGGTTTTACTTCCTACAGTTTTTGATATAAATGTAACTTTAATTGGCATACTTTTTTTTATAGCATCTACTTGTTTCTTTTATATTTCTTGCATGTGAACATTTTTTTGGGATTCTTATTTATTATGGATTTTTTACCCCAATTATGTTCTAACAGATCGTATGGCTTCATTTTTGTATTGTATGCTTGTTAGATCTTTACTTCGGTTCAATATAAAATTGGTTTTGTAATTTAATTTTTTTTTATGCAGTTATATTTGCCTCATCATTAATTTAACTTTTTACAGAGACTTGTATTGATCTCATTTATTGAATGATTTTTTTTTATAATCATTATGCATTGGTTTGATGACATTGTTGTTGTTGTTGTTATTATTATTATTATTATTATTATTATTATTATTATTATTATTATTATTATTATTATTATTATTATTATTATTATTATTATTATTATTATTATTATTATTATTATTATTATTACTGTTTTGATTTTTTTATGAAAAATATAAAACTTATTCAGTAAATTTTTTTTGCTTCTTTGACATTTAGATGGTATCTCCATCTTATAGGTGGAGTATAGGCTCTACGAGCACCATGTTTTCTTTATTATAATTTTTTGGGAAACTTACGTTTTGTTCCCAAGCATTATTAAAAATTTTTATGCCACAGACTTATAGGGATCATTTTCATTCTTAAAAGGTTGTTTGCTTCTTTTTGAATGTTTTCAATTAAAGAAACTTGTAAACCTTTTTTTTTTATTAAAAAAAAATTCAACATGAGACAATGCGTCATGGAAATAGGTTTTATTTCTTCTTCATAAAATAAATAGAAATATATAGAACATATATTAAAATAATTAGAACATATATTAAATATATTTTTTTGGGATGAGCTAATATAGAAATAATAGAACATTTTTTTTTAATTAAAAAGAGATATTTTAAAATTATTTCGTCTTTTAAATTTACAAATTATTAAATAAAATTGATTTTAATTAATTGTTTTAATTTTGCCTTTTTTTTTTAAAAAAAAAAATTTCTTGCATTAAAATTTAAAAAGGTCATGTAACAATTTAAACATATAAATGGATGTATATATTTGCATTTTTTTTAAAAAAAATGTAAATCAGAATAAATATTTTTTTAAAAAAGCTTATTGATAGTAAACTTAATTTAATATTTTAATCATTATATATATTTATTTCAGAATAAGTTAAAAATTAATTTAATAGATTGTATTTTTTTTTCTCCGTATGTCATAGCATCGGCCGGGAGGCGAACCCGCAATAACGGCCTGTGCTGCTAACAATGCTTGGCTTAATAGATTGTATTTAAATTGTTTCTTTATGCCTACTTATATAATCCTATAATATAATTATGTGATTATTTTACATATATGAATTAATTCATTTTATAGTTCAGTGATTCAGAATCTTTAAATAATACCTAGAAAAACATTTAGAATTCAACCTTATATTTTATTTGTAATAAAAACAAATTTAGTTTTAAAGTACAAAATATTTTATTTTATTATTAGCATCTTTTGAATATATTCTTTATGTAAAGATAAAACTGAACAGTCTTAAAAGTATTTATATAATAAGAGCAATCTCATACATTATTATTTAATACAAATATACAATTTATTTTTGTTCTAAATTTTTTAAAACAGTTCTTTACATTTTTTTCAAAGGTTTCATATTTCAAATAATACTAAAAAAACACTTTATTATAAATATATGCATTACTTTTTGAAATTAAAATAAAAAATAAAGAAATATATATATATATGTCAAATGCATTTGAAATTAAAATAAAAAATAAAGAAATATATATATATATGTCAAATGCATTGACCGGGCAGCTATACTAATCACTAAGCCATCAAGGCTTGACATAAAGAAATCTATTTGAATTTGAAAATGATACAGTTAAAATATTATTAATATAGTACTCTTGAATCCTGAATCTATCCAGATTAAAATAATTTAAGGATATACTTATTCCTTGTTAAAATTTTTCCTGTCTTTAAAGTACCAATACACTTTGAGAAATTTAAATTTCCAATATAATATATAATAGATTTGAAATAAATTGTATTTAAGTACATTCCATGTGTTTTATGTATGAATAAAAATTACTAATTAGTTTCCAATCCTTTTTTTATTTTCTCATAATGTATTTTTTAAAACTGTTTTAAGTTTAAATCATCTTTTTTAGAATTATGTTTTTGCTCTCAACTCTTTAGAGAAGTTTTCATTTTGGTACATATAAAAAACACACCCATCTTATTAATTTATAACTAATTGATGCACTTTTTAATGCGGTTGTTAAATATGTGTTCATCGTCATCATTTTTGCTTATTATTAATCCACTGCAGGATAAAGTTCTGTCTCTCCAAATTGAATCCATCTTCCACAATCTCTAGCCTCTCTTTTCCATAACATCCAAATACACTTTCTTATTTCATCCATCCATCTCACATGTGGTCTCTTTCTAGGTCTTCTACAGTCTTTTGAAATCCAGTTATCAACTGTCCATCTGTTATCATCTCTTTAAGCAATATATTCAGCCCAACTCCACTCTAGGCTCTTAATTTTTTCAATGATGTCAGTAACACCTGTTGTTCTCTCACCTATATATTTCATTTTTGATCTTTTCTGGTTACATATGTTCGAGATCATTTATTTTTTGCACATGTATGTGATCTTGTGTATTGGTTGTATAAGATGGAGTGAAAGTCTGGGTTCAAATTTCTTCTAAGACTGTATTAAGTAAAATCAAAAAATAATATATTTTGCAACAAAAATAATTTATTTATCAAAACAGTATCAGTTATTTACTAAATCATTGACAAAATGTACACAGAAATGAAAATCCATGGTAAGTGTTCGCATTAATTTTGGATTTGCCATTACAAGTATATATTAAATAAACTATAAATATTTTGCAATAAAAATGTGTATTAAATATAAAAAAAGCAAAGTGTAGTCCATGCACAAAATGTGTATTAAATAAATATAAGCAATATATATATATTCACAGTAAATTCAGTAATAAATGCAAATACTGTATTGATGTGATGTGATGCACTGTAAATTCGAAATGAAGTGCTGCCATCTGTAATAAATTTAATTTCTGTGTACATCTGTTTGTTTTCATTACATTTTTTTAATTCAATAATTGATTATGTTTTGATAAATACATTATTTTTTATTTCAAAATATATTATTTTCTTTACTTTATTTAATATGTGCTTGTAATAATGAATTCAAGACTAAATGCAGATATTTTATGTTTATCCATTATTTGTCTTTCACTCAATGATAAGTACTATGTGGGTCAATAAAGCTAGTAGACTGTATGCTATATTAGCAATAAAATTTTAAAGGGTATCTTTGCAATTTTGTCTGGATGACAAAAGTTGCAACATATAGGAATACAAATTAATAGTTTGTTACATGTACATGAATCACACATATTTTTAATTATTGATATTGTTGAGTTATTTTTGTCTCTATTACTGCCAGATATAGAGATTACAATTTTTTAAACATACAAGTAACTTTATATATTTTTGTTGGTTTTTAAATGCTGAAAATCTTTCATACTAACTGTCATCATCTTCAGAGTTTATTACATTCACTCACTAACTAGAAAAAAAAAAAAAAACTTTCAACTAAGTTATAAATTCTTTCTGCATACTAATAGGTTATTTCGTTTTATTTTGGCTTTTACATTTTTTAAAAAAATATAACAAATTTAAGAATTTATGAATTTTAAAAGTAATAATAAATAAGTTTCAGTGTTAAATAGGCGATCAGTCATCTCATTTTGCCTCATATTTTAAACATAGAAGTAATCAATAAAGCAAGTCATATATAGCTTGACATTGCTTTTAAAAAGCTTGTAGTTACAAAAATGTAATATAGAGAGCGTACCAATAGCTCAAACAAGCTCTTATTAAGAAGTGCAGTAAGAGAAAATATTTAAAATCTTTATCTAGAATATTCTTATCCCCAGACCAATTATTTTCGAGCTTATGGCTTACCTCAGTGAGGAGTTAGAACATTCAGACACTATATATTTTTTTATTCACGCTACTATTTTTAATAGTATATAGAATTATAACTTTATTATTTTAGTTTTAAATTAATAAAAAGTAAGTAGTTTCTAGTGTAGTGACTATTACAATTATTGTTTGACATATCTGAGATTTGATATTGTCACATGTCATGGGAGTTAAGGTTCAGGGCCCCTATAGTAGTTGGATTTATCTGCTTTAGAAACAAATCTCATCACCCTTTATTTACATACTTATGTCTAACTAACTTTGCTGCTATTGGCTACAAAATTTATGCATGCAATAGAAGAAATGAAAGAGTTAATAAAATTAAAAATAAATCTACCTCCAGGTTGGAATCATTCCAGATTTCTTAAAGAGCTGATATCTTGGGGTGGGGGGGATTTCTTACTCTAAATAATTATGAAAGTTATATGGAGTTAAAAATATAAAATAAAATAAATTATGTTAGAAATGGGAAAATCGATCGATGATAATCAAGCAGCTGATTGTTAACTTTTCTAGTAAAGATACATATATTCTACTTCTGTTTGTAAATTAAAATTAGAACATTATTTGTTTAAATTTTTTTCTAAAATTTTTCACAAAACTTATAACTTTATTCAAAATAAATTTGATGAAAACAATTTTACAAAATTTGAAATGTACAGTATATTATGATAATACATGGTAAGTGATGAACTCAAAAAATTTAATGGGATTTAAAGTTTGGGATTAGTAAAATGACCTTCAAGTATGAGGGTTAAATATGATTAACCCATAAGAGAAGTACAACAAAAAGTATTTTTTGCTGCTATGAAGGACGTGTTTAGGTTCTTTCTCTTTTTATATAGTTCTATCTTCAACTACTTAGATGATATAGGTTCTCATTATCATAATATTTTCATATCATTAAACATATTTCTGTATTAACTTTGCTATACTGAATGAATTTTTGAAGTCATATCTTTATAATTATATAGTAGCAATTCTATGTGCAAACATGTATGAATATGTAAAGTGTGTTATTGTTATTTTATTATTGGTAGTGAGAATGTCACTACCAATGATAAAATAACAATAACACAAGTTTAATAGATGAATGGAGTTTTTAATTATGGTTTTACATATGGTAGAATAATCAGAATAATTTTGAAACTAAAATTTTGGGTAAAAGTTTCACTTGGAAAATGATAATTTACTTGGGAATCTCTAGATAACCTCTCCACAAATGTGGAAGAATCTAAAAAAGTTGTCAAAAATTGTTTGTCTCACAAAATCAGGACAAGTCAATGCACTTGGTGGATTTTTTATTAAATGATAGAAGCAGTGAGAATTGTGATGAAAAAGAAAATAGTCATCATAATGAAGATATTTAATTTTTTTTTTTTAAATACAGATATGTAAGATTGCCAAATTTTGCTTGAAGGGTCTCTAAGATCTGAACATAACATAATGCTTATAATTAGAGAGTTATCAAGATTTAAGTTTTAATATGGTTCTATTAGTGAACAAGTAAAAAATTTAAATGAACATATAGATGGGAATAAATTAAAAAAACCCATTATATTCAGTAAAAATGACCATATGGCATTAAATTCTTTATGATAACAGTATTGTTATCTTCTATTCTTGAAACTCCTAAATATTCCAATAAGAAGCTAATGATATTAAAATTGATTTTTAGAATAATATTTATGTATATTTATTAAGTCTTTATAAACTAATGCTACAGAAGAAAATTCTTAGAAGGAACTTTTTTATTTCTTATTTGAGACTACTTTTAAGCAATAAAAGCAACAAAAAAGAACATTGCATATTACATAAATTGACTATAACAAACACTTTGTTTAGACAGAAAAATTATTTCACAAAAGAATCTGGATGCAACTGTACTCAGAAATAGCATTTAATAAATGAATAGTTACAAGTAAGATGATAAAGGAAATCAATATTACACACTGATTAAAAGAAGCAGATTATTGAAAAGATTATGAATTTATATTTAATGAGATTAATTAATAATGTCATTAAAGTATATTCAATATCATATATATTGCTAAACATCACATGATCACCATCTCCTCACTGACAAAGGCCACAAGTCAGAATTAGTCTGAGGATATTGGATGAATAGGCACTAGATGGGGATTTTATGCATAAGCCTTCTGGCCTCCATTGATTACTCTAGTTGGCACAGGGTGGCACTACTGTATGAAGAGTTTTGCCTGTTTAATATCATATTTATTGGTAAAAAATTTAATGCATTTTTTAAGGGTAAAAAACGATTATTTTTTTTTAAAGTTTCAATTGCTATTAATTTCGAATTCAAGTTAATCGTGTTGTACAGCATTTTAATGCAAAGTTACATTTGTGGAGTTCTATAAAATAAAATTTTTACCGAGTCTTTGATAATGATTTATCTAAAAAGAAACAATTATCATGCTTTAATTGGTTGAATAACAAAAAGAATATCAAACTTGAATGATTAGCGAAAGGAGCTAAGATTAATTGTTGAATTAATTATGTAGATCAAATATAATCATTTGTTCATTATGATTACGTTTATAATTTTTTCCTGCATTGCAAGAAATATTTGGATGTAAAAACATATATTATTATTATTTTAAATAAATTGAAGTATTTTTGTAAATATGACTACTGATATTTTGAACAGATTGGAAAGAGTATTTTAGATTTATGATGCAAGAATTCATCTAACATGTCCATTTATACTTGAATATTTAGTTTGACAAAGTTAGAAAACTTTAAAATGGAGGCACTTATAGAATAACTAAAGAAATTTTCAAATATCTCTGACTATTAGAGGTTTTTAAGATTGGATGATCCAAAATCAATTTGTCAACTAATAATCTTAAAGATGCTTCTATTGTTTTAATTTATAAAAATAAAAAAAGATACCATTTGTATTTATTATAGCAAAAGTATTTTCAAGGAATTTTCTAATTGATAAAATATTAGCAAAACAAAATTCGGACGCAATGTAAACATATGTTTTACAGATAGGCAAATAAAAAAAGTGTTCCAAACAAAATCATGATACATATATATATAATTTTAGGAGAATCTCTCCTTGAAGTAAATAGTTTTTAAATAGATAATTGCTGTAGATAAAGAGCAGATCAAATATACATTTATCACTGTAATAATAATAACAATAATAATGGTTTTGTAATTAACTAAAAAAAGTAAAAGATAGCTACTGGATGATTGCATTAGATCCTAAGATCTAAATATAGTGCAAAACTCCTCACTGATGAAAGCCACAAGCTAGAAAACTAGTCTGGGGATATTGGCTGAAGAAGCACTAAATAAGGATTTTATGAACAAACCTTCTAGCATCCTTTGATTACACTGGGTTGCACTACTCTATGAAGAGTTTTGCATCTGTTTTAACAGCTTGCATAAGCAAAGTGAATAATGATCATGTGATGTTTGGTAGAATTATATATATATATATAATCACTAGATGGAGCTTACCAATAGCTCTAAACAAGCTTTGTTTTTATAAGTGCCGAAAGAGATAGAATTCAAAATCTCTATCATTATTCAGACCACCAGACCAGCTGGTTTTGAGCTTATGGCTCATGTCAGTGGAGGGCTAGGAGTCTAGAAATTATATCTAAAGTACTAACTCAAAAGTCAGCACTTACAAAAGATGCTTCTATCAATTTGAAAGCATGAACTTATCAGACATGTAAATGTCTTCAAATCCAGCTTGACAAACTAGATAGCTATATGGGTCTGAATTCAGCTCAGTTTCACCATATAGTAATAGCCTCTGCAATATAGTGAAACTGAGCTGAATTCAGACCCATATAGCTATCTATTTTGTCAAGATGGATTTGAAGATATTTACGTGTTTGATAAGTTCATGCTTTCAAATTGATAGAAACATCTTTTATAAGTGCTGCTTATTGAGTTAGTATTTTAGATCTAGTTTCTAAACTCGCAGCCCTCCATTGACATGAGACATAAGCTTGAAACCAGCTGGTCTGGTGGTCAGAATAATGATAGAGATTTTGAATTCTATCTCTTTTGGCACTTATAAAAACAAGGCTTGTTTAGAGCTATTGGTAAGCTCCATCTAGTGATCATAAAATGCAAGCTTAAAAAAAAAGTTATAAAATTTATAACTTGTTTTAATTATTATATATATATATATAAAATAATGAGATATTATTTTATATAGCGCTATGTTTTAATACTGTAATAGTAATATTAGCGATTAAGCCAATACACATGCGCTTTGAGATTTGATTTAGTTAATCAAAAAGATTTATAGTATTGATGTAATTAGATGATTATCCACTGAGATTTGATCATATTATAATGATACTTTATGACTGTATAAAATAAATTATTATTACTAATACTACATTTAATATTTTTAATGTTTTTTCCATGTAAGAAGAAGTATTATTATTGTATTAAACCACTAAACATCACATGATCACTATTGTATTTAAGTTACTATGCTTTAATAATAGCTTTATCATAGTTTAATTACTGTTGGTGGAAATTCTAAGGGATATGACATGAAAATTGGTATTAAATAGTGATGTATATTATATTTAACTCTATATTTTATTTTTAAGTTAGTGATCAGTGAAACAGACTTTAGGTACATTCACAAAGCTCCATCAATCTCTGAGTTTAAAGTTGGTTTTTTGAATGGATTAAAAGTAAAGGTGAAATCATCTCACTGCATCTAGATTTTTAATGTACTGATGATTGTTTTATTCTTTCTATATCAGATTGTGATATATAAAATGTTTTTACTATTATGAATACAGTATTTAAAGATATTGGTTTATTAAATTTATCTTCAAAAGCTCAGTCAAGAATAGAAGAAAAAATGACAATGTTTTCTTGAAAGAATGGCTATTAGTATAAGAATGTGGATTACTTCAAATATTTTGTTGATTTTTTTTTAGCTAAAAAAACAAGCTAAGATATTGTGGCACAGCAAAAGAACTTTCATATATTACTACCATATTTATAAGTTAAAGATATGTTTTGAAATTATCTCATTGCAACTGTTTTTTAAATATAAATAAATAGCTTCAACAAATGCCAATGCATTTTTAAAGTTAAAAAAATATTTCTCTAACTTGTCCTTCTTCATATATTAGCAGAAGATTGTATTTCAATATAGATATAGTATTTTAATATAATGATAGAATTACTGCAACTATATAGAACTATATATGTGTCAACATATTGTATGGATGTCAGACATAGATTATCTTTATAATGTAAAGAAAGGGAAATAATAATATATGTAAACTTTATAATATTCTGAAAATAGAGTATATCTTTTTGTTTATTGGATGAAAAAGTAAATGTTTGTTAGACTGGGTATATGAATCAAAATAATATTAATCAATTTCCTAAAGTAGTGTTTTATAAAGAACTTGAACATCACATGATCACCATTTCTTCAGCTTGCTTATAACTGTTATTAAAACAGGCAAAACTCTCTATACATATTGCCATTCAATGCAAGCCAAAGTAATCAATGGAGGGTTGTATTAAATCCTAAGATCTAGGTGCAGTGCTCTCAGATCCAAGGCTCCTTACTGACAAAGGCCACAATCCAGAAACTAGTCTGGAGGTATTGAATGAGTAGGAACTAGATAGGGATTTTATGCTCAATCCTTCTGGTGTCCATTGATTACTCTGGCTTGCACTGAGTGGCATTACATATAAAGATTTTTGCCTGTTTTAAGAGCTTAGCCATGGCTTTTGTGAGAAAAGCCAAAATACTTTATTTTTAAAGTAAGACTAAGTGAGCAATATTATTTGCTTTCATTTGAAAAATTTGGCTGAAGATAGAATATTGGAATATCATGAGAGAGTCATAAGTAGAAAACCTTGTTTTCCAGAAAACAAAGTTTGGTTAAAAGATGTCACTACAAGATGTTAAATAAAAAAAACAGACTAAAAACTAGCATGTCATGTATGTGGATAATTCTCCATTTTGTAATGGGTATGTATAGTTACTATACAATTCAAGTATACTCATTTATAATGATCACTATTTTTTGAAAAATATATTTTTTGACTTTATTCTTACAATGCTAGATTATTATTATCATCATCATCATCCAATTTAAATGATAACAAAGAATTCCAAATTATCAACATAAAAAAATCAAGCGAATGAGAAATGAAATAACTAAACAAAGTTAGTTTATCTATGTTTGCCTTTACAAATAGTTATACTCCAAATTTTATGATTACAAAAAAAATTTGAATAATTAATTTATTTTAGTTATAAAATTTACTAGAAAAAATGACTAAATTTCACTGTGTATTTCATTCAATGTATTTAAAAAAAATGAAAATATTTTATATACAGTGGAGTTATGATATCCAGTATATTTTGTTCTAAGCTCTTTTTGAATAAATCATGCATTGTATACAATAACTGTTTTTTTTATTAATAAGTTTTTTTTATAATAGAATATATATTATTTAATGAACTGCAAATATGCAGTACTTTTTAATATGCATATGTAAATAACACAGATGCTTTTTCATATTTACAATGAGCATATATAAATTAAGATTGTAGTATAAATAAAATTTAAAAGATAATGTAATTATTAATAAAAACTGAGAAAACACATACATATACATATATTTACTGCATACGTGTTCACTCATTTACATGCATTCAAAAATTAAAAATAATAAAAAACTTTATGAATCATATCTTTATTTTGTTTAAAAATAAAATGAATAATGAGGTGTAGAATTTTATTTAAATTAAATGTGCTCCGGATATATATATATATATATATTGTAACCCGACCACCACACAACCCTTTATTACCTCGGTTGTAACAATTTCCTGATGAGCATGTTGCAGGAAGGAAGTATCAATTGGCATTACCCAATGCAGATGTTACCCCCCCCCAACAATATTTTCTGCTCATCAGAGGATGTAGAACCATAGAGGCTGGAAGCATCTAGACATTTATATGTTTGGTTTTCCAAATGGCACCACTAGAGTTCCATCTCACTACAACCTGACTTACCTAGGTCTAGTTATGCCAGACATAGCTCAGAGGCATGAGATTCTCATGAACAAGTGCAATGAATGATGAGTGATGTAATAAAAACAAAAAATAGAAATGAACAACTGGATAACTAAGATTAATTTTAAATAACAATAGTTTTATTTAATAACAAATTTAAATAAAGGTCCATCAAGCAAAAGATTTCTATATGACTTTAAAAAAAAGAAAATGTAATCTGCTGAGAGTATAATAAAGTCCTTCTCTCAACAGTTCTTTAACAGTTTATATCTGTAATCATTTAGTTATTGAACAGAGAGGAGTGTGACATATTGAGACAACAGAGAGAGTAATGAAGACAACTGATAGCATTCCATTTAATTCAGGATTCCACTTAATTCATCATATAGTTAATTCAACAAACATTTTATTTATTGTCCATTGTGTATCTGAATTTGCACAATTACAAATACTTCATTTACACAATTATAAATATAATACTTTAATAACTGAAACACAGGCTTGTTATATACCTGTGGCTATATATATGTAATATAGGGTATATGAGCACAGACTTTTACACCACCCACCTCTCTCCACTCTATCTAATAACACTGTTACACCTAAACACATATATGCTGAAAAGATAAATAATCACCAATATACGTATTTCATGCTAAACCAGCAATCATCAGTTGGTCCAGACTATCATTTTACACACATATATAGTATAAGTGCTCAGATATATATTAAGATAGACTATCCTCATAGTTTAATGGACAGGCTTCAATCCACTCCACACTCCAACTCTGCAACCATCCATCCAATTGAAAATCTGATGATGGAATGCTCAAAGGCCACCCTGAGGCTGAAATTATTGTCACACCCATGTTGACCTAAGGTCAATCTGGACCCCACATGTACAGGACATAATCCATTTAAAACATATGCAAGGATGGGCAGACATCTCTATAATGTAATAACTGAAACACAGGCTTTTTATATACCTGTGGCTATATATATGTAATATACACAGACTTTCACACCATCCACCTCTCTCCACTATATAATAACACTGATACACCTAAACACATATATGCTGAAAAGATAAATAATCACCAATATACGTATTTCATGCTAAACCAGCAATCATCAGTTGGTCCAGACTATCATCTTTACACACATATATAGTATAAGTGCTCAGATATATATTAAGATAGACTATCCTCATAGTTTAATGGACAGGCTTCAATCCACTCCACACTCCAACTCTTCAATTGGATGGACGGTTGAAGAGTTGGAGTGTGGAGTGGATTGAAGCCTGTCCATTAAACTATGAGGATAGTCTATCTTAATATATATCTGAGCACTTATACTATATATGTGTGTAAAGATGATAGTCTGGACCAACTGATGATTGCTGGTTTAGCATGAAATACGTATATTGGTGATTATTTATCTTTTCAGCATATATGTGTTTAGGTGTATCAGTGTTATTAGATAGAGTGGAGAGAGGTGGGTGGTGTGAAAGTCTGCACTCATATACCCTATATTAAATATAATAATTATAATTTGCACAATTATAAAAATTTTATTTACAGTCCACTGTGTAACTGAATTTGCTCAATTACCAATATTTTGTTTACAGTCCATTGTGTAACTTGGTATGTATCCAATAATAGGGCAATATGAGTTAAAGAATGCAAGTTCTTTAACAGTTTATATTTTACCTCTAATTCAAAGTTCCAGTTCATTTTAAGTATGTATATTTCTTCATATAAGTTGATTAGCAGCTGCATTTATTTATTAGCCAGTTAGAGTTATCTGTAATAGCTCAGTATTTCTGACTCTTCTATGTATATTTATTTGTAAATCAATAATATCAATCATTATAAGTATTCGTTTTTTTTAGTTTATTTTAATTCAAATGTATCTGTAGATGAGAAGTCAATCCTTATTAAAAATGCATTTTGATTATAGATATTTTTAATATTTATCATTTACAATTTATTATTAACAAAATATATTTTTACGCAGCTATTTTTATTAATAATTCTTTTTTTTATTAATTATAATAAAGACATTTTGTTTGTCTTTTTAAAAACACATAATTTTAGTTTAAGAAATATGTTTTGTCTTGTCTTCTATAAATGCACATAGTATCAAATATTTTTCTAAAATCATTACCTTCATTCATCCAGTTTGTTTTTTCATATCCATGATGTAACTGCTTTCAAAAGGGGCATCACATTTCAGCTGAATGGCATTATCTTCTCTCTATAATGTCTATCCCGGAAAATCTTGGAAAATCATGGCTTAGAATGAAGAGAAAAAGCTGTTAGTTTATCCTTCCATGGTTATAATTTTCTGAATAATGATTTCTTTTTCCATTATTAACAGTGGTTCTTTAATATCTTTTTAAAATTGAAATCTTTTTTTTTTTTTCAAAATTCTTCTTTAACAGCTACTTGAAAAATATCTCTCTGGAAAAACTTTTTAAAACTCATTCACAGTCTCTTGTTTTAAAATCAAATCTAATCTGCACTGAACTTCCAACTTGACTATTTATATTCTCCTCTCTGGATTGATTAAACAGTCTTTTCCCACTATACCTAATTTGCATACTGCTCTCATTTAAGCCTGATTGCCTTTCTCTTCATAATGATTGGATAATCTACTTTTTTAGTGGGATAGATAAGAAAGCATGAAGATTAAGTCATGTTTTTCAATTGATTAAGACTGCCTCATGCTGATATAACACTTTATTTAAAAACATCATTCCAAAAATTAAAAATACAATCTTTTTTAATAACTGCCAGCTTTTATTTACATCATAATTTGAAACTATAAAATCAATAATGATTTTCTATTAACTATAAACTTTTTGCTTTATTTCTTTTTTAATTTGATCAAATCATGCTAGTCTTTTTTAAATGGGGGGGGGAGGGTCTTTAGAATATATATACATGGGAAACAGTATATCTGTTTCTTTACCCCCCACCAAATTTTGGGATGAAATTGCCTGGAAATACGATTTTATTCCATATAAATATACACATCATTTCTCATTACTGTATCTCTTCTGGTTTTAGATGTGCTGATGAAATAGGTAAGATGAGCTGGAAAAGTGAATACATGAACTGTAGCCTCCAATGCCGGGATAAGTAGAAGGCCAAGAACAGACTACTAGTATGCACTGCCCCCTATGATGTCACGAGAAAATATCTCATTTTTAAGCACTACCTCTCTTGTACCTAGAAGTATCATCCAACTAAGAGTAGGAGCCAGAGGAAAAAAACACAATTTGGCACTCAGCCAACCCTGCTCAACTTCTGTGAGTCTTAGGGGCTATCATTTGGTCTATTCATGAGACCAAGACCTATACATGAGGCCCATATATACACATTACTGGACTACTCTCAGAGTACAACATCTACATCTGGATAGTGCCAAGCATATACTTTGGAGCATCATAAACACAATGCATCCAAGCTGCTCTGCTCAATCATCCACCCACTTCAACATGAAAATCACAAGTCCATGCATCACTACATCACACTCACAAACTTTTTCCATCAGCTATCTTTATTTTATTGTTCTGTATCATAACTACAGCCTGGTTTGGGAGACTGAGGATCATGATCATTTCTCCTATAGTCCTCTTCTGTATTATGAGGTGACATACTTCTGGATTGTCTTTGTTGGGAATTAATCATGCTCAACATTATACAGGGAACAGTATGTATATCTGTTTCAATATATATATATATATATTGTAACGGTCAGAAAACGTGTGACTCGTAAACATAGTGCAGAATTCGACCACCATACAGAACAGCAGCACCATTGAGTAGCACCGTGGTACTGAGTTCGAACATAGTTTATCGGGTCCACAATACAATCCACGAAACAACACATCTGATGCAACATTAGTAAAGATTTCCTTAGGCACGGTGGTCAGGGATATGCAAGAGACTAATGATTTTATTCTCGAGTTAGCCAATAATCAAACTAATATTAATTAAACATTCATATTTACATAATCGAGGAAATATATAGAATGGGTATCGAATAAATGAAACGTAAATGCAGCCGTATAGTTTAAAATTATTTATTAATACATTTTAATAAAATCATTGACTAATAATATTTTATGGACTAGCAGCTTCCGTAGCGGGATTTGCGACATGATTATATTTTAAAGAATACATTTATTTATTTGTTTACAAAAGGAATTCATTTATTTGAAAGCGTAATCTAGCTACCTAAAATTCTCGAGTAAGTATTTCTAATGTATGCCTGGAGGGATTTATACATTTGCAATGCAAGAGTCTAAAGTATGGGTTATAAGAGTAACGGCAGACATATATTTATTTAATTAAAATATTTATTTGTAACTAAGGGCAAACATTTATTTGAGAGTGAATTACGAAGATAATGCAGAGGCAGAGTGATATATAGAATAATAAAACAAAGGAAAGGAACACGTGGTATGCTTTAGAAAGGCGATAAGGAATGGCAGTATATTGAAACTGCAATGCCGCAAATGGGTTTATAAAAATGTCGGGCTGGTCTCTGCCTTGGCCCGATGAAGTAAGGTGTCACATAAGCATAACCAGGGACAAGCAGTCTGTGTCGCAGTTTTCCGGCTGGCTGCATGACATTGTCAAATCCTACGGGAACACCCATTATGCCCGCTTGTGTAGGACGACTGGAGTTAATTTCAACCCTGAAGAATCCGGAATATTTCACGGAGGAATGGGTCATCGCGTCTCTAAAACGTAACACATGTGTACTGTATAAACGATTATGATGAGATTTAAATAGATTTCTAACTTGGCCCTACATTATCAACATTTACTAAAGAATGTTGGCGATTCTCAAAGAAATGTAATTTGATGGAATGATTCATTAAGATTTAATATGTACAAAACATATCTAAACTGGGAATGATTGCAACTAATATGCCAGCCATTTGCGAAGTTGTAGACCCCTGCATTACAATAAATGAAGCATTGAATGCGTGTCGGTTTATATGAAAATTAAATTATTTATGAAAGTAATGTTAATGAAATCTGACACGCACTCACTATTTCAAGCGATCATAGATTTAAACTTTGAACATTGAGACAATTATTAGCATGCAATAATTAAATAATAAATATAGATAAAATGTAGATTTTAGAAATACATACCCAAGAAAGATAGAATGAGGTAAGCTAGATTATTAGAGAAATTTACACATTAGGTTAATTATTCAATTTTAGTTATACAAATGATAGTTTTTTACATTTTATAAATTTAGATAAGTATTATGAAGAATAGCTATAGCATGTTATTAGAGTACTCTAGAGTTTAAACACAGACAGGTACCTGTTTTATAAGAAGTTTTCTGATTCCATTAGTTTAGCAGCAAAAAGTTCACGAGTGGCAATTCTTTCTTGTATTTAGATATTTCATTTACTTTCACAGTAGCAGCAGCTTTCTCATTTATTTCAGGCAGCAGATCTTCATGGTGAATTTATGATGGGCAATGGAAAGTTCGGCATCTGATAGGCCATCTCCTGATGGAGAATAATCTAGGTGCTTTACTTGGTCATACCTTGGCAGGAACAAATTATTTTATATTTTGGAGACTCTCAGTGATCAAGAGCAAAGCTAAAGTTTAAGTGAATGTCTCCTGCAAGTCTAAGATGGCCTCTTTTTTTATCTTGATCTTTCACATTTTTGTTGATATTTTTAGGTTCTACTTAATCTGCCCTGAGGATAATCAATGCATTTTGTTGGTTTTTAATTAAAGAAAGCTGCCATTCTATTGTTTACATTTTACATTTACTAATTATATTTTGGGGAATTTTTCTTTAATTAATCTATTATCTATCACTGACCGATGCTTTTAAATTTCAAAGACAAAAAGGGAACATAAGATTATTTTAACTTTTAATTAAATATTACATCAGATTTTTTTAGAATTATTATTAAACGAAATTTAAACAAAGCAATAAATACGAACTTTATAATCCAAAATAAATGATTAAAATTATACAAAATTATATAACTAAAAGAAATCTAAATTATACTATTTTATTCCTATTTATTGCCTTTAATTTGAGATCAAAATGTGTGCATGTTTATGCTGAATTCTACATATATTTATACATTTTTAATATTGCTACACACACAATTCGATACCAAAAAGTTTTAATTTGGGCGGTATAGACCGGTCAGTGAGAGACGACAGAAAAAGGTGAAACTTAAGATTCGAATACGAATCTTACTGTTTCATTTCCCCGTACTTCCCGTGAACAATTAAGGGAAAACAAAGGAGGCAAAAAAGAGAAAAAAAAATTTTACATTACATAATTTAAAGACGAAAACATTATTATTTTTTTTCAGATATATCAAAATATAGAAAGCAGAGATTACATGAAGCAATGAACAATTAATATACCCGGATCTATAATTTATAGTTTAATTAAAATGGCCTAATTTGGCCGTGTCTGGTTAAAATCATAGTAATAATTAGTTAAACTGAATGTATATATATATAAAAATTCTTAGAATAGGGTTAGTTAGTATAATATAAAAAATTTTTTTTTGAGAGTAATAGTAATTACAACAATAATATATATATAATAAAAGTCCTAATAGTCTAATATTTTTACAACCCTGGGTCAGGTGGATAATACCGATCTCTCATCATCGATGACTGCGGCCTTGGGTTTTCTAATCTTTGCCTTTTATCGGGTGGTTCTTTGGCCCAATAGTTAAAATCCAATGTAGTGAGAAATTCAATCATTTCTTCTATGTCTTTGATACTACTGCCTGCCATTAATTGTTGGATGGTTAGCGGCATACTACGCTGGATAGTCCCTATGATGTGTGAATCTGAAAAGGTGAACATTGTAAGGGATTTAAACCGGTTCACTTGGCGGAGGAAAAACTGTGTGCGTCTCTTGGGGTATTGTCCCATATTTTTCCTGGCAGAGCGTATTGTAGATACTGCTTTGATGCTCGTTGCTCCAGTAATGCTTCATTAACACATCTTTGTATTTTTCTATGGTTTTAGGCTTCCATCTCACCATATTCCACCAGTCCTTGGCAGATCCCTGTAGATGGTAACTGGCTATCGCTATCTGCTCATCTGGCCCTGTCTTATGAACTTGGAAGAACTTTTGCAAGCTCTCTAAGTGGGCTTGAGGATTTTCTCCTATCTCCCCTCTAAAGATTTTGATGTGGATCATCTTGGCTAAATAGCTTTGGTGTCCGTTGTCCATCTTCGTCTCTTCTTTAATGCTGCTTTCCTTCTCCGGTTCTTGTGGGCCTTCATCAGCTGGAATGAGGTTTCTTTGCTCATCACACTTTTTCATATTTACTACACTACCTGCTTGCCCTTTTACTATCATCAATTCGTCTGATCTCTCTGACTTCCTTTCCTTTTCCATATCTTTAATCTCTTCTTCCTTTTTACTAGCTGGGGATATTCCAAAATGTTCCTTTATGGTTTCTAACTCTCTCCACACAATGTCTTTAAATTCCTGATATTCTCTAACTCTTCTCTTTTCTTCTTCCTGTCTCTGTTTTGATTCTTCATCTCTTCTTTTTCTCATCTCCTCCTCATACATTTCCTTCATTTCTTGCATACTCTGTCTGAGTATTTCAAGTAACCTTAGACTGAAGTTCATTGATGCTATTCTGTCATTTTCTGCTTCCATTTTTCTTAATATTATTTATTTTATCCTACTAGCATTTGACTACTCCCCACCGGTATATTGGCCCTATAACACTCTTCTGCTGCCCTCACCTACTCTACATTGCCCTATCTCTATATTGCTGCATTTACCATTATAGCAAACTTCTGGTTACGTGTATAATAAGCTACTGCTGTCATGATATATATTTTTGTACTTTAACAAAATATTTACTATTAACATATATAACAAGCTTCTGCTGTCTATGCTATATATATAACGGCGTTTTAATAAAAAAAATTCAATGCTACTTGCTTTCTCATTTGACGACTGATTACTTTTTTTTTCTTGACATATATATGTAAAATATTTTATTAGATCCGAGTATTTTCGATCCTTCTTAAATTACACACATATCCCTGCTTTCCTTAAATTTGTTATTACACCTGCTGTCCTTTCATTCACTCGACCCACATTATTTCACTCGATTTACTTTTTTTTTCATTATTTTTATCATAACAAAATCGTATATATATAGATTAATTAGCTAACTCGAGTAACGAACGCTAAAAGAAATTTATATGCGTTATATTTTGCTCAGGGTATATATGGGTTTTTTGTATCGAAAGCTCCATGTTGAAAAGCGCCAAATGCAAAAAAAAATTTAACTATGTAACGGTCAGAAAACATGTGACTCGTAAACATAGTGCAGAATTCGACCACCATACAGAACAGTAGCACCATCGAGTAGTGAAGCCACCCATGGTACTGAGTTCGAACATAGTTTATCAGTTCCACAATACAATCCATGAAACAACGCATCTGATGCGACATTAGTAAAGATTTCCTTAGGCACGGTGGTCAGGGATATGCAAGAGACTAATGATTTTATTCTCGAGTTAGCCAATAATCAAACTAATATTAATTAAACATTCATATTTACATAATCAAGGAAATATATAGAATGGGTATCGAATAAATGAAACGTAAATGCAGCCGTATAGTTTAAAATTATTTATTAATACATTTTAATAAAATCATTGACTAATAATATTTTATGGACTAACAGCTTCCGTAGCGGGATTTGCGACATGATTATATTTTAAAGAATACATTTATTTATTTGTTTACAAAAGGAATTCATTTATTTGAAAGCGTAATCTAGCTATCTAAAATTCTCGAGTAAGTATTTCTAATGTATACCTGGAGGGATTTATACCTTTGCAATGCAAGAGTCTAAAGTATGGGTTATAAGAGTAATGGCAGACAGATATTTATTTAATTAAAATATTTATTTGTAACTAAGGGCAAACATTTATTTGAGAGTGAATTACAAAGATAATGCAGAGGCGGAGTGATATATAGAATAATAAAACTAAGTAAAGGAACACATGGTATGCTTTAGAAAGGCGATAAGGAATGGCAGTATATTGAAACTGCAATGCCGCAAATGGGTTTATAAGAATGTCGGGCTGGTCTCTGCCTCGGCCCGACGAAGTAAGGTGTCACATAAGCATAACCAGGGACAAGCGGTCCATGTCGCAGTTTGCCGGCTGGCTGCATGACATTGTCAAATCCTACAGGAGCACCCATTATGCCCGCTTGTGTAGGACGACTGGGGTTAATTTCAACCCTGAAGAATCCGGAATATTTCACGGCAGAATGGGTCATCGCGTCTCTAAAATGTAACGCCTGTATACTGTATAAACAATTATGATGAGATTTAAATAGATTTCTAACTCGGCCCTACATTATCAACATTTACTAAAGAACGTTGGCGACTCTCAAAGAAATGTAATTTGATGGAATGATTCATTAAGATTTAATATATACAAAACATATCTAAACTGGGAATGATTGCAATTAATATGCCAGCCATTTGCGAAGTTGTAGACCCCTGCATTACAATAAATGAAGCATTGAATGCATGTCGGTTTATATGAAAATTAAATTATTTATGAAAGTAATGTTAATGAAATCTGACACGCACTCACTATTTCAAGCAATCATAGATTTAAACTTTGAACATTGAGACAATTATTAGCATGCAATAATTAAATAATAAATATAGATAAAATGTAGATTTTAGAAATACATACCCAAGAAAGATAGAATGAGGTAAGCTAGATTATTAGAGAAATTTACACATTAGGTTAATTATTCAATTTTAGTTATACAAATGATAGTTTTTACATTTTATAATTTAGATAAGTATTATGAAGAATAGCTATAGCATGTTATTAGAGTACTCTAGAGTTTGAACACAGACAGGTACCTGTTTTATAAGAAGTTTTCTGATTCCATTAGTTTGGCAGTAAAAAGTTCATGAGTGGCAATTCTTTCTTGTATTTAGATATTTCATTTACTTTCACAGCAGCAGCAGCTTTCTCATTTATTTCAGGCAGCAGATCTTCATGGTGAATTTATGATGGGCAATGGAAAGTTCGGCATCTGATAGGCCATCTCCTGATGGAGAATAATCTAGGTGCTTTACTCGGTCATACCTTGGCAGGAACAAATTATTTTATATTTTGGAGACTCTCAGTGATCGAGAGCAAAGCTAAAGTTTAAGTGAATGTCTCCTGCAAGTCTAAGATGGCCTCTTTTCTTATCTTGATCTTTCACATTTTTGTTGATATTTTTAGGTTCTACTTAATCTGCCCTGAGGATAATCAATGCATTTTGTTGGTTTTTAATTAAAGAAAGCTGCCATTCTATTGTTTACATTTTACATTTACTAATTATATTTTGGGGAATTTTTCTTTAATTAATCTATTATCTATCACTGACCGATGCTTTTAAATTTCAAAAACAAAAAGGGAACATAAGATTATTTTAACTTTTAATTAAATATTACATCAGATTTTTTTAGAATTATTATTAAATGAAATTTAAACAAAGCAATAAATACGAACTTTATAATCCAAAATAAATGATTAAAATTATACAAAATTATATAACTAAAAGAAATCTAAATTATACTATTTTATCCCTATTTATTGCCTTTAATTTGAGATCAAAATGTGTGCGTGTTTATGCTGAATTCTACATATATTTATACATTTTTAATATTGCTACACACACAATTCGATACCAAAAAGTTTAAATTTGGGCGGGATAGACCGGTCAGTGAGAGACGACAGAAAAAGGTGAAACTTAAGATTCGAATACGAACCTTACTGTTTCAATATATATATATTCAATAACATTCTTCCCTAGATGATTGATTTAGAATTTATAAAGTCACCTACCATAACACATTTCAGATTCTTAGTTTAACTCTTCAACTTTAAAATTTTCTGATACAATAAAAAATATTTTACAGTTATTTTTTTTCTGCCCCTACTAAATGAATAACTTTCATTTTATCACATAGAAAAAATACTTTACAAATTTTTAAAATCTCATAAAACTTTTATGTTTATGCTTAGAAAGTATCTTATTACATAAAATATTGCATTTAATCAAAATATGGAAAGGTTAAAATAAATGGAAAATAAAGTTTAGATGCTTTCAAAATAAAGCTAAGAAATGTAATAATAAACATGATCACATATGGTATTCCAAAATGAAAAATGGCTGCCCTAATTTTAATTTTTTTATTTTTTGTTTATTTACATTTTTCTTGGATAGTGTATAAAATTAAATAGTATATTAATACATCTCATATCATGGCTTCATGATATAGTTTCTATTTTCATTGCAATTTTATATTTTCTCCATGATTGTAAAACATCACATTATATGATTAAATTTTAGATCTCTATAGTATCAGCATGCACAAAAATATATCCTTCATATATATTATTGTTATTTTTTCCTACCAATTGTTTAACATTATTCTAAATAAAATTTATTTATAAAATCAATATATCATCTCAGAGTTTAACCCCCCCCCCAGCTATTTCTAAAAATACTTGGGATAAAAGTGAAGAAAATTAGTGATATTCAAAATGAAGTTCTTCATGTTTAGGATATTAAAATCTTTAAGAAAATTGAATTATTTCAGTAGTATTGTTAAAATAAATGATTTCTAAATAATTCTACTAAAAGTGAGATTTTTTTGATACTAAGGAAAAAGAAGACTGCGAAGAACTAAGAATTAACTTTAAAAAATGAAAATATTAAACTGCTATTGACTACCATTAATGTGAATAAGCTAAATTTTAAGTATTAGAAAGCCATTTACAATATTTTACTTAAAAGACTAAAATTTATAATTGCTATTGAACTAATTGTTAATATTTCAACTGTAATATAAGCTAATTTTTTTTAGTAAATCATCAAAGCATAAATATAGTGATTAGATCAGCAAACAGATCTGCTATCAACTACAGAATAAGACAAACAGATTGAAAAAAAATATCAAACAGGTAACTCATCCAGTTTATGCACAAGAGCAATTAAATTCACAATGGAATCAGAACAAGAACAAAAATTAGCATTCTTGGATGTTCTTGTGACAAGATTCCCTCAGGGCAAAGTAAAAATAACATTGTATAGGAAACCAACACACATTAGCAAATATTTGGCATATACATCCAATCATACAAGAAGCACCTAACAAGGAATTGTACTATCACTATGGAATAGAACAAAGAAGGTTTGTTCAGAAACCCGTGATTTGGAAAAAGAAAAGATTCATATAGAACAAATGCTTATGAAGAATGGTTATCCATCAGCAGTCATCAGGAAAACCTTCAATAGACAACACAAAGAGACACCAAAAGAGAAAACAATTATTGGTACAGTACTGTATCCATACATACCAGGAATGGTGGACAAATTAAAGAAAATCTGCAGTCACTATAACATTAAAACAGCTTTCCAAAGCCATACCACACTTTGAGGAATGCTTACTTCTACTAAACCTAAACTGGAAATGCTGAAGAACAAAAAATCTGCATATATGAAATACCATGTGAATGTGGAAGGAAATACATTGGTGAGACCTGTTGCCCTGTTGTTGAACAGCGATTGAAAGAGCACAAACTAATGGTTAAAAGAAAAACACAGATGTGTCAACCATAGCAGATCATGTATGTACTAATGACCATATGCTTAAGTAGGAAAATACAAAGATATTGGATAAAGAGGAAAAAATGCATAGAAAAAAATTCAAGGAAGCTGCTCATATGACAATGGTAAATAATATTATAAGTCAACCCAATGTGACAATACACAATGAATGGAAGCCTCTAATTAATCTTGCTTTTAGGAAAAACTAAAAAAACAAACTAATTAGTCTCATTAAAAAATAGAATAAAAAAAATTGAAGGACTCAGAAGGATTTAAACCAACCCTCATATATAAATATATCAAATTTCTACTATATATTGCTTTTGACAGAATAGCTCAGTGGGTAGAGCGTTTGCCTTAAATTTAACATTCAAGAATCTAAAGGTGCAAGTTCAACTTCTAAGCAAATCTTGTCACTGTGCATATAGACCAGCAACACCCGAAGAATAGTGTAATTATTAACCTGTATTATCTATTTGTGTGTTATTACTAACAAGTTAAATAAAAAAAAAAGACTCATTTAGAAAAAATAAGACAGTGATACTGAAAATAATATTTTCCCAATGTCTACTCTGGTTTTATTTTAAGACTAATTTGAGAATAAAAGTGACCTTTTTTTTTTTTAAAATGTAAATAAATTTTTCAAAAATTGAACATCTAATTTAAACACCCGAAGAAGAGTGTAATTGCTAATCTGTATTGTCTATTTGTGTGTTATTACTAACAAGTTAAATATAAAAAAAGACTAATTTAGAAAAAATAATACGGTGATACTGAAAAGAATATTTTCCCAATGTCTACTCTGTTTTGTCTTAAGACTAATTTAAGAATAAAAGTGACCTTTTTTTTAAAAAAAAAAAATGTAAATAATTTTTTTAAAAATTGAACATCTAATTTTAATAACACAATTTAATATATGTTAATTAGAAAATATATTAAATCAAAATGAAGCTAAAATTCATTTGTTTCTATATAATATTTTGTTGAAACACGAATTTAGTAATTTTACTAACTAAAAATCTATAAAATAAGTTTTAAAATTTAATACAAATTTATATATCGTCTATAACGGAAGATAATCTTAGATGAGTTTTTTTTATCTTTTTTAAAAAATATTACTTATAAAACTTGTCTTTTCTTTTTAAACAGATTAAATAGATTTTGACAGAAAGATAAAATATGTGTAAATCGTTGACCCTTATTTTATATATATAGCTGTACATTAAAAAAAAAAAAAAAGAAAGAAAAAGAAATAAGAGAGAATGAAAAAAAAATTAGTATTAGAATTCTATATATATGTGCACAGATTCTTACATATAAGATTAATATTTAACATTGAAAACTGAAGATAGACATTTTTCAAAAGAATATTAGAGTAATTATTATTAGATGTAAATAACTCTAATTCTGGCTGGCATTTCTTCAGTATGACTTTTCATAAGATTGATCTCAAAGCACATCTTTTTATTATGATGATAAAATTTATCTTCTCATTGCTGGGCACCCCCTTTTTTAAAAAATCTATTAGAGCACTTTTATAATAAAGTAAACCATATTTAAATATGATCAAAACAGTTATTAAAATATTTTTACATTATAAAAACATAATTTAACTTTTAAAAAATGGAGGGAAATTAACAATAAAAAACACAGCAAACAACTTGTTTTTATTTTTTTAAACCTACTCATACAATAAAAGTATTAACCAATTTAATGATTTCATCATGAACTCAGATATCACTAAGGACACTATTATCGTTTTTTTTTTTTTCATATGTCATAGCATCGGCCGGGACGCGAACCCACAACCATCTGCAACCAACTACTTGCTTGCATTTTCCATAGCGAATGGGGCAAAAACACTAAAAAATGTTAAAATCTTTTTTTATGGTTCATTTAAAAATTCCAATTTTAGTTCTGATTATATTCCATAGTTGTCACTATGCTCAGTAAAAAATTTAAAAAAAAACAATTAAAGAAAACCTTAAAAGCATGAATTCTTCAAACATGATCAAAATCAATATTACATATGCCTCATCATGATTTCTATTAAATTCTAAATGAATTTACAGAATACTTTTGTCATTTGTTTATTATTATTTTTGTAAAATTATTAATATTTAACCATCTTTAATTACTTAATGTTTACATTGTAGTTTTATTTTAGTGAAATTCATTTTTTGAGGATTATTCATATATATATATAATTAAAGGGAAATTGAACCCAGACTTTGAAAGCTCTTGTTAGTCATTCATTCCATCTTATACAACTAATACACATAGAAACATACATGTGAAAAAGATAAATGATCTCCGATATATGTATTTCATGCTGAAACAGCAGTTGGCCTGAAACATTGTCTCTCATATATATAATAAGGGCTTGGTTATAAATCTTTAAACTTTAATGGGCAGACTTCATTTTTCTACACTATCCAACTCTTCGGTCAAAGTTTGATGATTTGCTGTCTTAATGTAATCCAAGCATTGATTGTATATATGTGAGAAAGATGATGATCTGGAACAACTTATGAGTGCTGGTTTAGCATGAAATACATATATTGGAGATACGTGTATCATTTGTATAAGATGGAGTGGATGACTAAAGAGAACTTGAAAGTCTGTGTTCAAATCCCCTCTACTTACATACAGCTTAAAATATAAATATTATACATGTATTTAATTATATATTGTAACATGATAAAAATGATGACCCTGGAAAATGTTTAATATAATCTGAATTTTAATATAACCCAATCATTGGTCATTATTTTTGTAATGGAATACTGATTAGAATATGGGGTGAGAATAGAAAAACTTTAGTATGCCTAAGGAATTGATACATTATTTATAATAATGCAAATCTAGCCTAAATGTGGATTGCCTTTTTTAACAACCCAAAAGTTGATACAGCATTTTATAATGATTGCCACCTGTACATGATCACTATCAGCCATTGTTGGGTATATTTTGTAATGATAATAGTTGATCTTTTATCCCACTATCTTTCTACTTTTGTTTATTCAGCATTTGTCATGAAACAAAAGAAATTGCCCTATAGATTTTTACACAACCATCTATTACTGATACAAATGAAAATAAAAGATACTGAAGAAATGTCCTTATGGTTCAAATATTATCTATAACAGAGCAAAACATGCATCAATAAATAGTAACTCTACTATAACCAGTGTAAAATTATCCATCTCAGTCATTGGTCACACTGTGCAATAACAAGATTTCTAATACATAATTATTTACATTGTCCATTACATTAAAATAAATACTAATGACAATCTTTATTAAAACCTAATTTATTCAGATAACATTTAAAATAAAAGAAAGCAAATAAGATCATCACCTCAGATATTACCAAATCTATTCATTATTCCAAAATAAACTATGAAAAGCAGTAAAATTATATATCATTATCCTAAACAATGACATATGCCTAAGATATCTATTTAATTTATAATTGAATGAAACTAAATTCAAATCAATAAATAGCTAAGTTGTGATATACTTTTATTAATCAAATATTACATAGAGTAATGGAAATTTACATTGAAATTTAGTGATATAAACTAGTTTCTAAATAATTATAATTTTTTGAGAACATTTTATAAACTTACAATATTTATAATGTTTAAATAAAATAAACCCTTACTCAGTTTTATATCTAATTTAATAAAATGTTAAAAATAATAGCTTATCTATATTTTACTTTATATCAATATACAACCATTGTCTACGTTATATACAGTACTTCAAAATGATTGATAAGAACATATTATCAACAAATCTATTAGATACTTTGCATTTATAATATCTAGTCATATCATCATATCAAATATACAGTAAATTAATTATTAAAATATACTTTACTAACAATTAAACCATATAAAACAAGTATTGGTACTTATTCCAATCAAAGATACACATTAAGATATACTAGTTAATAAAACTTATGATCCCCAATTTCAAAAAAGTTTAAAGGTAATTAAGGCAAATCATTCTGACTAATGACAGAATAAAATCTATCATGATCTTTATAACTGGACAAGATAAGCTCTTTAATAATTAACCATGAACTAATGAAATTATTTATACTACTAATATTAGCTTAAATAAGCAAATGAGTATTTTAATGACAAATATAAAATTTATTTCTAATTCGACTTAATAATAACAATTATATACAAAAAAGAACTATATCTGTGAATAATCATATCTCACCAATATTAGTTCAAATTTAGGTTATGAATTTAGTTATTAACAGAAAGATGAAGTTCATTTTTCTATATAGGCTATTCATCTTCTTGTGGTGGCTTGTAATGCAGGTACATCAAACAGTGGCATAGTGGCATTTCTCGGATAGGTTTATGATCTATTCAGCTCTTCTTGTGGCAGGCTGCTGGAAGGTCTCTTCTCCCTTCTGTGATGATGATGGCATGTAGGTATGTGGGGAGGAATGGAGATTGCCATCTTGGGATAGCAGAGATAGTAAATCCCTTGACCTAGACCACCATGTGACGTGGTTCTTGACTTCACAAAAATTTACAGAAAGAGGTCCTTATAGTAAGTAATCTGCCTTATTTATACATTTTTCAGATGAAAACCAACTAGCCAGAAGTTTAACTTAGAATTCCCTCCCCCCCTCACAATTTTATAGCTCATATGTTTAATTTCCCTGTTAATTTTCACTAGGGCCTGTTTCTTCAATTTTGATCTTTTTAATTGTTTAAACTTTTAATGGTCTTAATCTGGAAAAGTGATTCATTACAATTGTAATGAGTTTGGAAAAAATGATATTGACCATTTATATAACCTTGTTAAGTGAATGTTTGATTTCTGGTTTTGTTTCTGAGTTATTTGATCAAAATTGAGAATTGCTCTAGCTCTTAATGACAGAGGACCACCTGTAGAATAGCCTCTGTAAATCTCACATGGTTTTCACGATGTACATTCCTTTCAAATAAAACTTAAATATTATTTAGTGAACATTTAAAATGTACATTCTTTTTAAATAAAACAAATTTTATAACAAATATCATTTAGACAAAAATATAAACACTGTAATATATGTACATACATTGATATCACAGACTTTTATCCACACATATATGTGCGATAATATCTATATAACTCTGTTGATATTTATATAATTGTGTTGATGCATATATACATATACTGAAGGGGGTTTAAACTCAGCATAGATGTGGCTATAGGGAAAAATAGGTGAAACAGTTATGAGGAACTGAATATACTGTTTCAATACTAAATATTTAATATAAATATTGTTAATAAAAATATTGTATATATAAATGAAGTCAGGTATAGAATGTAATAATTGACTTTAATCAAGTAAGGCTCATTGCTTCTAAGTAGTTTTACATTTTATTACATAATTTATTATCAAATCTCTCTTTAATTAGCTCAGAATGAAGATATATAAATCATAAACAATATATGAAAGCAGATAGTTTTTTAAAGATAATATATTAGAAAAGTAGTGCACTAGACAATAATCAAGAATTAGTTCAAAGTTTAGTTATGTTCTTTTCCATTCCTGCTGAACCTCAAAAAAAAAAAAAAAAGAACTCATCACTTGGATTTACATGTAAATAAAAAAATTAATGGAAATAACAGAGAAATAAACATATTTGCCTAGGTAGTCCATTCCCTTTGTCTGTTAAAAAGAAATAAACTGTCTCCTAATAATTTTGATCTGTAAATGTGGTGGTCTAAAAGTTTAAGAATTAACATTCTGCTTAGAAAAAAACCTTTTTTTGTGTTAATATGTTCTGGACATAGATGTATGTGGTGAATGACCTTTATAATTATTGTGTTACATTATCACAGTGAATATTCATTTAGACATGGTCTTGGAACCTTTCTTTAATAATGACTCAAGTAGGATCTTTTGAAAAAGTTGATCTAACTAGCCTGAAAGCCTAGACAGCAGATTTGGTTAAACTGGAATTATAAATGAACAAGTCAAACTAAAATTGGTCATGCTTGAGTGTTTGTGAATCAGCTACTTATCACATTCTCATATCATAAGTGCACTTCTACAGCCTTCTAAACTAACATTTGATAAGATCATAGAACTTCTAAATCTCTATTTTATACCAAAGCTTCTGATAATAATACAAAGATATAAAGTCATGATATTGACTTAAAATTTTGGGAACATTCTTCTAAAAATGCCAAGAGATTGATTTATATATGGTATAGATCAGGGGCAAATAGTGGTCCAGGGGCCACATGCGGCCCACTAAGAGGTTTTATGCAACCCTCCAAGACAATCAGAAAAATCTGCCTTGAACTGAGATTTTCTTTTTGTGTGTGACTGAAGATTCATCTCGTATCTTCCACTATGATGGCCACGTCAATACACATGTACAGTGTAGATATAATGTGCAGTGCTTTTTCAGTTGATCTGGTTACTTTCAATTTTGTCTTTGCATTAGCAAATATATACATTTTTAACTTTAGTGAAACCATGAACCCTCTGAAAAAATGTAAAATCAGTGATGAATGTTATGTGTTTAATGAAGAATGGACAAACAAATATTTCTTTGGTAATACAGGGAATAAAGCAGTGTGTTTATTGTGTCATGAAAAAAAGGTGCGGCCCTCAGTTAACCTTTGCTTCCACAAAGTGGCCCCCAATGCGGCCCTCTGCCAACCTCTGTGGCCCCCGAGCCAAAAAAATTGCCCACCCCTGGTATAGATCATTATATATTAAAAAGTCAGATTGTTATTGGACTTCAAGAATATTTTGGATGATACTAAATGTGAAAACAATCAGTATGCATCTTTGCAGAGTGCAAATGCAGAATTAAAAATGATAAAAACAGGGTCAAAGGCCAAATGATGGAAACACTAATTATGTCATATAACAGTATTCCAAACAATTGCAAAAGACACAAAATTGTTATCATTCAAATAAAAATCATTTAGTCAATAAGTGTGTATATATTAGTATTACTTGACATTTTTATCAATGTATTGGACAACTAGAAGCTGCTTGTCATACAAGAAAAAAGCTAAATAATGATAGTAGTTTGTCTGATAATCAGAATTGTCAATCCAGCTTTAATTACCATTAATGGTTCTAATTGATATTGATTTTGGCTTTGCTGTCTTCATTATCTAAAGTAAATGTTGAACAATAATAGCCCACCCTAAAATTAATCTACAGTTATCAGATAAACAAGTTACACTCTTAGTCCAGGTTCAAATCAATGTCCAGAAAGGATTTGAACATACATAATTGCCATTACTTGTCTCTGCAAGAGAGCAATGGACTATCCACTAATAAAAGTTGATTGATTAAAACCATTAACAAAGTATGATTGATTTAAAAATGATAATCAAGTAAATAGTAAAGCAATAGCTCACTAGCCCCAATTTGATCAAGCATATCAACTTCCAAGTAAATAGATACATCTAAAGTGGTCCATTAACAAACAACAATATGCATTTAAAATCTTTTGGCTAAAAAGCATGAGCTATCTACTGAGAAAGAATGTATCCTATTCAGAGAAACTATAAATAAATCTTACAGTTATTGCATTATGTTAACCTTGGAATAGTGAACACAAAGATGCTGGCTAGATTTTTGTCTGTCAGTCTAATATAGTCTCTTATATATGCTAGCAATGCAAAATAAATCAAAATATACTAGCCAAAATGAGGACAGCCTTTGGTCACAAGCAGCAGCTGTCTTGGGGGAAAAATTCATTTGGATTAATTTGGATTTGTCTTTTGATACATAACACATTAGCAATACCATATAGTACTTACTAATTTCTTCAACATAATATATAACTCTAGAATAATGGAATAGAATAATTTTCTGCTTTTAATGAAGCCTCTGACAGGTAAGCTTTACCGTCAAGCCATGCAATTCCCCCCCCCCGACTTATAAATAAAAAAAAATTAAATAGATTGAAATAAAAGGAATTAAAACACATTAAAAATACATTCATTATCTTTCTGAAAATGGAAAAAAATCAGGGTTTGAATTTTTATAGCAAATAGAAATGATAATAAATAAAAGCCATTGCAGAGAAATATTGGTAGAATAGTCTGAATCATAATGATATTTAATAGAGTTGCCAATTGCTGACTGGTAATATCACGAAATGTTGAACAATTTTTTAATTCTTGTTTTACTTTGTAAGTATGAATGCCAAAACATTCATTTCCTGATCGATATTTAATTGTTAGCTGAATTAGATGGGCCAATTAAGCCTGGTTGATATCTGAAAAAAAAAGTTTTGACTATTTCAGATTTAACCCCAAGTCACGGTAGGTAGCTGATGATCACTATACTATGAAGCTTTTAATTAAACTAGTAAGGAAATCTATAAGAAAAATAAATTTTCTTAATAGTATTAACAATACTCAAAATATCTCATTTTTTTTCTTTAAAAAAAAAAAAAAAATTCTATTCAGTATTAAAAATTTACTACAAAATTGAAGTCATTTTTTCTCAATATTGTATCCTCCATATCTATCCATTTACTCTTGCAATTATTGGGCTACTAAACGCTTTACACCAATGATTCTATTTCGTAATATTTGATGAGCAAACTAGGATTAAAGTATTTACCCATTGCACTTAGCATTTATTTATTAGTTGCACTTATTACATTTAATGATTTTTGAAATATTAATATAGGAAAAAATCAGAATTGAATGTGTTCGACAAAGACAAAATGTCGACAAAGTACTGCAATCTAAGTAATTATACTTAAATTATTATAGATAATTATCTTCTACTCTTTTAAGATTTATTTTAGTATTTCAAATTTAAAGCTATATTGAAAAATAATATATATTTTTAAATATATGAATTTTTTTCTACAGTACAGGCTTTTTTATATCTGCACTCCAATATGTAATATATAGAAGGTTTGAACTCAAACTTTCTTACGATCATCAGCTATCCATGCTATGTCATACTGCTGACACACTTGATCACTCACATGTTGAAAAGATAAATAATCCCCAATATCCGTATTTCGTGCTAAACCAGCACTCTTTAGTTGCTCCAGATTATCATCTCCACACACACACACACACACACACACACAATCAATGACATCAAAATGTACGTATACAAAATGTTAACTATTATTTTGCCCACATTGAAGTTAGTATTTTTTAATAATCTAACTTGGTGTTTTTTAATTGCATTTTTAAAAACTACGCTGAGATGTTTAGAGGCAGGCAATTCACCAAAAAAGATATTTTCAAAGTTTTTGCTTTCTTGAAATTTCACATTTGCTTATGGCAAACTGACAGTTAAATAAAAGAATGCGGTAATTAAATAAATAAAAATACTGTAATGATAATTTAAAAAGAAAGTGATAATAAAAAGAATGATTTTTTTAAACTTGTTAATTCTGCAGAATGTTTTTTTTATTAATATAATATTAATGTTAATTAATTTAGACTTCTACTGTGAGAGTTTAACTGCTAAAACTAATTAAATGCTTCAATATCAAAACTCTTTCCATTAAATTAATTAAGATATGCCATTATGCATCTGAATGATGTAAAGGGCTAATTATAGTTTAAGATGTCGTCTAAAATTGAGATATTATATTAAACTAGCAAGCAGTGATAAGTTACCATAACCACAATCAAGCATTATCTCTTGGTTATAAGCCCTTATTGCCTGATTGCCTCAATCTATTTGCAGTCTATAGACCAGTGCAATAATAAGAGTAGTAGACCTGAGAGTTTTTTTTTTTCATGTGTCAAAGCATCGCCAGGAAGCGAACCCATGACAACTGCTTGAAAGGCAGCTGTGCTGATCACTTGGCCACCAACGATTGACTAGACTTGAGAGTCTATGGATTGTATCCAATATGCCACCTCAATGCTTCTCTCTGAGAAACAAACCATTCACACGTTTTGTTTACACCTTAACCGATTTTTAGATGAAATATTAATGATGATTAAAAATAAGATTTTTAAGAAGGAACAAATGTAATAACTTCATAATATAGTGGCAGTATATCTGCCTTTCTTCGACCAAGAAGAAGTTGGTAAAACTTAGGAATTACTTCAAATCACAAAGAGCTTAGAATTCTTTGTTCAGGTTGCCGACTCATAACAATTCACATACACTCTTATATTATCAATACATAATTATCTAGTTCCTACTAGTGGGAGGACAAAAGTCCCAAGTTAATATGAATTGGTCAATCATGCATTCACTAAATAAGAATCACTAATATATGGTTTATGATTAATATATCATTTTTCTATAGCTACTGAGTTCATGGTATGTAAATTTAAAAATATTTGAATATATAGCCACATGATTTAATAGTTAGAATATTTACCAACTTGTCTATTTTTATGGTGTTTATTTGAGATAAAACCAAAATTTTTCTTAAATAGTTAAGGTTTTTCTTAAGTAATGGACCTATTCATCTAATATTGGTTAGAAAATGTATATTTTAGCTATTCTTAAATGAGAGTAAAAAGTTTTTAAGATAATGTGGGTTGGTTATTTGAGAGTTGTTATGTAGATTATAAAATAAAGATGTGGCTGAAATAAATGCTGAACAAGTATCTTTTAAATTATTGAACACACACATGTAAGAATATCTTTGCTGGAATATATATGAACTTTTTTTTTGTAATTTATGAAGTACTCTAATTATTAGAGAGTATTATAATATCATCTAGTTTCAATAGCAAATCTTATAATTACATTAAGAATAGCAAAAAACTATTACTACAGTAGATCACGAAGATTTATTGGTCATAGTATTCTATTACCTAGAAATTTAAATGTGCTTTTGATCCGAATAAATTTAAAACCATTAGTAATTTTTAAAATCTTGCAAATAAATATAAGTTCGTTTTCAATTCCTTTTTTAAATCTTCTATTCCACCTCCATCCCGCCATTTATATTTAATAATAATAATATATTGCAACAAAAATGTTAATATAATTTTGTGATTGGTTTTTATTTTTAAAAGCATAAGGAATGATTTTTTTACTAAATATAAATAAATAAATGTGCTGATACACAACTATAGAGAAGCTTGTAGCACTTTCGAGCACTTATGACGTTCTCATATTCATAGCAAAATGAACTATAATCATAATGGAGAGATGTGTGTAATTGTATATATTTGAAGAGATTAAAATTGATTTAAATTCGATGTTAAATATTTAATTTAGAGCGTCCATTTTTTGGAGAGAAAGAAATATGAGTCTCTACTGTTGATAGCATTCTTATTATTGGCTATATAGCAAGCCGTATTTAATTTATAGAAATATCAAGCTTCTCTATAGTTGCGTATAAGCGCACTTACAACATTTATTACATTCTGTATAGAAGTATAAACAGTTAACGTCATTAAATATAAATCAAAATACGGATCTTAAACATATGTATTAGTATATATAGGTAGTTTCAAATAAATGCAGTCTAAATGATCTTTCTTTTTCCTTATAGATGGATACTTTTTCCTTATAGATGGATAAAAATAAAAAAGCTTTTAAATAATTCCTTAAAGATAAAAGACATGACTGTATATTTCTTTTAGAAAAACATTGAATATGACCCTAGTCATCAAGTGAAAATTAGATTTTTTAAAATTTATTTACATTTTATCTAAAATTAAATAAATATTTTATATAGCAATAGTTATATGATTAGATACATTGATCATAGGTCAGCTCTTTGAAAAATATTGTATTGATTTGAAATCTGAAAAAAAAAATTCAATCCATCAGAATTAGATCATATGTATTTTAGACGAATGTGCCACAAGATCCTTTATTTATTTATATAATATTTTAGTTCAGTACTCTTAAAAAGTATATAATATTGTTTTGTATCAATGGAAGTTAAAAATAATGATAAAAATGTGAATATGTGTGTGCATGTATAAATCAATTAAAATTTTAGCATATAGTCTTTTTTAAAAAAAACAAATAAACCATTAGTTATTTTTATATTGAAACACTGCACGGTTTGGTGTAGTTGATGGACCATCCGATTTGGAATCGGGTTCTATTCTGGCACTCAAACTTAAAGAAACAATATTTTAAAATAAAATTTGTTTATACTTGTTTATAATTTTATTGCGAATAAATGGATAATTCATATTATATTTCAGCAGTTTCATTTTATATATTTTTTTCATGAGAAAAATGGCTCTAAAACTGGGATATCAGAATGGATTAAGAGACCAGAAAATAATAACATACTATTCCGATGATGTCTTAGTATTTTCACATGGTTGAGCACTTTAGTCTTTAGTTATTTTACCTGTTTGGTAAAGAACTTGTACATATTGTGATGGTCCGGGTTTTCCACCAGAAGAGGAAGAACACATCTAACTATGGTCAGATCTAGGGTGTTCAGGTAGGATCCAAGAATGATGTGATGAAGTAACTAACTAATGATCATGCCTACTTCCAATGAGCTAGCTCTAGATTTACACATTGAATGTAGACACAATTTAAGATAGTTCATCAATACCTCACCCCTCTTTCAAATTCCACACATGCCTCAGAATTCAAACCCAGGAAAAATGCTGTAGTTGTCTCTCTTTAGCAATGAATTTATTTTAGTTAGAAATTACAGTTCGTTTATATAGGTTCCAATCTAGTAGAAGACTCAGTTAATCATATTACTGTATTATAATGTATAATAAGATGTGTGTGGGTACGTATATATATATATATATGGTGTATGGTGGTGAATTGATGAGTGGATGGAGAAATAACTTTGATAAACTAGAGCCATTTAATGAGAATCAAATTAACAATGTTTATTTACAAACGAGATAAAAAATTGAAAAAAAAAAACTTTAACAAAGAATTAAAAATGATTATATACATGTGTGTGTGTGTGTGTCAAATATGTATCTCTATCATATTAACGACTCAATATATTCATTACACCAACAGGTATAGTGCCGGGAAAAATCGTGTATTCATTCAACAAGACCAATAATCCAAGCAAAAGTACCTTGAATCCAACCATGCACAAGATACAGACGTCAGGGCAAGGGTGAATCCTAACCTATTTGCCTGAACTATTGCCTCTCTGACTAATGGATAACATTTGTGATGACACGAGCAGTGCTTATTTTTATTCCGTCCCAGCTGGAGGTCATGGTTCACAAAGAGACTCAAAATAATAAAGGGTTTATATGAAAAACCAATGATTTAATGGATTCTGACGATTGCAGAACGGTACAGATATGATTTGATCGATTACTAATGGGTTGAACTGTAATAATGATAATTCTTTCTGGCAACATTATAAAGAAGTGAATTTAAATCAAAGAAATATTTAAATAAATAGAGTAATTAACTTTAGAGATTAGGAGTGATGACAAATTAAGCTTATTTAAAATAACAATATTATAAGAATTTATTAAGGAATTTAGTACAAAATAAGTTAAGTCTTTGTTTATACAACTTGGTTATTTTCTTTAATTCGTTTTGATGCAGCTTTGATAACAATGTAAAAGTTTATTAATTGGTCTGCCAAGAACCAATCAGCAATAAAATATTAGTAGCCCTTTTAAAAGATTATAAATAAATCTATTTTATATATATATATTAAAAGATATGAAAGATGTGCATTTAAAATACTATAACATTTAAAATCATTTGTATATAAAGAGTGTGGAAGGCAAAATAGTTCTTAAATAAATAATTGACAATTATACAGTCTAGATTTAATTAATTAACGAAATTGGTTTGTGAAGAACGTGCCATCATGGCAGAGAGCTTTTCAGGTTTGCTAAATAAAGATATAAAATGATGAAGAAGGCAGTATGCTATTATAGATTAAAACAAAAATAAATGAGGTCTGTTATGAAACTCTGGGTGGCTTTGCTAAAGGAAATTCCTAGTAAATGCAACTAGGTGATGAGAAATGCTGGCCCTGCAGCCAAAACATATCTCTAAATAATCATAATAATATTTTGATGTGCTGGACTTTCCATACACATCTTAAATGGAAATGCCCGAAAATGGATCCCTTGGTATGAACTATGTCTACTTTGAGGAAGTGTGAAAGATTGGATTGTTCATAGTTAAATTTCCGAAGGTCCTGATGAGTAAGTAGCAAAGCAAAATAATAAATGAATGGTTGTAGCTATAAAAAACATTAATGCCTTAGACATATATATATAGATAGTGTATTACTAACAAAATTAATCAATGAATTACTGATTAAAATTATCAGTTCCCTGATGTCGATAGAAAGTCCCCACAAACCTTAGTCCACTAATGAATGAATCATAAATATAATATATATATATAAGAAATTAACTAAAATATAAATTGTTTTCCACACTTCCCAAATATTTCATTTATTAATAAGTTCTTAAATAGTTTATGAAAGATTACAAAATAATACTTTTAATTAACATAGATGGGGCATTGAATATCAAACTCACTTCTGATGAAGTTTGATGATATAAAGCATAATAAATTATACATCAAATTTTTTACTATTTTTGACAATAAAATATATATGTATGAAACATATACTGACAAAACGCTATAATAGATTTTACTTAATTGATTCACTAAAATTCTTTATTCTTTCAGAAATAATTACAGGGCTATTTTAAATGGGAGGCAATAGTAAGATACTTTTAAAATAAATCATTCAAAATAAATTTATATATGATATACAAAACTAAATGAGCTTTCTATTAATTAATTTATGGGAAGTAAGTGTCCTGTAATGATTTTGACTGGGAAAATAAGAGGGAGAGAATTTAAAGTTAATAGCTCATTCAATTTTATACTTGGAAATTTCAGTAAATCAAATATTCTAAGTAAACCAACAAAAATTAATTTAATTTGCCACATCAAAATAATGTAAGATTTTATAAGAATTGATATTTTAAATTTAAAAAAAAATTAAGATGCATTTTCAACCAAGCCATATAAACATCACACAGATATATAAAATATAAATTAGTATTGATTTGGAAAACAAGTAAAATGGAATCAATGGCTTGCGGCAAATTGGACGTTACCTCAGAATCAATCAATAGGCATCCCATGGCTTGAAACAGGCAGTTAATACAGTCAGATCATTTCAGGCTTCCTCGACACAGACAGTCTCTGGCTAGATGTTTAAAGCACTGGAAAGTCATGAATGGGCTGGTGGGACAGAGCTCTGGAAAGCAAGGGTCGATATTTCAGCCAGTCATTCTTTAATCATGATGTATGGAATCTAAACTACCCTCTTCAGTGAACCTCAACAAATAATTAATTAATTAATTCTTATCAAATTTTCCACTATTTATGTATTCTGGTCTTTATCTATAGGATTGAATATACAGTGACAACTGCCAATTGCAATCACTCTAAATGTTTCTCTGAGGTTTGTGCTTGCTTTGGAGGGAAATCTATAATTCTGCATGAACATGCCCCAAGGGTTGATTTGCTAATTAAAAAAACAACAACAACAAGCACATTAAGTTTATCAGTCATTGTACTAACAAAATCTATTTAATTAAGGTTTAGATTAACAAAAATGTAGATTTTATTCAGAAAAATTTTAGGAATTTGGTACAATGACTTTCAAACTTATTTTTAACATAAACCTAAGTAGAAATTTACAAAACATTTCATACAAATCTTACATTGTTTAAATAATTGATTCTCAAATGCACATTGATTAAAAGATAAATATAAAATGTTACCAACTGATTTATTGAAGAAAATGAACTTTAATAAAGAATTTAAAATATTTGTAACATTTTATAGATATCTAGGATTCAATTCAATTTAATAAAATAAACACAATATACATTTTTACAAATATTATAAAAAAATAAACTATTATAAAAGGTTAGTTAATCATAAAATACAAATTAATCAAAAGATTATAATAATTATAAATATACTACCACCTATTATGAGATGGGTGTCAGTTAGTGGATTCAAACCCAGACTAGTGCTGATGACATTGGCACTAGGTGAAGCAGAAATATGTACTATATTTCCAGCTTCAGTATACATGAATAAACACTCATTATATACAAAGTAAGCAAAAATAACAAAAACAAAAAAATCATTAATTTAATGTTACATTGATTGTGAAGCTAACTAGCTATTAAACAAAGATATATGAAGACGATGGTATTCAGTAGCTTCTTGATTTAATTCCAGCTGTAGTGGTATTCTTTCAGCTGCAGTGGTTTTCTCTCTTTGGAAGACTCCCATGCAAGAATGTTAGTTATTCATACTGAATAACCAAATATGAATAATGATTTTCCAACAAAAAGAAAAATAAACAACATAAACTCTGTCATGCAGCAAGTGTATGTTTTTTAAAACTGGAATAGTAATAAATAAAATCTTACCTTTATTCCATATTGTAGAAAAGATTCTGATAGTAATCATACCCAATATCCTGTTACTATGGAGGGAGGGTTACCTAAACTTTATTTAAAAAGAAAAATTATTTAACCTTACAACCCTCTTACCCATGTTTTTTCAACTTTTTGGACTCTTCTGAGTTATGGAAATCTCAGTCCCCAAATATGGAAATGAAATAAAAAAAAATACAAAATTCTACCAACATACATATAAATGAAAAAATATATATCACACAATAAATTAATACTTTTTTATGATAACTGGCATGAGGTTTATGAATTAGGCTAATAATATCTCTAATAGATACAGTCCATCATTGCTTTGGTCAGGCTGCTATAGTAGGTCATGCATTCCTTCTGGAGACTCCTCAGCAATTTGTTTAGAATGACATTAATGTCATATCTTGTTGTGGTTCTTCTTTATGTATCCACCTGGACATTTTAGATGAGATATTCAATGTTTTGGTATGCATTACACACTTGAGTATTGAACCATCGTGCTTCCCATAGTCAGGGCTGACAACGCAGAGCCCTACAACACTATTGAATTAGCCAGAGAACATCATTTTTCAGTACATAAACAATTAAAACTTTTTTAATTCAATGTTTGTTATTAAATGATTTTTATAAGAACAGAATTATTCCATCATTAATATAGTTAAATACTCTGATAACGTTCCAATTAGTTTTCTTACTCACATTTGAAGAATAGTGCAGTCTTTCTTTTATTATTTTAAATGTTTATTTAAAATCAGCTCTATCACTTCATCCAAATGCTTGAATTTGTTAGAATTGTTTTTGTTTAAATATTGATCACAGTTCCTTGCAATTTGCTCTACAACAATCCAGCAAATGATTTGAAGTGTTCGAATAAGCCGTCCATTTTCTGTAAGATTCAAACATTTGATTTTCCGATCTTATATTATATAGCTTATGCCTTATTTTAAAATAGTAGAAAGATGATGGAACTGACTTAGGTTTGTTTTTATATTGCCCTCAGCTTCCATTGTCCACTATATCAATATCTTATTTCCTGTTTCTATTGCTATGTGAACTCTATTGTTGTGTGTATTACATTAATTATAAACAAAATAAAATTATGTAGTAGAATTATGTTTTCATCTTCTGTATTTGGTTGACTAGTGACTGATTTGACATTAGATCATTACCATGCTTACTTAGTCCAAGTCTTTTAAAATATTATCATCATTGTTTACATTCATATATATTAGTACAATTATTTTTTTTAATTGGGCTTTTCATCTTTCTAATAAATAAGTAAAATTGATTTATTTTGATACTTCCTCACTATAGTTAAAACACACACATTTGTTGCATCTGTATATATATAGGTGTGGGTTTAGTTATTTTATAAGTGAAAATATATGTTTAGTTGGCTATTAACTAAAGTTACATTAAAAATGAGCTGGATTTGGTAGTAAGAGTGACAAAAGTTAGATTGTAAGCTACCCTTACAATATAATGTATTATTAAGGTATTAAATTTATATATAAGTTAAATCTTGTTATTAAGTCTTATTTAATCAAAATAGCAAAGAATATTTATAAAATCATGTCTGAAATTATCCAACATTAAAGATTTCAAATATATGTGACAGGTTGATAAAATTGAGGATCCAAAAAAAAAAAAAGGCAGATCAGCAAGATCAACAGACAATACAGACATATGATCAATAGTGAATTTAATGACAAGATCTACAGATAACTCAGAGATCTAATCATCATAAAGTCTCATGACTGTGTAAACAAAAATAAAAAGCAGATCAATAAAGAACCCAACAACCAAATCAGCAGATAACCTAAAATATTGATCATCATAGAAAACCAACAATTGATCAGCATAGACAAACAACAATCAGGGCAACAAATCACCAAGATATCTGATAGAATTCAAAGAACAAAATATTGAAGTTCCTAGAGACCAAATCAACAAATACTAGAGGCTAAAAAAACTACAGAACAAGAAAAAACTGTAGAAGTTGCTTCATATTAGTTGGCTAGTTAACCAAAATGAACAGTTAGAAGGGTAGAACTGTTAAGTACTGCTTCAAACAAGCTACAAATGATAGGAATTTGCTGCTACTACAGTTCATTTATTGGCAAATAAAGAACAAATTCCAATAAGTATCACATACTATTATAGTATAGTTATTACTACAAGTTGAGAAAGCCTGTAACCCATAATTCTTTCACCTTTCACTCTCTTGATTAAAAAAAAGGACCATCCATTGCTCTAATAGGAAATTCCTGTTTATATAATAGGAAGTATTCTCTATTTCTCTTTTAAAGTAGACTAAGCTAGGTAAAAGTATGTCTCTCACATATGCAAACTATTTGTAAATTATGTAAACATAAATTGGGTTGTGTATATGATAGAATCTAATTAATAAATATTGTTGAAATAATGCTGCCTACTCATTTGGTCTAAGAAAAATTGTATCCTGATCTAATGGTTTAAAAGACTCTCAGTATAATGTGGGGAAGAGATAAATCATGTTTGATTGTATAAAATTATAATGTGGCTGTTAGTTCTTCAATTTAATTTGTATATTGATTGAGTCCTAGGACAAATTAAATTTTGATAATTATATCTTGGAGGCCAATCATTGTTTGTTTTTATCCATCTTTGGTATGTAATTTTATTTATTATCATTAAGAGTTACAGTTGAAGAGACAAGAATCCACTGGCCATCTAAATTCTTATTAAAAGTGATTGTTTAAATGATCATCTGGATTTTTGAAGTTTTATATTGCCAGATTAGCAATGGAAAAGTAATATCAATATTTATCAAATGTTTATTGTTAAATTAACTGTTAAACTTCTAGCAATAAATTTATTATCTGTTTATTATGTGATTATCTACACATTAGTGCAATGTACAGATAATGATGGTAGCAATTTTGCCACTACTTGCAGTAAATAGCTTGATGTTATCCTCATCAATAATAATCCTTTTTTAAGTTATGGGATAATATTCCCAATAATAATGAAATGCTTACTGGATTGGTTATAATACATTACTGCATTAATTATTAAAGTTTTAGTAGAAAACTTAATATACATCTGTTTATGCACATTATGTGCATCTGTACATTGAATGAAACCTGCCTAGTCTGATAAAACCCTGCTTATTTTTAAGTAAATATTCCAAAACTTTCTAAAGAACAAGATGACGCACAAGCACACACCCATATATATTACTTGCTCTTCGTTTTACATATATGTAATATGTGCTTTATAAATAAATACTTTAAAATTATAGACAATTTTAATATACTTAATTGCATAGCTTTTTTTTTAAACATTACATTTTAGACATTTAGTATTTTTCATTTTGATGGAATCTATGCAAAAAATGTGTGTGCAATGTCTATCAATTTTGACTCTATCTTAACTGCTTTCGCTTGGTTGAATTTTGATTTCCTATATCATATTGGCTAATTGGTAACATGAGGTTTTGGAGTTTGTTAGTTAGAGCAAAGGGTGGCATTCTCAGGACTAAGGTTATTATAAAATCATGGCGGCAGCATCGCTGCATCAGTCAGTAGTAACTGTCTCTATAAAAAGAAAATGAGCAGCTTCTGATGGAATAGATTTATTGTTATGAAAAACGGAAGTGCGCTTCGGGACCGATCAGTTGGGAAAAAATAAAATCTAACTTCTGTGATCATTTGCTATAATAATGTAATAAATAGATTTGTTAATTTTTTTAAAATGTCGTAGTTTTTTTTTTTACATTAAGCATAAAAAAAAAAACGAGAGTGAATTTTAAATATGTTGCTAATTTTTTCGTATTATATTATTGATAAATAATAAAAAAAAAGTAAAAATAGGAGAAAACCTTTAAACATCATTATATAAATGTGTGTGTAGTATATATATATAAATAAATTTTTTCTTTTACATTTGATCCAGTGCGAATTCATTAAAGAAGACTTTAATGTAAAAAAGACGACTAATTAATTTAAATATAGCGATCTAAGGCACGGAGTGTTGCTCCAAAAATATTATTGCAATATGGCTGCTGAAGCTTCCGGTTGTCTCCTTAATGAGCAGTTTCTTCTTGCCACACGAACCATTTATTTAGCTTAGTTATTATTTTCTAGATGTGAATTTAAAACTTACATTTTTTTAAAAAATTTGAAATGAGAAAAGAGGAATACTGTCCACTATCAGATTTCATTTTCTCAAGACCATAGAAGACCAAATTGAATCACTTTGAATAAATAGCAATCATTATTAAAAAAAAACTTTCTCTCCATGGACATGCATGGTCTATATGAACTCACAATCAGAGCTTTTTAGCGACTGACCAAAGAGTTTACAACTTTTTTTCTGGCATATTTTGTACTAACTAACATTCTTAATATCTCTGATTTCTACCTTGAATAATTTTGTTGATCTCTGACCCATCTTGCCATCATACATATAATCTCACATGCTTTTTAATATACATTATTTCAGAATGATCCAGTGAAAAGGATTTAAAATCTGATTGCAATCTTTGTTGATAATAATAAAATATGATTTCTAGTTATTACTTTGTACCCAGAATGCCTTGTGTAGTATTTGTGGCTGATTTTACAAGGTTTTTATAACTCTAGTTCTGATTTATCTATTCTCCCACTATTTTACAATTAATTTTTTATTGCCTATTAATTCCAACATTTTTAGCCTGTTTCGATGAGCAAGAGAATCAAGGCATATTTGCATTAGGAATCTCCTTATCCTGTTTATATTTTAATTTCATTATTTTTTCAATCAGGAAATTATTTAAAAGTTTCACCCTGAATGTGAAAGGAAGCAGTCAGTTTTAGCATTTGATTTGCTGAATTTTATTTAATATGAGGAATTCAAATGATGCTCCCATCTTACCATTGGAAAAACTCAGAAAATATTGCCATGTAATTGATTAAATTTTCTACTAGATTGACAGCTTTACCATAATTCAGTAGTATTTTATTTCTTTGAAAATTAGTTATTATTTTGAAATTGCTTCTAATTTTTGAACTCTTTTGTTTTGTATATTTTCTCCAAAGTTTTCTCGGAAACTATGGAAATTACCAATTCTGAGTTGATCTATGTTTATTAAACGATTATAATGGGAATTTTTGTTTTCATAATCTTCCATTAATTGCTTTTTAGAAGCTCTTTATTATTTTGCATCACTAGTGCTACAAGTAAGTAAATGGTGCTTTTTAATTTAAACACAGTAAGAAGCATAATTTATTGCAAAAAAAGTATATCCATGGATCATGATTCTGTTAGAGCAATAGCACTTTTTAGTATAAGTTTTATTTCAGCAAAAGATTGAAATTAAAAATATAGTTTTTACATTGGTAAACAACTTGATATGTTATTTATCAAATCAGTAAGTATAAACTAGCCTTCTCAATTCTGCCAGATAATCTGTAGTCTTTTCTGCATCTGGATGCCATCTTAGATTAAATTGATAATGATGTGATATAATTAATAGCTTAGGACACAAATAAGCAATTAGAATTTAGATTGTCTTTGTACAGAAATTTGGAGAAATTCATCAATACATATGCTTGAAATATCTCTTATATAATTAGGCTATTCACTCTTATTAATCTTTTTAATTTGATTTCAAGATTTGACATTTAGGAAGAACCTAATTTGATTTCTAGCTTAATAATACCATTGGCATTTAGAAAAACTCTAAATGATCTGCACATATTGTCTTGTTACTTAGGTAATTAGTAAACATTTTTTTCAGATGACCTTGCCTTTGCCATTTTAAATTCTGTCTTTAGCTTATAACTTATATACTTGGAATTCAGATGTAAAACTCAGATTTTTCAAGCTCTCCTTAGTTATCCACTCTATCTCATACAACTGATACACATGACCACATCCTTGTATAAAAGATCAGATTTTCAAGGATATGGATGACTAAAGAGTCAGTGGATAGATTAAGTTCAAGCCCATCCATTAAAGTTTGATGATTTTCTATCTTAATATAAACTGAACACTGATTCACATGGCATCCATTAATTACTCTGATTGGCACTGAGTGGCACTACTGTATGGAGAGTTTTGCCTGTTTTAATTTGTGAACATTGATTGTTATATGTGTGGGAGATGATGTGCTGCACCAACTGATGAATACTGTTTCAGCACAAAGTATGAATATTGGAGATCATTTATCTTTTTCTCATATGTGTGGTCATGTGTATCAGTTGTACGAGATAGAGTGGAAAACTAAAGAGAGCTTGAAAAATCTATGTTCAAATTTCCTATAATTATATATGCATATTCTTATATTGCAAGAAAATCAAGTCATATATCATGTGACTTAATTTAATAAGCTTATATTATAAATGTTTTATAAAGAGTATGCCAATAGCTTTTAATAAATTTTTCAGAATATCACTATCCCCAGACTGGTTTCATGCTTTTGGCATTTCTCAGTGAGGTGCTAGGATAATCAAGCATTAAATTTAAAATACCAGGTCAAGCCCAGCACTTTATTTAATGGTTAACTATTAAGTAGAAAATCTGAATTTTTCAGACATCTTTTTGTCTTCAAATCCAGCTGTCTAACTTAAATAGCCATATGGGTCTGAACAAAGTTCAGATACACCATATATCAATAGCTTTAGAAATATAAAATTGCCAAACCCTTAAGAATAAAACAATAATTGCAAGAAAATCAAGTCATATATCACATGACTTAATGTAATAAGCTTGTATTACAAATGTTATATAAAGAGCATGCCAATAGCTCTTAACTAAGCTTTTCAGAATACCCCTATACCCAGACTGGATTTGAAGTTATATGGATGTCTGAAATTTTCAGATTTTTACTTAATAATTAACCATTAAATAAAGTGCTGGACTTGACCTGGTATTTTAAATCTAATGCTTTAATATCCTAGTGCCTCATTGAGGAATGTTAAAAGCATGAAACTGGTCTGGAGATAGAGATATTCTGAAAAGCTTGTTAAGAGCTATTGGCACACTCATTATATAGCATTTGTAATACAAGCTTATTAAATTAAGTCACATGATATTTGACTTGGATTTTCTTGCAATTATTGTTTTGCTCTTAAGGCTTTGGAAATTTTATATTGCTAAAGTTACTGATATGTGGTGTATATGAACTTTGTTCAGTCCCATATGGCTATTTAAGTTAGATAGCTGATTTTGAAGACTTATAGATGTCTGAAAATTTCAGATTTTCTACTTCATAGATAACCATTTGTTAAAGTGCTGGGCTTGACTTGATATTTTAAATCTAATGCTTGAATATCCTAGCACCTCACTGAGAAATGCCAAAAGCATGAAACTGTTCTGGGTATAGGGATATTCTGAAAAGCTTGTTAAGAGCTATTGGCATATTCAATATAATATTCTTATATAGAGAGATGTTGTCTTTAAGACTGTCACAACTTGCAATATATTTTACATATAGTTCACTATAATAAATGAGAAGTGAAACATATTTTCTATTACAATGAAAGTAATCTTTCTTAAAAGTATATCATAAGTACCTGCTTAATATGAGAATAAAAGAAAAGAAATTATATGTTAAAATTATAATCTGTAAAAATGTAAAAGCCATACTATCACTTATTCACTATATGCCAATAAGATCAAGATATAATAGTGAGAAACAATATTTATAGTTTGTTGAATCCTATGCAGGAACTGCTATACTATTTTTTTTTATGGAAACATATTATACAATACATAATTAAACAGTAAAATGGGATTTACTTATTTTTATTTAGAGAATAAAAAGAATGGGAAAAAAATTACACATTCATTACATAGCTTTGAAAAATTTGAAAGTAATGCTAGTTCTCTTTGAAAAGATATTGAAGAGGACTTTGACCTGTAATAAACTATTTAAAGGTGGTTTCATTTATATATTATGATGTTTAGTTTATGTGTAAGCTTTTTATACTCAATAGAATTCCCATATTTCTTCTAAATAAAGATACACTTGCCAATAACTTATTCTTTTCAAAGTTTGTCATACTACCACCAGTCCTTTTGTTTACTATTTTATATAAGCTTTTTTTAGTTGTATTTATGTTAAGCCCATAGAAATAACAATTTATGTGATTAGTCAAAGAGTGTAATAATCAGATTGCATTTATGAGTACAATAAATTATAAGAATTTAGCTAACCTTAGTATATTAACTCTTGTACTCATCAGAAAAATTTAATATTTTAAAGAAATTATAAATAATACAAATATAAAAATATATAATGTGTCATGTGCATAAAATATGTAATAATAAACCATCCATGGAACAAATTATATTACAAATTAAAGGAAAAGTAGCCTATACAATAACCTTTGTATATAGTAATTCTTATATATAAATCATCATTAGTATTCACTTGTAAATGAATATGGCTGCTGTAATTCCAGAAATAAAAAATAAAAATGTCAGAAACAGAAAGTAAAAAGGGATTTTATTATGATTGTACAAACCAATGTATTAATCACAAAATACCTAAGATAAATTAACACTCGTTTTTTAGTCAGTTTATTTAAATGTTTTGACAATAACTTTTAACTTAATTTGTAGAAAATTTTTCTTTCTAAAATACTTCAACACTTTGTATAATACAATTTTTAAATATATTTTATCTCATTAACATCTCTTTCAATTGCATCTTTTTAGAGTATGCCAATCATTATAATAAATATATAATCTGTTCTGCACACAAAATATGAGAAGATGATTATGAATGTATTTGTAGAAACTGTCTTAACATTTTCCTATGCCTATTCATTGAAGATGTGTTATTACAGTTATTAAGATCCAGTAAGATGAAGTACTGTATATAGGAAATAGTTTTGTGATTTTGCCATAATATTATTGGATTATTATTAAGCATCCTTAAATGGAAATTTTTATAGTGTCTTTATAATAAATTGATCGAACGACCATGTCTTACTTCTGTATAATAAATTTAGTAGAATAACATCCCAATAGTGGTTATATCTCTATGATGAAATAGCCTGCCTTTTTGAACTGCTAAATATAGCATTTACATATTGGAGTCTGTGATGCATATCAATAAGTAAGGCAATAATTATACTTAAAAAGTAACCAAGATAATTAAAGTTTATTGCTATTTCCATGCACATAAGCATCCAAACTAAAAATTGTTAAAGTTTTTTCCCCATCACTATTAAGGTTAGTATGAAGGTTTTTCTTAAAATTTGTCTAGATATTTGTCTTTCTGAAACCACACTCAGTTTCTGATAACCATTAATTTGTGACTGAAAAAAACTTATTCAATAAAATTCTTGAAATGCAAACTTTTCCTCACATTTACTTTTATAAATTAAAGCAACAGAAGCATTTACAAAACACAACTTCAAGGATAAAAAAAATATCAATAATTTTGAAGCGAACTTATTATAGACATATTTTAAAACTTCTACAAATATCTCACCAGTAATTGCAACATTTGTAATATTACAAAAAGCTGTTTCACAGATTATTACCTATCTCACAATTGATTATCTGTTTTCAAAATCTAAAATATTAGAAGTATGTAAAAAGGGATCATCTAAATTTTGGTATATTTAAAAAAAATATGATCAAAATAACTGTTAATATAATTAAAACAGATTATTGTATAAAGAAATATTCCTCATGCAGTAAGATTACATCATTTTTCAAGTCTATATATTATTTTCAACACATAAAGTTTAGAGACACAATCTAAAATGTTTATATCTTTATTTTAACAGAATAATGTAAATTTAGTTTAAAATCTTAGAAGTTTTGCATTAAATCTTTAAATTGCTTGCAAAGTTCCAAATTTATTTACTCATTTTCCAAACAGATAATGTCATATATATAGTAACTATCAAAAAATAATAGAATCCTCCTTTTTAGTAAATTCAAATACTGATTTCTTTACATCTAAAACAAACTCCTTAAGATAATTTCATCCTAGTTAGTAAGATAATTAGGTTGAAAATCCACATTGACCATTTTGTTCTTTAAGAATTTCTAAAAGTTAATTAATTATAAGGGTTTTGAATTCGGATGTTGAAGTTTCTTATAGCTATCCAATCCTTATATAACCAATACACATGACCACATACATGTGAAAAAGATAAATTATCAACAAAGTATTTCATGCTGCACCAGTAATCATCAGTTGGTCCAGATTACTGTCTCCCACACATATATACAATCCGTGCTCAGTTTATATTAAGATAGCAAATCTTCAAACCTGAACATACAAGCTTCAACCTTTTCATTCTCCAATATCATTGAAAATCTGAGAATGGAATGCTCAGAGCTCTTGTTGATGCAATATTGCTGTCATACCCATGTCGACCTTAAATCACTATGACTCTTCACACATAGGACTTTTATTTAATATGACTATTTAATTATAAAAAAGGATGGATAGAATGCAGGCTGAATATGTAATATTTAAACATGAGTATATTTTTTATACTAAAAATGTACTTATAAGTGTCTTAGAACTCAGATTTTCAAGCTCCCTATAGTTATCCAAAACATCTTATACAACCAATACACATGACCACATACATGTAAAAAAAAAGAAAAGATCACCAATATACATATTTCATGCTGAACCAGCACTCATCAGTTGCTCCTGATCATGATTCCCCCCATATATATATATATATTCATTAGAATAAAAACTACAAAATTTTAAAAAAATGCCTATATAAAATTAAAGATTAAAATTCTTTGCTATAGCTAGCTTCGGCATATTCGCCATCTTAAGTAGCAATACGTTAATATTTAAATATTATCAAACTCTCACACCAGTAACGTTCCCATGTGAATTACCTACTTTCCATAAATTGTGAATATTAACACAATGACACTGTTTATTCAATATATTATCCATACTATTTATAAAATAGAACTCCTTAATTTTTCTTTTCCTCAAATCATTTTCCATATGCAAAATAAAAACTCTATCAAAGCAGAATTCTCCATTACAAATCACAGCATGTTCTGCAAAAACAGATTTATACCTATCTGCAGAACAACGCAACTTATTATATAATAATTCATGCTTCCTAATACTCTTTTTCAATGCACATTTGGTCTCCCCGATGTAACTATAACCACAATGACATACCACTTTATATATAATATTACATTTGTTGCTTTTATCAATAGAATCTTTGCCATTAATAACCAATCTTCCAGTATTTGCACCCACTTTAAATGCAACATTAAAATCAGCAGATACCAATGATGTAATCTTATTACAAACAATATCCTTTACATAAGGCAATGCTATCCATTTTTTCTTTTCCATATTATTTCTTCTCCATCTATTTCTATACCTATATAGTGCACATAAAATATTTGTCCTACTATATCCCACACCCAATAAATCATTCACATATCTTTCAATATTAATCATTTTATCACTCTGAAATTTACATAAAACATCATTTCTAAAAAGAAATGTTCTAAAACCAGCCAATTTATAGGTAAGTGGAACATTTAAATTTGGAAGAACAACTCCTCTAATTGATAATGGTTTCAACACCATTTTATTATTAATTTTATTCCCTTCTCTTCATAAAATCAAATCAAGATATTTTATACTCTTCTCACTATCTTCAGAAGTAATAGTCCACGTTAATCCAGCAATATCATTTAATTTAATAAACAGTTTATGCACTATCATATTTGATCCTACAATAAGCACATCATCCACATACCTAAAATAACTTTTAACACCAATTGGATCTTCATTTGATTTAGTTAAAAAGATTGATAATATTGTTTTGGATAATGATGATAAATTATTTACATTGGATGTTGCAGAGTTATATGGTTCAATAAAAAGAAAGGAATCTATTAACATTATTGATCAAGTTTTATATGAAAAAGGAGTGTGCAAGTTTTATCGTATGTTTGTATCGTATGTTTGTAAAGGATTTGTTATTATTTATTGATCAGAATTTGATAGCCACATTTGAAGATCGGTTGTATATGATGGATGAAGGTTGGCCTATGGGTTTGCCTGTTTCAGCAATTATGTAGTTATGTGTTGTCATATTATGAAGGAATGATTTTAAAAGAATATTTTATGACTGGTGTTAAAAGTTATTTTAGGTATGTGGATGATGTGCTTATTGTAGGATCAAATATGATAGTGCATAAACTGTTTATTAAATTAAATGATATTGCTGGATTAACGTGGATAGTGAAAAGAGTGTAAAATATCTTGATCTGATTTTATGGAGAGAAGGGAATAAAATTATTAATAAAATGGTGTTGAAACCATTATCAATTAGAGGAGTTGTTCTTCCAAATTCAAATGTTCCACTTACCTATAAATTGGCTGGTTTTAGAACATTTCTTTTTAGAAATGATGTTTTATGTAAATTTCAGAGTGATAAAATGATTAATATTGAAAGATATGTGAATGATTTATTGGGTGTGGGATATAGTAGGACAAATATTTTATGTGCACTATATAGGTATAGAAATAGATGGAGAAGAAATAATATGGAAAAGAAAAAATGGATAGCATTGCCTTATGTAAAGGATATTGTATGTAATAAGATTACATCATTGGTGTCTGCTGATTTTAATGTTGCATTTAAAGTGGGTGCAAATACTGGAAGATTGGTTATTAATGGCAAAGATTTTATTGATAAAGGCAACAAATGTAATATTATATATAAAGTGGTATGTCATTGTGGTTATAGTTACATTGGGGAGACCAAATGTGCATTGAAAAAGAGTATTAGGGAGCATGAATTATTATATAATAAGTTGCGTTGTTCTGCAGATAGGTATAAATCTGTTTTTGCAGAACATGCTGTGATTTGTAATGGAGAATTCTGCTTTGATAGAGTTTTTATTTTGCATATGGAAAATGATTTGAGGAAAAGAAAAATTAAGGAGTTCTATTTTATAAATAGTACGGATAATATATTGAATAAACAGTGCCATTGTGTTAATATTCACAATTTATGGAAAGTAGGTAATTCACGTGGGAACGTTACTGGTGTGAGAGTTTGATAATATTTAAATATTAACGTATTGCTACTTAAGATGGTGGAATACGCCGAAGCTAGCTTTAGCAAAGAATTTTAATCTTTAATTTTATATAGGCATTTTTTTAAAATTTTGTAGTTTTTATTCTAGTGAATATTTATATATATATAGTGCTCAGCACAAAATATGCATATTGGAGATCATTTATCTTTTTCACATGTATGTGGTTATATGTATCAGTTGTATAAGATGGACTGAATAGCTATAGGGAGCTTGAAAATCTGAGTTCAAGATCCTTATAATTACATAAAGTTTAGTATAGATTATATACATGTATTTAAATATTACATATTCAGCCTGCATTCTGCCCATCCCTTTTCTGTATAATTAAATGGACATTAAGGCCCTATGTGTGAGGGGTCATATTGACTTAGGGTAAATGTGGGTATGACAATAATATTGGCATCAACAAGGGCTTTGAACATTCCATCCTTTGATGTTCAATGATAGGGATGGCTGAAGAGTTGAAAAGTGGAGTAGATTAAAATTTATTCATTAAAGTTTGAAGATTTGCTATCAATATAAATTGATTATATATATGCATGGGAGATGGTGATCTGGCCACCAAATTCGTGCTGGTTCAGCATAAAATATGTATATTGAAGACAATTTATCTTTTTCACATGTAAGTGGTCAATTTGCTGTATAAGATGGACTGGATAATTATAGGGAGCTTGAAAAACTGATTTCAAGATTCTTATAATTACATTAAATTTAGTATAGACAATAAACATGTATTTAAATGTTACCTTAATAATTAATTCTTAATATTTAAATACAAATACAGTATATATACTTAAGCTAGATGTAATTAGAGGGGATTTGAGCCTAGACTTTTAAGCTGCCTAACTGATACATGTGACCACATACATGTGAAAAAGATAAATGCCCTCCAATATATGTATTTCATGCTAAACCAACACTCACTGGTTGGTCTGTATCATGATTTTCCTCATATATATATATAATCTGTGTATAGTTTACATTTATATAGCAAATCTTCAATCTTTAATGGAATCTTCTTCACTCTCCAACTCTTCAGTCACCCACATCATGGGAAATCTAATAAGAGTATGTTAAAACTTTGTTTTCTAATTTTGTTGACTTAACTATTGTAAGTAACCAGATTAATGATGCATGTAACAATATTTAAAAACAAAAACATAAAGAAGTTTGTTGACCTTGTTTAATTTTTATTCACTTGATCCATGGATAATGGAGGTGTCTTGAAATATAAGGTTAACTAGATAACCATGATAACCTAATTCTTTATAGTAATATTGCTTACTGCTAATTCTGGCATCAAGTCATAAATCTGATGTAATCAATTTCAGAGAAAAATATAAACAGATGAATAAATAAATAGATTTTGGAAATAGTTAAATGACTAAAAAAATCACTCAAAGAGAATCAATATTATTATTAAGTATTTACACATTTCAATTTCTGTTATTACAATCACCATAGCAACACCTATTATAAAATTAAATGTTTTATGTTTCATATATGTTTGTTCATAAATTAGTTATAAAAAAATTATTATAAAAAACATATATAAAAAAGTTTGTGTTCATCAAAATGTATTAAAATCATAATATAAATTTTTAATTTAGTTTAAAATGAAAAACAATATTGAACTTGCAAAACAGGATTTCATTTTCACTGTATCCAATTATTTTAAAATCCCCATTTCACTTACTAATTGAAGGCAAATTTTCTTGAACAATTTCTACATCATTGAGTGAAATTTGAGCAAATTTCATCAGTCATTGTAACAACTGTAATGCCAACAAGAGTATCTTATAAATAGAATGGAGACACTATAATTTGAGTTCTTGTAATTTTGTCATTGCCTAGAACAGATACATTTATATCAGTCTCTAAAATTTTATCAAATTTTATTATTCAAGTGCTTAATTTCTAAAACTATGGAAGAATAAAAATTTTAATTATCTCACATTGACTTGGGGTCAGTTTGTTGATGAAATTCTGGGGATATGACAAAATGTGAAACAATAAAACAAAAACCATCAAAATGTGCAAGCTGGCTATAAAGAAAAAAATTCTGTTGTCAAAAAATCTAGAATTCCATCTATCTATTCATGATGAATGCAAATCCCAGTTGTGTGTATATGAATATCATATTTCTGGTCAATGAATTTCACAAGATCAATCAGCTTAACACATGTGTAATATCGAGCAATGTAAATTTTACTTCCCTGATCTTGAAAGAAAAAGTTAGCATTTATCATTCTCTTGGACATGACTGAATTTTGTCAGTGAAAGGAAAATTCTCTTTATGAATTATTACCAATAGAAAAGGAAAATAAAGTCAGTGATGTGTAGTTTTGCAGCAACTAAGTACCTATTGTTTTAAATGCTTGGATACATTTATATGTTTAAAAGAAAATATCAGAATTTAATCATGAAAATAATTGGATTCAAATCCATGAAAGTTATTATCCATGCTTGTCTTCTCTATTTAAAGAAAAATTGTTTTTACACATAAGAATCAGAAACCAGGAACTAGTGAGTGAAAATGGACAGATTTTCATTTAGATGGTATGATTTCTATGTATATATATTTCTTTTTTTTTTTGTTAAAAGAAAAGGAAGATTTTACGTTTGTTTAGATTTTATTTTAAAACTAGGATTAAGTGATATATATATGGGTTATTGTAAGATTCACATAATGGTCAGAGAGATTCATGTATAATATTATTATTTAAACTCTTATTTGATGATATGGGTTAATATGACCCGATATTTTCAAGTGTTTAAATTTTTTTTATTTATATATTCCAGATTTAACTCAGGGATGTTTATATGGAAAAGTGGTTTAAATATAATGGATATATTTTTAGGCCAGTTTAGTTATTTAGAAATTATATTAATAAATAAATAGAGATCAATTTTTATTTGATCATATGATTTTTTTTATCATTGTATATGCTATTTAAAGTCTCAGAAAGATATTTTAAAAATCTCTCCTTCCATTTATATAGTCTTATTGTCATGCAACACTCTTATGAGTTTCATAAATACATATATTATTATTATTATTATTATTATTATTGATATTAATTATTTATATACTAAAGAAAACATAGTATTATATATTTTTAACTGGCTATTATATTAGTCTATTGCAGATATCATTTGTTTTATTCTGTTATCATTTTTTTATCACTATTATAAATTTTTATTATAAACCAATAAATTTAGAGTTGATTCAAAATCCAGTGAATCTGTCTAATTATTTGTTTTGAATGTCTCAAGGTAATTTTGATACTTAAAGTTTGATCCAAGATCAAACCCATCTTGGTAAATGAAATAGAATTAAAAAAATATGTATATATTTTTATACTTTATTATTAAATCTGATTAGGTACAAATTTTGTTATTTGGTACTGCATTTAAATATTTGTTTACTTATATAAGTCAATAGTTCTGGTATAAATAATTTTATTAGTTCAGAGTTGATTATTTATTTGCTTATCTTGTCGGTTACAAAAATCTTAATAGATTACATTAGTCAAAATGATCTGTCTTAATTACCTTTAAACTTCTTTGAAGTGGGGATCATAAATTTCATTAACTAGCATAACTGAATATTATCTTTGGCTTGGATAACTGCCAATTATCAGCATGCGTAGTTTAATTGTTATAAAATCCATTTTATAATCGATTGATTGGAGATTTAAGTAGATGAATAATATCAGTGATTGTAAGTCAGTAAATATCCAATAGAAACCTATGGTATATTTTATGTATAATGTGATTGGGTATTGTAAAATGTGAAATTATCTAATAGAATTTATTGATAATAAATTCTTGTGGTGTGTTTCATTTTAGAATATAACTGAAGCAATAATTGCATGTCGATTTCATGTAGGATATGAATGAAATGTTTATATTATATTTAACATTTTATTAAAATAGATATAAAATTGAATAAAGATTTATTTCATTTAAACATTATAAATATTATCTAGTTTAGAAAAAATGTTTTCAAAACGTAGTTATAATTATTTAAAAACTAGTTGATTTAAATAGAATGTCACTAAATATTAAAGTAAATTTGCATTACTATAAATACTATTAGATTAGTAAAGTATGTTGAAATTTAGTTATTCATTGATTCGAATTTAGTTTTATTCAATTATCAATCAAATAGATATCTTAAGCATACATCATTGTTTAGGGCAATGATATATGATTTCGCTGCTTATTGCAGCTTACTTTGGAATTGTGAAGAGATTTGTTGATGTCTGAGCCGATGATCTCGTTTGCTTTATTTTATTTTAAATACTATCTAGATAAATTAGATTTTAATAGAGATTGTTAGTATTTTATGAGAGTGTAGTGGACAATCTAGATAATTATGTATGGGAAATATTGTTATTGCCTAGTATAGATCAATAACTGAGTTAGATAATTTTATACAGGTTTTAACAGTTACTATTTGTTAATGCATGTTTTGCTCTGTGATAAATAATATAAATCTTAAGGGCATTTCTTTATGACAAATGTTGACTGAACAAATGTAGAGAGGTAGTGAGATAGAAAATCCATTATTATTGTTACAAAGTAGGTACCCAATTCTAGCCAATGATGATCATGTACAAGTGGAAATTATTATAAAATGCCAAATCAACTTTGGGGCTGTTATAAAAAGGCACCCAGGATTCAGGCTATATCTATATTATGATGAATGATGTCTCAATTCTGAGACACACTAAAGTCTTTATATTATCACCCCATATTATAATCAATAGTCCATTACAAAATGGTGATCAATGATTGGGCTATGTTTTGTTCATATTGTATTGATCACTTTTCCAGCATCATCATTTTTTATCACATTACACTATGTTGTCCATAAATCATTCTGACCCCATCTTAGAACCATTTAAATACACAGAAGAGGGATGAGCAGAATATATGTTGAATCTGTAGTATTTAAATACAAGTATAGTATATATACTTAAGTTAGATGTAATTAGAGTGAATTTGAACCCAGACTTCAAGCTCCCTTCAGTCATACACTCCATCTTATACAACTGATACATATGACCACACATGAAAAAGATAATTGATCTCCAGTATACATATTTCACGCTGTCAAATAAATACATATATTGGAGATCATTTATCTTTTTCACATGTATGTGGTCATGTGTATCAGCTGTATAAGATGAAGTGGATCACTGAAGGCAGCTTGAAAGTCTGGGATCATATCTCCTAATTACATCTAGCTTAAGCATGTATACTAGGTTTTAAATATTAAAGATTCATCCTGTATTCTGCCCATCCCTCTTCTGTATATTTAAATCGTTCTAAGGTCCTACATATGAGGGGCCAGAATGACTCATGGTAAACATGGGTATAACAACAAAATCAGAAAACAAGGGCTTTGAACATGTCATCATCAGATTTTTAATGATATAGACAGGTAAAGAGTTGGAGATTGGAGAAGATTGAAACCTGTCCATTAAAGATTTGCTATTGTAATATAAACTGAGCACAGATTATTTATTTTTGTGGAAGATTATTTATATTTGTGGAAGATGAGTGCGGGTTTAGCATCTGGAGATCATTTTTCTTTTTCATTTGTATGTGGTCATGTGTTATAAGATGGAGTGAATGACTGAAGGGAAAGTCAAATTCCCTCTAATTGTTTCTTAAGGAACTAATGCCACCTTTTTTATAAATATATTTGGAATAGATTCTATTTTTAATGCAATTACCATTTTAATATTAAAATGCACTATTCCAGCAATCTTTCACATAATCCAAATTAGTAATTATTGTTATTTATATTGACTCTTAACTATAATATAATCCATTAATAAGTTAGATAACCTTTTTGATTACAGATGCTTATGAATTCTTTTATAGTAATTATTTCTTTGGACATACAAAATATTTTATTATTGCCATTCTAGAAGTTGGCCAAAAATTCAATAACAATAGACATTAGATTTCATTGAAATCATACTAATTATTATTATTAAAAAATTTGATTTTTAATTGATGTTGTTACTATCATCATATAAACTGAAGATCTAAAAAGGACATAATTACACTCCTGGGAGAAACTGCCAACAAACATTATGTAATTAATCCATCCAAAATCATGACTGTTTTAGCTTGTAGTAACCCAACATTGAAATTATTATACTGGAAACTTGTAGCTATAAGAAGAGAAGATACATGGAAGCAATATGAAAATAATTATTGAACTGAAACTTGAAACTCCAATGAGAAAAGCCTACCTGAGCGGAAATAATTAGTAAACTGAAGCCTGTCTTATCCTAAAATGAACCTGCCTGAAGAAGAAAAGCTAACTGGATAAAATAATGATATGACAACACTATAAAAAGACCAGGAGCATAACAAATTTGATTAAACTGTTACTTTAATAATCGAATAACTTAAAAAATCATAGTTAAAAAAAGTATTGTAATGGGTACACATTTACAGTTATAATATTTCTTTTAAAATTGTTTTGTTCTAAACATTTTTCTCTTTCTCATAATGTTAAGGGTGTGGGACCTTCCCATTTTGTAAAAAAAGAAAGAACTTTAAAATTAATCTTAATGTTTTTTCTTTATTGTGAAATAATTTTTTTCAGATTTGATTATTATAGAGAAATAATTTATTTAGATTAAATGTTAGTTAATTAATAAGAGTCAGCAGGGAAATTATAAATTAACTTTCAATTTGTCATATCTTTTTTTAAATTTTTTTTTATTATCTTATTTATTAGTTTATTTTACTAAATAATTTTTTAAAAAATAGTTTCTGAAATTATTATTTTTTGTTGATGTCTTTATTCTAATATCTATCTGTTCTATAAATTAGCAGTATGTGTGATTGATTTTATCATAGGATGTACATTAAGGGATCTGTAGATTTTTTCCAGTAAAATTATTTGATATAAAATAGATTTAAGTTTTTACATGTGTATTTTTCTTATTCATACTCACTGCTTCTAATAGCCTTGCAATCCCAAGCTAGTTTTGAGCATAATGATGTTTACAATATGTAGGTGTAGATAGATATACAAGTGTGGGTGAACATCCAGAGAATTCTCTAAATAAATGAAAGATAAAGATTACCTTTAATGTGATGTAATAACCAGTTTATTAATGACCAATACACTCAAGGTGCCAGATGATTATACAAATTGATGATGATCAGCATGATATCAAGATCCCAACATTTTGTGGTTTATTGCTATAGATATTCTTAGCTCTTAAATTATGTGCATGCAGATACAATTTTTAAGATTACTTTTTTATATAATATGCCCTAAGTTTGACATTGGGTAAATAGTAATTAGCCGCAGATTTTATTAATGGACTTCTTTTAGATCTAATTTCAAGAGTTGACTGTTGATTATTGATGAATAATGCTAGTGATGTTATATTATTATGTTGGGTTTGTATTTTTTATTACTTATATATATTCATTTACAATGCTGATTTTTGACTCTCTGCTTGTTCATTTCATTGATTTAGACACTTGTTTGCAAAGATTCCCAACACCTCTTGTATACTCATTGTTTTATTACAAATGGCACAACCAGTAGTTGATTTGAGTAGTCATAACTTTTTTCAGACCCATTAGTTTTACTTTATATCACTACCACTATTCACTAAAAAATAAAAGTTTTCTTTTTTGAACTTTTTGAAGCTACAGTAGAAAATAAATATTATTAAAATAGGTACAAAATTTAATATCAATTTAATATTATTTACATATATATATGCAAATATTTCTATAATAAACTTGATTTTGCACAAAGAAAGTTCACAAATGTAAGCCACCCAACAGCTTAAGCTTATCTATATCATAAATCTTCAATCCATTGTTAAGATAACCTCTATAAGTAAAAGATGTGAATCCATGTTTTACTCAATATAGACAAAAAAGTTGAGTTGGTGCTGTAACAGATTGACATTTTAAAATTCTTAGCAAGTTTAAAATAACAAAAATAACATGATTTTGAAAGTAGATATTAATCATTCAAACACTTTTCAAACCTCACTGCTATTCATTATTATTTACATAACTTAATTTTGCACAAAGCTAAATGGTTCATCAATATAAATGGCATGATACAGTCCAACTTCATGTATACCATAAATCTTTATTCTGTCATGAAGGCAACTTCTAAAAGTAAAATGTGGGTTTCCACCTTTCAGTCTGATCAAAGATCTTAATATAGACAGAAAACATATTACATTGTCCGTTTAATAGATATATTTCAATTTTTAGAAATTTAAGTGTCTCAATCTATTGCAAGTATCAATTTCATAGTCTAAAATAAGATCTTAGACCAGAGTGAATGGGATAATCCATCATTTACTTACAGAAGTTGCAATGATTGCTGATCAGCTGTTATCCAGTGATTTACATTGGTAAATCTTATGTCTTTTTACAAAAGCAGGATTTATTATGTAAATATTAGTGAATAGCAGTGAGGTCTGAAAATTTTAAAAAGATTATTATTCTACTTTCAAAAATAGGTAATATTTATCTGTTTAATGGGGTTTATATTTGCTTAATAGATTTTTAAAAAAATATACAGTGTTATAGTCAAAGTGTCAACTTTCTTGTTTTTATTAAAATCTTAGACCATAGTTTTAGTTGTAGAGAATGCTGTTGACGGCAGAATGAATATTTATGGTGTAGATAACCTTGGGCTATTATGTTTATTTACATTGGTGATCTATTTAGCTTCTATAAAATATCAGATTTATTATGTAAATAATAATGAATAGCATTGGGTTTAAAAGTTATAAAAATGATTATTATTAATCCTCTTTCAAAAGTAGATTATATTTATTTGCTTATTGGGGTTTATTGCTACTTATAGGAATTTAAAATTTTCATTCTGTTACAATCCAAAAATCTCTTGATTAAACTAAGGTCTTAAGTCAAAGTGGAAGGTGAAAATCTACCTCTTATTTAGAAATACAACATTGGTGGTGACTATTTATGGTGCAGATAAATTTAGGCTGTTATTATGTGATATATAGATCCAAAGTGAAAGATGGACTATTTATATATGCTACCTTGATAGTGAATATAATAACATCATAAGTTTATTTGTACCATAAATATTTCACCATCAAGACTCTTGGACTGTAACAGATTGAAAATTTTAAATTCATATATATATATTGTAGCCTTTCTATTTGGTACATTATTGTACGGTTGTTGTTAATGGTCAATTTTAGTAAAAAAATTTAAATTTTATGTAATGACTGATAAGAAACCTATTATTTAATTTATAAAAGAATTTAAATTAATTGTTTCTTTGGTGTTAAATTTGAGTTAACTTTCTCTAGATAGTTATAATTTATATAAGTTATAAATTTGAGCTATAAATTGTACTATTTTTAAAAAAAAAAAAAAAAAAAAAATTAGTTAAAATCATGTAAAGTATTTTAAATCAGTAATTATAATGATTAAAATTAATATTCCTTATAATTATTAACAATAAATTGAAAATTTTATTTATTGGTTATTTTAAAATGATTTAATTAATGATAAAATAAAAGAGGCTGCAGAAAGGAGTTTGCTATTAACTGAAAGGAGACCCTTTGATTCCTCTTGGAGGCCTTAAAGGAACCGAGCAGGGCAAATTCCTAATGTCCACTCCATACGTTCTTGTCGTTGCAGCTGTTATTACTATGTGATTATTCATATAGTATACGAACATGGATGGGCTGCTCACCAACACGCATTAGTCAGCGTGGTGAGTTTATTGGCTTTTTACCTCTAAGTTTAAGATCAAGAAACACCATGGTCTTTCTTCTCAGTGCCTGATAAGGCAGAATGAATGTTTGTGTAAATGATAAATATTTTTCCCATACATATATACAATTATGACAGACAAAAATAAAGCATGGCCCTTATTGCCAGGAGGCTGTAAAGTCACCAACCAAGGCAGCAGTTGGTGGCTGAAGGCGGAGGGTGCTAAGAATCCCCTGATTGCAGACCCAGGCTGCCATTTGATGATGACTTTTTATTTAGGTACTTACAACTGCAGATCACTTTCAAGTGAAGGAAGATTGCAAGAATTAGAAGAAGAACTGTCTTATATTAAATGGGACATTATTGGACTTTGTGAAGTTAGAAGAAAAGGAGAAGAAACAATTGATTTAAAAAGTGGACATATACGCTATTATAAAGGCACACATATTGGAAATACAAGTGGAGTAGGATTCATTATAAATAAAAAGTGGAAGAACAATATTGTGGAGATTGATGGTGTATCGGACAGAGTGGCAAGATTAGTTATACAACTTAATAGCAGATACCAAATGCAGATAATTTAGGTTTATGCCCCAACAAGTTCTCATAGCGATGAAGTAGTAGAAGATTTTTATATGGATGTACAAAAGGCTTTTGATCAGAGTAAACAACATTTTAAAATTGTTATGGGAGACTTTAATGCTAGAATTGGTAGACAAATGAAAGATAAAATTGCTGTAGGTAATTTTGGTTATGGTAATAGAAATGAGAGAGGACATAGACTTGTGGAGTTTGCAGAAAAAGAAAAACTTTATATTATGAATTCATTTTTTGAGAAAAATGTTAAAAGGAAATGGACATGGAAGCATCCAAATGAAGGTACAGCAGAATTGGATTATATTTTGACTAACAGGAAATACATATTTCAAGATTGTAATGTTCTTAATAAATTTAACACAGGAAGTGATCATCGATTAGTAAGGTGTAAGTTACGTGTTAATGTAAAACTAGAGAGACAAAAATTATTAAGAAAAACAATATTTACAGTTGATATTCCTAATCTTCAGAAACATTCTAATGAATTTAAATTAGAACTTACAAATAGGTTTCAAGTGTTAGTAGATTTTGAACATGATTCAGATTTGAATGAAATTAATATGAAAATAACTGATACCCTTTTAAAAACTGCAACAAACATAGCTGGTAGAAAAAAGCAGCAATTGACTAATAAAATTTCTACTGAGACTAGAGAATTTATGAAGAAAAGAAGGAATATGAAGATATACAAAAATGATGTATTAAAATATCTCGAATTTTGTAAAATGGTACGGAAAAGAGTTGAAAATGATATAAGAAAGTATAACTGTGAAATAGCAAGGAAAGCTGTAGAAGAAAATAAAAGTCTCAAAAATGTTAAACAACATTTTGGTATTGGTAGGAAATTTATATCTGCAATAAGAAAAAAAAGATGGAATTATTACTAAAAAGAGAGATGACATCATGAAATTGGTAGAAGATTTTTATCAAGAATTATATAGTAATAAAGAACAAGTACCTCCTATATCTATTACATCTTCTAAATTGCCCAGAATTTTAAATGAAGAAGTGAGACATGCAATTAAGTGTATAAAGAAAGGAAAGGCTCCAGGAAATGATGGAATTATAATTGATATATTAAAAGAAGCAGGTGAAGAAATAGAAACAATTTTAGCAAAGTTATATACCAAATGTCTAAATGATAAAGATGTACCGGAAGATTGGAAGAATGCAGTAATAATATTAATATTTAAAAAAGGTGATAAAGAAGATATTAGAAATTACAGACCTATCAGCCTTTTATCAGTTTTATATAAAATTTTTACCAAGATAATTACAACTAGGCTACAGAGAACTTTGGATTTCCACCAACCAAGAGAACAAGCTGGATTTAAAAGTGGTTTTAGTACAATAGATCATATCCAGGTATTGAGAGAAGTCGTAGAAAGGACAAATGAATATGAGTTGTCATTATGTTTTGGATTTGTAGATTATGAAAAGGCATTCGATTCTATACACATTTCTTCAGTGATTAAAGCATTGGATTATCAAGGTATAGATCCAGGATATTGTCATATTTTAAAGAATATTTATAAAAATGCAACAGCAACAATTAGATTACATAATGATACTGGAAAAATCAACATTGAGAAAGGTGTAAGACAAGGTGACTCCATATCTCCAAAACTCTTTACAGCAGTGCTGCGAGAAGTATTTTGTGGATTAAAATGGGAAACTAAAGGAGTGAAAGTAAATGGAGAGTATTTAGGTCATTTAGATTTCGCAGATGATGTAGTTGTTTTTGCAAATAATGCTTCAGAGCTGCAGGAAATGTTGCAGGAGTTAGCAGATGAAAGTAGAAAAGTAGGACTAAAGATAAATGTTAAAAAGACTAAAGTAATGTTTAATCGATTTGCTCAAAATATGAAAATAAAGATTGATTATGAAGAATTAGAAGAAGTTAACAGTTACAAATATCTTGGTCAGATTATTAATACAGATGGAAACATAATGGGGGAAATTAATCATAGAATTAAACTTGGTTGGAGTGCTTTTGGTAGAAATAACTTGATACTAAAAGGAAATATGCCTATGTGTTTGAAAAGGATGGTTTTTAACAAATGTGTTTTACCAGTTCTTACTTATGGATCTGAGACTTGGACACTTAATAGAAGAGCAATACAGAGACTTCAGACCACTCAAAGGAGTATGGAGAGATGTATGTTGGGAGTAACAAGAAGAGATCAAAAACGTAATGTATGGTTAAGACAACAAACAGGTGTTACTGACCTTATTGAAAAAATTAAAAGATTGAAATGGAGTTGGGCTGGACATATTGCTAGAAGGGATGATAATAGATGGACAATTGAAATTTTAAACTGGATTCCAAGAGATTGTAAAAGACCCAGAAAGAGACCACATGTGAGATGGATGGATGAAATAAGAAAATGTGCAGGGGTGTTGTGGAGAAGAGAAGCTAAAGATCGGAGAAGATGGATTAAACTTGGAGAGACCTTCATCCTGCAGTGGATTGATAATGGTTGATGATGATGATGATGATGATGAAAATAAAAGAGGAGTGAGATGTGTGTTAATAAACACATGCACATATTTATTTAATAATAAAGAAATTTATTTCCTGGTAAAGTAATCAATTTGTTAATTATCTAGATAATAAATGGTGCTTTTAATCATATAAATTTCATAAAACTTTATAAAATTAATGAATGATTAGAATAATAATGTAAATTATAAAACTTAAGTATTAAAATTTGATTTTAAATAAAGATTATTTTCTTATTAAAATATAATTTAAATTTTGCATTATTAAAATTAAGACATATTGATTTAATAATATTAGTTTTAATTCATTTTTAAAATTGAGACAGATATTGTAAAATTTTACCTATAAATAGAAGATAAGAAGGCAATTGAGGAAGATAGTCAAGAAATCATTTGAGGAGAAAACTGTATATTCTTTAAACCACTAAACAGCAGGGATTTTATGCATAAGCCTTCTGGCATCCATTGATTACTCTGGTTGGCACAGGATGGCACTACTGTATGGAGAGTTTTGCCTTTGTTTACAACAATTATGTGCTAGTATGAGATGGTGATCATGGGATGTTTAGTGGTTTAACACCAATCCTGCCTAATAGGATAGTGGTGGATATGGTTGTTTAAGAGTCAAAGACACCAAAATGTATGGGTACTGAATTGAGTTCAGACCCATATGACTATATAATCTATTGAGATTAGATTGAAAATATTATTGTGTTTTCAATTTCATTCTCATAGTTTTGTAGTAAAGTAGAGTTAAAAGGTGGCTGCTGGAGGGTTGCATTAGGTTCTAAGATCTAGGTGCTGTGCTCTCAGATCCAAGGTGCCTCACTGATGATGGCCACAAGCCAGAAACTAGTCTGGGAATATTGGATGAGTAGGCACTAGATAGGGATTTTATGCATAAGCCTTCTGGCATCCATTGATTACTCTGGTTGGCACAGGGTGACACTACTGTATGGAGAGTTTTGCCTTTGTATATTCTTTACATAAAAATTTTAAGTATAAAATTATTAAAATTTTATTATTTTAATAGTAAAAGTTAATAATAATAATTTTAAACACATGGAATTCATTTGAAGAAGTTGTTAATTAATTTAATTATGTAATAAGAAGTAAACTATCTTCATTGGTGCTTTACATATGCTAACTATAACCTTATGATAATGGTTGCAACAAAACTTCATTTATTTGGACAAAATGTATTTCACCAAGAGAAACTGCATATTAGTAAAACGTTTTTGCTACCTAAAATGAAAGGAAGATGTAAGAAATTTATTTCTTAATGATTTTTATATGACTTATGATAGAAAACATTTTCTGCTAAATCTTATCTTTAGTGATGATAGAGATAATACTTATATTCATTAAGACTATTAAAATTTAATGATATGAATTTATTTATGAAATTATTAAGATGATCATTGAATAAAAGAGGAAGAATATGATGCAGATTAATTTGTTATTGAAAAGTTTATAATTACTAACTTTAATATCATTTAGATATTTATAATTTATTAACTATTTTAAATACTGAATTATTCAGAGGAGTAATATTAGAACTTTCTAATTCTACAAGTACATGTCTTTGATGATTGAATAAAGAAATGAAACTTTTGAAAAATATAGTAAAATATATTTAATAAATTGCAAAGCAATCATATAGATGTCATATAAAGAAGGATGAACTTATGATGCAAGAAACTATACTTATTAATGAATAATTCTTATTTGGATTTTATTTATATTTGCAAATTATGCTATACATTATGGTGAAAAGCATGAAGGGGAGAGAAAAGGAGGAAAGAATGTTCTCTTCTTTCAAGCAACAGTTGGTTGTGATGTCATCATGGAAACCATACTCACAATGAAATGCTGTGATTTTTATTTTTATTTCAAGTAGTTTATATTATTTTAGTTGAATTGACTTTAATATTAAGATAGTAATATTAAGTATTTCATATGTTGTTTTAGATGAAAGTATTTAAATTTTTTTTATATATAAACATTTTTTCTTGTTTATAATTCTATAATGGGAAAGAGATGATATTCACAAGAGAGTTATCAGTGATATTATGATTAAAGAAATATTTTTTTATTATAAAATATAAGATATTGGTATTTAATTTTAAGCACAGAATCAGGTAAATAAATATGTGATATATAATATGTTAAATTTAAATTAAAGTGTGTGACAAAAAATTGAATACATCTATTATAATATTAGTATGGTTGTACAATAAGGTGTATGATCGATATCTTTGTTAATTAAAGATAAATAATTTATTATATTTATAATAAATTCTATCATAAAACCATTTGTTAGTTTTAGTCTTCTTGGTATGTTAAAAGTATTATAAAGTGTTAATGATAAGTTTAGATGCTGTTAGAGAAATAATGAATTATATTTTATGTGATGTATCAGATTTGAAGTAGAGATATGGGAAAGTATATTTATTGGAAATCCTATAGTGCAGTGAATGTTTTGATTCAGATTAAATATGATAAAGTATAGAGAGTAGGTCAGAATATTTATGATGTAATGGATAGTGACATTTTCTAAAATCTGTAAGAGCTTCAAATAGTAGCTGTAAAAGAAAAATTAAAGTAGACAAAATATATGTGGCCGTTACATTTAGTCTATGGTATCATATTTTAAATAATTTTATAAGATATCCATCCCACACTTTTTATCTCGAAAAATTGCACTGCTATAAACATCGTATAATGGAATTGAAGATATGAGTAATGGTAATAGCTAGACTTTCAAATGATGATAAGAATAAATTAATTTATTGCAAAAATGATGAAATACAAAAAAATAAAATACTAAAGAATGTAAGAAGAAATATTTTATGAATGTTTCATTTAATATAGGAGAACAAAATACAAAATGAAAATATGAGGTATAAGAGATATAATATTGAAAATTAAAAACAAATCCGATATTTTATTCTTATTATTGACGAAAATACAAATTGTATATTTTTGTTGATATATTTTAATACAAAAATATTAATAACTATATTAATGTTAATGGAGTAAATACTGGATTCTAGTTATAAGTAATTTCAGAGTGAAGTATGAATTATTTTAGTTTTTTATAATTACTTAATTAATTAATTTATAATTTTGTTATAATATTTTAAATATTGTTTATTAAATCTAAGATATGTAATATATAGGGTATATGAGCATAGACTTTCACACGACCCACCGCTCACCACTTTGTTTTTAAATTAATAAAGTGTTGAGAGTCTCATTTTTGTTCACAAGTCATTGTTCATTATTCTTGTCACACATATATTAATAATAATTAAATATATTTGGTATTATTGAACATAATTTGAAATAAGATGATACGTAAGAAAAATACGATGATTGTTCAAGATATTTGATATTATATTTAAAATATTAACTAATTTAAATTTTCTACATCATTCTCAATGATCATGATGAAGAGGGAATAGTTATAAAAAGGAAAAGAGGGAATAGTTAACATGTCATATAAAATAGAAATAATTGAATTATAATACATTGGATAATAAATTATTTTAAAATTGATTATGGTAATTAATAGTGATAAATGTTAATTAATAATTTTTAATTTATTTATTTTTAGTCAATTTATAAGAAAAGTTAATTAATTAGTTTAAAAGTGAGGAATTGATTATGATATTTGTTTTTTTTAGTTATTTTAACTGTAGCTGGATGTAAGTAAAATCCCTCTCTATATTTGGTTATGTAAATTAATTTATTTATTTAAGAAACATTGGTTACCTGAGATGTTTATTGAGTTGAGGAATGTTATTAAAGAAGTGATAAAATAATTTCAATAAGCAGATGAATATTATATTATTATTTAATTTAACATAGGAAATTTTAATATATTCAATATAATTTACTTATTTTATTGTTAGTCATTGGAGTATCATTGATTTTTTAGGGGAGTAGCTTATGTCATTGAGGGTATGCTTTGGGAAATATGCTGAATGTTAAAAATGGGCACCTTACTGGATGATGGATAACAAGTCTCATGATTAGTGTTATTTTATTGTTAAACAATTTATTAATATTGATATAATTGGAATTTTTTTATATATTAAAAAGAATTCCGATAAGACTGAGTTAGAAATTTGTTATATATGTCTACTATATATAATAGTTGGGGGGTTGGTCATCCAGTTAGATTACAATACACACACACACACATATATATATATATATGAACATATAATCTCCTAATAATAAACAATATCAAGTTTGATCTCATGGAGAAATCAACATTATTGTGTGTGTTTTTTTTATACAAGAACTCATGTTTCAACAAAATATCACAACCATCTACTTGCTCTCTAAGTGAAGCTATAATCATTTGAAAACTTAGATTAAACATTTCAATCTTATTAGTTATATGTACAGTCTCAAATTCATGTTTAAAAAATCCTTAAAGCATAGTTCATATCATGCATTATTTTGTTGTTATAACCATTTCTTCTGGTTTGGAGTTATCAATTTTCCACGTGTGAATGCCAGATACACCTATAAATAAGATTGTTCTAATTTATAAACAATTGTCAAATGAAACTCTTACCATGCTTTTTTACCTGATTATACTATCTTATGATAAATCGTTATTGAAGATTCCCATTCTGATAAATGTGTCTCATTGCTATTTTTGAATGCTAACTTTGCATATTTACATATAATTTATAAAACTGAAAGCAAAAAAAAAAAAAGAAGTAAATGAAAAGATGAAAATGTGTTTCCATAAATATACATTTTTATTATTGCAGTTAAAACAGAGATACGACTAAACTGGGCTTATATTGATCAAGCTCTACAGCAAAATGTACCTAAGGTTAAAAAAAACCCCAAACATACGTAATAGGTATGGTAGAAAAAGCACAGGTACAAAACAGAAAAGTTTTTATAACTGAAGTAGCAAAGCAGCCTTTGACAAATTTATATTGTATGCTATTGGATAGAAAGAAGAACACTTGGACGAGGTTTGTTTTTCAATCTTACAATATATAAGATGGAATTTTTAAAGTATGTAAGGATTGTTGAATAATAAATAAACTATCTTTGCATAAATATTTTCTCAGTTTCTTACCTGGCATTTTAAAATCTAAACTATCTATTATATATGTATAAAGGTATTCCTTTTGTAAGTACGGTGGAAGCGCAAAATTATTGACTAACATTTCTTTTATTCTATAGTCGTAGCTTTAAAATTTTTTAACATTATAGAACTTCAGTAGATCATTGATTAATCTGAAACTCGCGATATATTTGTCTAGTTCAAAATAGCTGAACCACGGTTATACTACCTTCGAGTGGTGAAAGCAAAATAAAAAAAATCGCAATCAAATATGAATTGAAAGTTGAATTAAAGCACTTGGAAAGAAATTGTTAGTCAAAAAAAAAAAAAAAAAACGTTTATGAGAAAATGATGAAAACGTCTATTTTTTATTATTCTACAGACGTTTAATACCGATATATTCAACGCATTTTACGTTAGAAATTTTCAAAGTTATAGACAAAATATTTTTTTCCCCGTCACAGCTTTCAATTCTAATATTTTATGCAGTAAAATAATAACAAAATGACTTTACCATAAGGCATGTTTGTTTTTTTTTCGTATATAATATGGTTCTAATTAATTTTACATATTTTTTAATGTGAAAAGATATTTGTTTTGGTAAATTTAATTTTAGTTTGTGTCGGTGATATCTTATGAATGGCGTCCTAAATGTTGCATGATGAGGTTAGAGAGAATTTGAGACTGTTGCATTACGCTCCATTAACATTTAATAAGAAATTTTAAGGAGTGGAGGGTGAAAAAGAAGAAAAAATTAAAATAAGAAACATAAGTGTAATAATGAGTGATATATAGATATATATGTTATTTGCCTGAAGGTGGATTGGATTAACTATATAAGAGGGAGATAGTTCGCTATTAATAATTGCCATTCTTGTAATAATTCACGTTAACACCGCAAATTTAGAATTTTATCATAAAATAATGATGTCTTTTACATTATTTAAATGCAACATTTACATTATAAATGCATACACACAACTAATACTTAAATAACTTATTAGATTAAAAGACTGATTTTCAGAAAGTATATTATAGAGGTTATGATAGAAGCTTAAAATAGCAATCATAATGGAGCTTTTAATATTAAAAAAAAAAAAGAATCTAAAAAATTAAATAATAGAATAGTTTGGTGATCTAGATGATACATAAAGCTTTCCATTAAATTTGAAATTTGGCATGGAAATGACAAAACTATATTGCTATTCATGAACCCTGTGTCCTAAAGTTTGTTACTTAGGCAAACTCTAAGCCACACGAAGCAAAAAAACCCTGAACACTCAGGACTGATCAGATGTAAACCTTAAAATATTGATAAACGAAATATGAATTTTAAAAGTCTTTTTATATTATTATTTTTTATAAAGTTGACCTATAGAATTTTTAGGGGGAAAAAGAATCGCAGAAGATTAAAATAAAAAGAATAATGTAATACGAATTATAACTGCAATCCATGGATTTTAAGATTTAGAATCTGCCATTCAGCCACTACATTAAATTATGCAGGATAGAAGATTGATAAGTTGTTGGGTACATTTGTCAAAACAGTGACATTTGCTGTTGAATAGAAGTCACTCTCTTTGAAAATATATTGCATGATGCCAGTTGATTTGAGATTTAATAAAGATTTTTTTTACTATAGATAATATATTTTAAATCAGTAAGGGTGGGCTTAAAAAGAGGTTAGTTATTTTGGTTGAAGTAAGTGCTATATATAAGAAACACCATTAAAATGTGAATGTAAAGATTTACATTTTTTAGTTGACATTTTAGGAATGCTTCAAACTGCAAAAATAATATCACACTATCTAAAATCGTATAATAAAAAAATCATGTAAAATGTTTTTTTTATTTTTTTATAAAGAGGTAAAGAGAAAAAAATAACAGCTGTAAAACAACACTCAATAAATAACAATGACAGGATAAATATATAAAAAAATATTTAAATGTCACATACAAAAAAGTATGTCAAATGATGAAAGTATGTAAGTTTAATAATAAGTTTTTGGACAAACATTAAATTATATTTTTTGCTACACTTTTTAGAAGAGTGTATTTTAATTGCATCTTCATAAGCCAATGATTTCATTTATTTTGCTAAATATTATTCTTGTTTTGGATTAAGAAAACACATAGAAATAAATTAATTTAAATTTCTTCTAACATTTCCCCCCAATTTGCTCTTTAAAACTAACAGTTTTGACAACTTTTTTTCTTCACAACTCATTATAAATATTGGTTATAGTAAATTTTTATTATCATTGTTGAAATGATTTTAAAATTTTGAATTACTTTTAATAAGGTAAATATTAATTATACTGATACCAGATTATTTTTCATAACTTTTTTTTATAAAGAAATATTTAGTTTTATATTGATTTCAATCCCTAGTTTTTTTTCTAAATTTGTTATTTGGATTACCAGGCATTACAGCAAGTAATTTTATATAAATTTTCATACTAAAAATTGCAGTATTTAAAAGTAAATTTACAAAGAAAAATGTATGTATATAAATTAGGTCATATTAAAATTATAAATTGAGTAGAAAAAAACCTAATATTCTATTTAACTCGTTTGATGTGTGGTATCACCTATTAAACTATGAATAGAATCTAGCATGTATTAGATAAAATAGTATGCCAATTTTCCCAATTAAATCTTTTTCTATATATAATGTTAATTATTTAAATTTTTTAGATATATTTAAGTTTTCAAATGAATATATCTAAAAAAAAAAATTAAACATTGAACACATATTAAAATAAATATCTCAATGAGATTCTTACCTGAAACAATGGAATATACCACCATAGGACATTAGTACCTATAGAAAAAGATAGAAGAATGAAATATTAGATATTAGAATTTTATGTTATTTAAAAAATGATATATTTACAATTAGTAATCATCAAAAAAACAAAAAAAATCTAAAAGTTAATAAGTTATTTATTGTTATTAAAATATTTTACTTACTGTTTTCACAAAAACCAATTTTTTTTTAAGCCAGTAATAGCCACTTCCACTTTTCTCAGCTTTTTTGTAACATACTTTCTAAGAATGGCTTCTTAAAAATAAAATGTTTCCAAAGACATTCCTCTACTAGAGATGTAGTTTTCGTTTTAATAATACATATTTTAAAAAAAAATGTCCATACTAAAAATCACATTTTTTGTCTTGTTTAGTGCAGGGTAAAACAATCTAAAGCATGAACCAATCACAAATCTCATTTCTTCATAGCTTTATAAGAGCAATAGAAGGTGCTGTCAATCACACACGAAAACCTGTAAAGGTCTGTATTGCCCTGATATCTTGAGTTTTTTTTTAAAAAATTAACACATTAAAAGAGTTGCTTCAAAAATAGAAAAACTATATCACATTGCATACCATAATATAAGTTTTACATATGCTTTAAGCAATGTAGAAAAATAGTGATTGAGACATCATTGGAATGCCTAAAAAGTCAAAGTAAATGCATACACACTGCTGACAACACTAATATAGCTAAGGAGCTTTTATAATCATTTAAACTTGATAAATGTTAAATAAAATAAGTATTAAGTATTTAGTCTGTTGCTAGGTCATGTGATTCATTTGATCAGATTGAGGATTTTTTTTCTCATTTAGAATTAATTCACGAACTTTTAGCTCTTGAGTCTCTCATTCTATCACTTCAATAAACTATAGGACTTGATATGGGTGCATGGATAAAAACAAAAATAGAAGAGTATATATTATTATAATAAAATTTGGAAGGATATATATCACATCTCTATTCTTCAATAATTAATAAGTAGTAACTTTTATTTATCTGTGTTCATCATTTTTATAATAAATAGGCACTATATAAAAGTATTAATGGACCATAGTTATTATTTTTCAGATATTGGTTTTCTTTCCATGTAGAAAATCATAATATTATGATATAGTCTTAAATATTATTTGCAGTTCTAAATGATTATAATATTAATATAAATTACTGTCACATTGACCATGCATATATTTTGCTTAATATACATATATAACAAACTTTACAAACATACACACATAGATAAATCAAATGTGCATATCCTAAATTGGCCATAATATAAATTAATTACTCTTTAAATATAGTAATTATATGGAAAAGTCTTTATACAATATATTAAGATACTATTTGTGGAACTGCAATCAGCTGAAGAATTGTGTTAGCTAGGAATCATTTATCCTGAAACTAATTAACTAATTCTTTAATGTGTTGAAAAAAGTTGGTAAAAATTTGTTGTTGATAAATTTATTGGCTGGTTTGTTTAAACTTTGTTAAAGAGTAATTAACTGTCTTGCATTGGTGGTTGAGAGGTCAACGCGACTGCCTTGCACTAGCAGGCAGTTGTCTGGGTTGCGGGTTCGCATCCCGGCCGATGCTATGACACTTAAAAGAAAAGAAAAAAAAGAGTAATTAACTTATATTTATATACTGTATCATACTAGCTTAAATTTAAGCAGGCATTATTGTATATATATAAATTTTATTGTGATAGGTTATTAATTGTTTAAGGTTATCAAGTAATGTTTTATCTTAATTTTGGAAGTTATTATAGACCATCCAAAATACAAAGCAATTCATAATTTGTTTTTATTTTATCTTTTTAAAAATAGTTCATAATCTTATTTTTTGTAAAGTAAAACATAAGTAAATTCATTGCATTAAATTTAATATCTAATTATAAAGTTATTAATAAATGTAAAGGCATATATTTTAATAAAAGTTACAATAATTTTTTGTCTATCTGCACAAATTACATTTTCAAGTGTGTGTATGAATATGTACATGTTTGAGTTATTTTGTAAATTTGAGATTATCTTATGGATTATAGTTTGTGAATGTTTTAAAAGTAATAGTTGTTATTAAAAAATGTAATAATCTATTTCCAAATGTATTTCATTTTTAATTTTAAAAAATAAATTAAAAGTCATTGTTATTATTTTATTCTAAAATTTAACGGGAAGACATATTGTACCAAATGCTAATTTTATTCAAATGATCTCTAATTAAAGTGTAATAATTATTCAAAAAATTAGAAGGTGTAAATTTTGAGTTACATATTAATGACAGTATCTAGACTAATGACCTCATTAATACATAAATTAATAAAAAATAATATTTATAACCTGTGATTTGACTTGGGTATATTCTTCTCACTTGATTGTCTCTATATATATTATCCACATCGATCACTTCAGTTAAGTTTTTTTGCAGTAATTTTTTTAAAAAAAAAATGATATGTTTATATTTTAAGAGTATCTTATATGAATATCACAATATAAATAATTACAGAAAATTTGATGTTTACTTATGGACAGATGTAATCTCTTAGGAGGTTTTTAAAATAACAACCCAAATGGAATTTGTTTCTTCAGGCATTCTGGAAAAAAATTGTATTACATTTTTTATTTAACATTTGAATTAATACATTTACATGAATAATATGTGGGTGCTAACAAACCAGTGATTTACCAAAGATTTAAAGTAGCAAATTTTCTAGATGGAGTACTTGGATTAATATATTCAGCATCTATATATATTTGTGTGCCAACTAAGAAAATAAATAATTATTATTTAACATTAACTATAGTGTGAAATCATGCCAGGAATTATTAATAGTCTGTTTGTTGAATATACTACATATGTGGAATTGTTGTATTTTAAAATATCATGACTTAATGAACTTTCATTGGGACTTTCTAAATGCAAACTTAATAAAAGTGATTTGAAAATTGGAGAACTCTTTGTGATAAATATTGATCCCCATTCATGAAGATTGTGTATTTTATTTATGTAATTATATTTTTTCTTATGTGTCATAGCATCAGCTAGAGAGCGAACCCACTAACCTGGGACAACTACTTGTAAAGTAGCTGTTGTTGACCTATTGACCATGTAATTATATTTGATTTAAGATTGCTCTTGTTTTCAAAAGGTCATAATATATATATATATATATGTGAGGGTGAACATATATATATATATATGTTTTTTTTTCTGGAGAATAGTGAGTGAACATAATCTGCACTACAGGGCGCCACTAGGTATTTAAACATAGAAAATTTATATAGTAGGCAGATACATAAGTTCAAAAAAAAAATTATTTTATATATTTTGATTCCGGACGTTAGCCCATTGTCACTAGATCAGTGGAACAGCAGAGATTTATATTTTATAAATTCCTATCTAAGAATAATTTAAAAAAAAAAAAAAGCCACTGCCAGTAATTAAGCACACAAACATTTATTTACACACATATATATTTAAAATTATTTTAATATCAGTTTACATTTTAAAATTTAACTTATATTTTTAACTTTGATTTTAATTTATATTTTAATTTTTTATAAATTTACATTTTAATTTTTATGCTATTATAAGTTCGCACAGATGGATTTATAAAAGCTTGTTTCATAAATGTTGAGTATAGATTGGTTACATAGATTACACGGTCAAAAACATTTCAAAGTAAACATAAACGATTAAAATATAAAATCATTGATGGAAATGCAGAGGGAAATTTATAAGAAACCCAATAGCATTCATCATAAGATGCCACATTTACACCAATAACTTAAAAGACATCCGAAATAAATACATCTTAGATACTCACCGTAAGGTATCAGTATTTACCGAATGTCTATATATTTTGATCAAATATGAAAACCAAAAACACAATTAACCGATAACAAATCCATGCAAGTGTCTATACCTAACTTAAATTTAATGCATTTTTATCTAGAGTGTCGAGTATGAATAGACTACATAGATTGCATTTGAAAAGAAAATATTTTATCCCTTTTTTAACCATAGGCCATAAATTTCGCAGCTAAACCAACGTCAATCCATCTGATATATCGATGTGTTCAATGTAATACAAATATGACAGCACCAATAGGTTAAGAGAAGAAATTGCCTCTCGTCAGATAGGAATATTACATCTACCTGATGATAAGAGCAATAAAAAAAAACTCCATAGGAAGGAACCACGGTCTCCATCTTATAATATCTTCCATAGGCAAAATGAGTGTGTGCAGCATATAATAGCGATTCTGCCCATAGCGAATCTCGTACTACATCTACTAATTACACCAATATATCCAATCCATTGACCTAATTCAACTATGAAACAAATAACCTAAGATTACCCTCCCCTAATATAACTTTACAAATCTATATAGCCATTCACGCCCAACTTAAGTTTAATATTTATATAGTTTAATGTATCGAAAAACAAAAATCATAAATAAAACTTAAAGAACAAAAAAAATAAATGGAAATGATTTTACAAAAAAGAAATACATCAAATAAAATTATAACTAAGTAATAGATAATTTAGTTTGGTCAGATAGAAATCTATTTCTATTTTTTTTAAATATGGAAAGTTTTTAATTTAATGTTCATGAATTATCTAAAGTTCTTACGGTTTTAAAAGGTCCATAATTTGTAGTTGTTTGTAATTTTGAACAGGAATTCCCATGCCATCCTGAAGATATTGGTATCCAGTTAGCCGTTATTTTTTTATTTATCCGGAGGTCTTTTACTTTAGCTGATCCTTAATGTAGAAAACGATCGGTCATTTCTTTTTCTTTCCTTTTTTTTTTACCACTGAAGGAATTGAAAGTGCGTCTTTCAATCCCGCCGTCACCAACCCTCCAATTTAACACATCTCAGTCCTCTTGTAATAACTAACTAATAATTTCCAAACCTTTCCTTTTATATTAATTTTAAGGATTCAATTGACATTATGTCATCGATGTGATGGTCCTTTCACTGAGGTCTGATTCCATTGTTTTTCTCTCCTATCTGACCTCTGCTTATACATTTTAAATGCCCAAGGCTAGTTTACATTTGACTAATTAAATTAATCATTTCCATTTTTTCAATAACATTAATTAATTTGTTTTGTACAAACCTACGATATATTTTTATCTTTAAATCTTTACAGATAATTTAGTTTTAAAATACTTTTTCTTTTTTTTAATAAAGTTTCTTTTTTTTTTTTATTTCTCATCTGTGTGATTTAAATATATATATAAGTTTAGTATAAAATTTTAATTTTCAAATTTTTAATTCTTAAAAAAAAAAAGAAGTTTTATTTGCGAACTTTTATTTTTCATGTTTACTAATAAAAAAACAATGTAACGACGTCTATATCCATTACAATATATATATATAACTAACTAACTAAAAGAAAATCTTAATAACTCTAAATTTATATTTAAATAATCATAATAAGTTTTATTTAATAATTTGTTTTGTTTGCTTATAAATACTCAGTAGACAAACTGCAACAAATTAATATTTTTTTAATATAATTTATAGACACATATATTGTCTATTGCAGACAATAGATGAATGGATATTTTCTTGTAGTTTGAGAAATAATGTCCAATGTCTTGCACTATCTTAGAGTTTAAATAGATAGATTATTCTATGATACATTAACTTAAATTATTACAGCATATTTTTTAATTGTTTTATTATTACTTTTGTGAATAAAATTATTATTTACTAAATTCAAATTAAGAGTCTTATTCAAATTAATAAATGTACAATATATCAATTATAATTTAGAATCTCATTGCAAACATAGACATACAAAATCTAATTAACAAATAATATAAATTTTATCATTATACTAAAGCTCAGTAGTGATTAAAAGTGAGTATAATGTTTTATGAACATCCATTGGTATAAGAGATGGTTAATAAATCATTATAATAAAATCCTATATAATCATTAAGCTTAATAACTTTATTTATTCTTGAATATAATATGAATTTAGCATATGATAATAAAAGGGTTATTAAGAATGAATACCAATATAAATTACTAATTAATGTATCTGTCATAATTTTCAAATACATTATTTTATATTGTGTAGACAATATTGGCATTCAATCTGGTTAATATTTATTTAGTATATAAATATTATTAATAAATTTTAAGCATTATACTAATATAGATTTTGGATTATTTTATTAACAGAGTTTGCTTACCTTTGCTCATTTTATTTCCTTACAAATTTGGTTTGCTTGTACAGCATATTAATTGTAGTTAGCCTGTTTACATCATTACATATTTGGTATTGTACAATAGATTTTAAATTTATACAATTTGTAGAGCATATAAAAATCAACATTCTCATATAATCAATTTATTCGGTTACAAATTTTAATATTCATACGCATTGATATTTTATTACAATAAATGAATAATTAAATCTTTCCTTATTTTGTACTGTTACGGATTTAGTTTTGTCAAAGATTTAGGGCAGGGGTGGGCAATTGTTTTGGCTCGAGGGCCACAGAGATTGGTGAAGGGCCACATCGGGGGCCACTTTGTAAAAGCTAAGGTTAGCGGAGGACCACACATTTTTTTCATGACGCAATAAACACACTGCTTTATTCCCTGTATTACCAAAGAAATATTTGTTTGTCCATTCTTCATTAAATACATGACATTCATCACTGATTTTTCGGAGGGTTCATTGTTTCACTAAAGTTGGAAATGTATATATTTGCTAATGCAAAGACAAAATTGAAATTAACTAGATCAACTGGAAAAGCCCTGCACATAGTATCTACACTGTGCATATGTATTGATGTGGCCATACTAGTGGAAAATAATAGATGAATCTTCGGTCATGCACAGGAAGGAAATCCCAGTTCAAGATGGATTTTCCTGATTGTCTTGGAGGGCCGCATAAAAACTCTTAGAGGGCCACATGCGGCCCTTGGGCTGCTATTTGCCCACCCCTGATTTAGGGCATTAATGAAAGAAAATCTTATATACTCATTTTTATACTGGTACAGATTTGATATTCAGAGCTAGGCCATATAAATAGGGTATCTTTTTTTCTTTTTCTTGTTCATTTTTCTTCCATTATAGATTTGGAACTTCAGTTTGTTGGTGTAGCAAAGTCTCTCGTTGTTTTCATTTTTCTTCTATTACAATATATATATATATATGCATTTTAAACGATAAAATAACCTGTAAATATTTTACTCTAGTATTTAATCTGTAGAGCGAATAAAAGGAAAGACAATATTCAGCAAGCTAGTCAAATGCTGGGTAAGTTAGATATTTTTTAGATTTTATTTTCTAGCTAGTAAAAGATAGATTTTCATTTATTCTTCAATAATTGGATGGATAACTGAATTGACTAAAAGCTATCTATCAGCAACAAAAATCCTGTTTGTTTTAATTTCAATTTCACATTCAATGGATATGCTTTTGTAATGAGTTCCCTTTTACAGACATATTATATATACATCTGTATAAAGAGGTGTTTTATTTGATGTATTACATTAATTTTTTTAAAAACAACAGATTTGTTTTGAATAGTTCACGGTTTTATTTTCACTAGTCTATTTTAAGATATTGCATTATTGATCAAATTAAACAAATCACACAATATAATATAAAATATCATTATATAACAGCAATAATTGTACATATATATAATAAAAACAATACAAAAAAGCATTTTTTGGAAAATATTTTTTGCTCTTTTCATTGTGTTGGAACAATTTTAAAATTATATATTATAGTATTTTTCCCATTTTAAAGATTCTGAGTTATTTAGAATTTTCAGATACTGGTTATAATAAAAAAATATTATTATATTGTTGTTGATGAAGGTGATAGAGGCGAAGGTTACATCAAAACTAAACAGTCACTATTATTTTAGACGTATTAAAAAGATTGTTTAAATGATTTATTATGTAATTATTATTTATCAAATAATAAAAACTTGAGAAAACTTTCAAGCTCATTACTATATTTGATTTATTTTTGCATAATGATTATTAAAAAAAAACTAGTAAATGCGATTTTTAAAAAAAAACAGGTTATAAATAAGTAATTGAATTCCCGAAAAAAATAATAAACCAAATTAACAATTTAGAATTCATAAATACTTTTATTGTTTGGATTCTATTAAATATGACATGAATTTGACCTAATAATAATTCATTATCATCATTTTTAATCATTATTAATCCACTGCATGATGAAGATCTCTTCTATTTTAATTCAATTTCTCCGATACATAGCCTCTCTTCCACATCACATCAGCAAACTTTATTTCATTCATCCCTCCCATGTTGTCTCTTTATGTCTTTTGCAATCCCTTGGGATCTAATTGAAGACTTTAATTATCTAACTACTATCATCTCTTCTTGCAATATATCCAACCCAATTCCATTTCAATCTCTTAATTCTTTTGGTAACATCGATGATAGCTAATTTAATAATATTTTTATAGTGTAATTTTCACTATATTATGATCATATATATTTTTCACATGTCTTTGACCATATATTTATGATTATACCATTCCATAAAGTGTTAAAAGTGGATAGAAACCAGTCTTTACTGTGTGTAAAAATATTGTAGTGAAAATTAGACTACAGAAAATTATTGATAAAGTGGATAATCGCTAATTTAATAAATGGCTGTATCTCTTTGTTCTTTCACATATGTATTCCCCTTTTGATCTTTTTTTGATCTTTGTTATTCCTAACGTATATCTTTAACAACATCATTGATTATTTTGAAGTCTCTGTATTATTAATCTTTTGAGATTCATATATAAGAGCTGATAAAATATTGCTCTTAAAAACCTTTTTTATATACAAAAGACATGTTTCCTCTTAATATTAAATCATTTCTATCAAAATATCAGTCACTCTTTACTATTATTATAAAATGGGGAGTAGTTGGCTCAGATATTGAATAACGTTCTGGTGAACTTGAAAAAAATTATGTTTAAATCAGAATTATTACATTAACATTAGTTAAGAAAATAGATAAATAAAACCGAAAAAGATTATCTGACAATAAATACTGTATCCTTTAAACAAAAAAAATTATTTCAGCAATATCTATTGCCCTCTCAATATAGCTTATACATTTTTGAGAATTTTTATAAACTATTATACATAGTGACATCTAGAACTTTTTAAAATAAAACTCACTCACTCATTCGCCTCTCACTTCACAGTTAAGAAGATTATATATATATATAGTAATGGATTGCCTGATCGATGGGCACCAATTGTAATGGACCGCACTTGTTTGTTCAATGAAAAATAAACTAGTCCAGTTGTTAAATGTCAATTGTAATGAACTGGATTGTGGTGATAAACTCTTAAATATCTCATAGATTTGGGCAGCAATTGTGATGAACTGCATCTATGCATGAAAAGATAAATTTTAAGCATGAGTAAAATATAGTTCAATCATTGATTGACAATTGTAATATTTCCTATCTGACTAGCTGTACATAAAGTATGCATAAATACCAAAGACCAATAATAAGAGACTAACTCATTTACTCTCAGGGTTAACAAGATCAGTGATATTTAATTACTCACCAAAATATATATTGGAAGCAAAGGGAATTTTATTGAATTCAACCTATATTTGCAGATGAGGATTATGTGCAAAACAATATATTAATTAGTGATGGCTTATGCAAGTAATTATAAAATTGAATATTGGCAAAACACAAAAATTATCATATAAGTAATTCTCAGTCTCAAGCATTGCCTACTGACCTTTGTACTGAAAAGAAAAAAAAAGTTTCAAATAAATCAGAAAGTCATTTCATATAAAACAAATGATATATCCTTGATGTTAATTGTGGTATAATTTTCTTTTCAAATGGCAATAATTATATTCAAACACATACAATATTTGTTTGTTTTCTAAGTTTTCATTTTAATTCAATTTACACTGTCAGCTAATGAATAGGCATTGATTGGTGTTTGTGTCTAAATAAGAACCTTCTACTATTTAACATATAGGAAGATGCAATAATAGAGAAATAATGAAAATCATAATAGCTTTTTTAAATAACAGTTCAGAATCATAGATACATTCCCTTAAGATTAGATCACTTAACCTTACACAAAATTATCAGTATTCTTTTCATACTATGTTGGATGTTTATATACCTCATTTTCTATTAAAGTTATACTTCTCTTTTAAACTGCAAATCCAAACTCCTTAGATTTATTATCTCTAATAGGGCTCCTATTATGGTCCCAAAACTTAATATCTTCTTTTATATCATCATTAATTCTGAGAATTTGATAAACATTTATCACTAGATTGCATAACCCTTAGTATATGAAACTTCTATGAATAAAAAATATAAGAACAACTTCTAATCTTGCACATGAAGAAATATGCACATATAACACACATATAAAATGTCTACAGCCTGATTTACCTTTTAAATATATCTTATGATAAAGTTGTGAATTAATTTATGAAGGGAAATAATAAATAATTATATTAAATATTAAACACTAATGTAATACATTATGTGTATATTTATAAATGATTCTTAGGAGAACAAACAACAATAAATTTAATTTCTAGCACTCATTGAGTGTTATGTATATATATATATATATATATATATATATATATATATATATATATATATATATATGCACACGAGGCAACAACACGACAGGTCATGTAGCCACCTCTTATGCTAAATCTCATCAAGTTTTAGTTAGAATCAAAATTTAAAATGGGGAGAAAAAGTAGGAAGACTGCGGAAATTACAGTAAGTAATTATGAAATTAATGACAATAATATTGAGCTCGAAATGAATCAAATTGATAAAATTACGAAAAGCAAAAATGGCCGATAAGGCTTGTAAAAAAGAAAGTAATCTAAGAAAATATAATAGTAATCCCGAATTAAACAAATTAATAGATAGAGTTCATCTAAATAGCATATATGGGAATACGGTAGCAAATGCACAGCCATCGCTGTCAAAAAATGAAAAAAGTAATCCATCGGTATTAAAAAAAAAAAAAAAAATAGTACATGATGAAAGCTTAAATGATAACGTTGATAGTGAGAAAGACGATTGAAAAATATCGAGCAAGTGTAAAAAAAGGAGAATGGATAGCTACAGTAATAATTCACAGGATGACTTGGTGACGTTAACACAAGCCAACAAAAACATTTCAGAAAGTATAAAGTTTAAAATTACGGACAATAAATTAGAAAGTGAACAAGAAATAACTAATAATAGTAAAAAATACAATTTGTAGAACTTAATGATAATTATTCAGAAATACGAAAAACAAATAAGCTTAGCTCAAAAGCGTTCGTAAAACTAAACGCATATTGGGAAAAAAATATTCATTAATTGTATGACACCGAATAAGTCCATTTTAAGTCTAATTATTCAAACGAATGATAATACAGGTGAATACATTTTGGACAAACCGGATATAAATGAGTATTTGAAGATACTTGATGCTAATGGCTTAATAGACACAGTTAAACATACAGCATTTTTTCCCGCTAGAGGGTTCGTGTCAATCGAATATTTTAATAAGGATCAAAAAGAACGAGCTGAAAATTTTAAGAAATACAAGGACGAAAAATCTACTATGTATCAAAGGAACCGAACCCTCTGATATACGGAAGAATATTACACACACCACCCAGCTTCAATATAGAATACTTCAAATCTCAAATGGATAATTATGCTGATGTGATAGATATCGAAAGAGAGATGACGCCAAGTATAGCTTATAAAATCCCTACAAATGCATGGAAGATTATAATGAAACAAAAAAAATAATGAAAGAACAGATACCACATAAGATATTAAAAGACCAAATGCCAATTTCTATAATAATAAGGGGTAGACCCCCTCTATGCTTTAGATGCAACAGAGTCGGTCCACATAGCGGCAGAATGTGAAATCGGAAATTGTGTTGAGTGCAATAAATTTAACAGAATGAATCACCTATGTAATATTGGAAATAATAAGTCATGGGCAAATATAGTGAATAGTGAGAGAGAATATGATAAGTTGTATGAATATGAAACAAATATTGAGCAAAATGAAGAGCTGAACTTAACTAATAATGAACCAATGTCAATGGAAATAGAATCAGTATCAGATAGTCCTAATAACAGTACAGATGAGATAAGATCAGCTACAGATACAGATGTAAATGTAGTAAATGTGCATATCCCGAAGAAAATAGAACTACTTGCCAACAAACAAAAAGATAGTAATAAAGCAATTGATAATAAAAATATAAGTGATAATAATGAAACCAACAATGATAGCACTAATGTTAATCATAAAAGATTTCAAATCTATAGTGATCTTAATCAATCAAAATTAAATGATGATTCAAATGAAAAAGAAAAAGCCGACACAATTACTAGTTTAAAAGAAAATAAAGAAACTCCAATTATGTTAAATAATGAACAGGTCACTTAATATACTATCAATAAATATAAGAGGAATAAACAGTCAAGATAAAGCAGAGAAAATATTAGATTATATAGCAACTCAAAAATATGAAATGATAATTTTATCAGAAACAAAGATAAGTGATAATACTCCTATATGGATTATAGAAAAACTATCAAAAAACAATATATTTCTGTTCAAACCCAATGTTAGATCCTCACAGGGAGTAGCAGTACTAATAAATATGCACTCTGGAATAAGAAAAATACAAATAATGGATTTGCAAACAAATCACATAGTTCTGTCATTTGTTATTTATAATGAGCAACATTACTTGATTGTGGTATATTCTATAGCAAAGGGTAATGACATTTCAAAGATTATTCATGGCGTACAGAACAAACTGATGCAAAAGCCAGGTATTGTGATAATGGGTGGTGATTTTAATTGTTCATACCAAAACATTCCTAAAACCTTAGAACATAAGTTGAGGGATGTGTCACTGTTTCCACTACAAATGAAATATGGAAATAATGCTTACACATTTTTCAGCAGTAGATACACTTCGCTAATAGATTTATTCTTTGTTTCAGCAAGTAAAGTTAGTGATTCTATTATTAGCACTTCACTTATTGCATTTTCCGACCACCTAAAAGTACAACTACAAATTAATAATTATGTAAGAAACAAAAAAATATATTCATACACAGTAAAAAAGAATATTAAGAGCCAAATCATATTTTCAGTTGACCAAATATCAAACATTATAATCGTTACAAACTATTACACAAGACTTACAAAATTACCTCCATGCATTGCATGGTATAAAATAAAGAAATACATATCAGACTTATGCTATCAGAGTGAGGATAGTAAATTATCTCAGAACCAAATAAAAAATAGAATCCATGAAATTCATAAAACACTACAGAATATTTCTGGCTTAAGTCCTAATCATGAATTAATCAATAAAATGCAACTAGAATACAATAAAATATACAATCTGATACAACAAGAAACTTATACATTAAGACTACGGAAATTAGTCCCTGGAATGAATCACATATCAAAACCAGGGATTAACTATAGCAAAATTTATATTCCACATACAAAGGGCATTGCTTCCGTAGAGACAACAGAGAACACTGTGGCATCTGGAGATGAGGTTGATGAATACATGGTCGAAAAGCTAAAGGCGAAGTTTGGCTGTCGAGTAGCAGGCATTGATAAATATGAGAGAGTGGCTATAGAAAATACAAAGGAATATATAACAGTTCAAGAAATAATGGATGAAATTAATAGATTGAAGTTGCAAATGACAATGGCAAATGACTCTATACCAGCCTCGGTCTACAAACAGATCAATTATGTATTGGTAGGTGCAATGTCAAAATTTTTCAATCAGATGTGTAGTGAAAGGATTGAATGGCCTTACATAAAAATCAGAATAATTTTTAGCATAAAAAAAGACAAATCAAAACAAATCCCAACTTTCGAAGACCTAAGAAACATATCCATAGAAGATATTGATTCAAAAATCTTGGCTCGAATATTACTTAAAAAATTGAATAACTTGGTAAAAGATAAAATATCATCAGTGCATTACGCTGTTAAGGGTAAAAGAGCCATAAATGCATCTATAAGAATACAAGAAGCAATAAAGTATGCAAAGGAACTTAAGCTAACACAGTACTTTGCAATACAAATAGATTTTAAGACAGTGTTTGATCTAGTTAACTGGTCATATCTCATAAAAGCCCTGAGCAATCTGATTCAAGAAGACAAATATCTAGAGAATGCTATAGTAAATTACATTAAGAAATAGTAGAATGTCATACAAAAACTATATGCGCAGATCTGAATTTTTCATACCAGAGAAAAGTATTCCCCAAGGATCACCATTGGCAGCCCTATTATTTGTGATTTACGTAGACCCAATGATTAAAGAAATAGAGACATTGGTTAATGGAATATATATACTGCATTTGTGTGTCACAATAGGAGTCACTGCCTTTATTGATGACATTGTAATAATAGTAGAAAATAGTTATAATATTAACGTAGTGATGAATGTTCTAAAAAAGTTTCAAGAAATTACAGGTTCAGTAGTTCAAGCTAACAAATCAGCAGCATGGCAATTGGCAACGGGTAAAAGAATACCATCCAAATTTATTGCTCAGCCAAAGTCATTTCTTGGATTGCCGATATATATGTCAAAGACACGTATGAATGGTTACTTAAATCAACTAATTATAAAAAAAATCGAAGACAGGATTAATAATTTCACATTGTTCAAGCTGTATGAAGTTACGAGAACACAATTGTTCAATGCAATTGCAACAGGAGTCCTTAGTTATTACGATCCATGGGTCAAACTATATAATAAAACAATCAGTAGTATAAACCAGATGGCAAAAAAATTCATCTGGGGAAAGAAATCTAGATTACTATCAACAGCAAAATTACAGTTACCCATTAATGACGGAGGACTTAACTTAATTGATCCAAAGGTATATGTGGATTTTATTACTGCAAGAACATATTTAAATGTTATTAAGGATAAATGCTTCAGTCCACCAATGGGGGATATAAAAATATATAGTGAAATAGGTATGGAGAGAAGATCTTATTTAGCAGATATGTTTATTGCATATAAGGACATACAAAATGATCTAAATGTGCAAAATTTGGAAGGAATTAGATATAAAGACATAAGAAGGGGAGTAAAACCTCATGAAAATTCATGGATAAATTGTTCAATGAAAGGGGTCCTAGTTAAATTCCATTCAATTTATACACCACAGACATATATAAAATTCATATTCAAGTTGATCAATGGAATTTTACCGACCACAACATACATTAATAAAAGATTGGGAATGAGCTTAGAGGAAACTTGTTCATTTTGTAAAAATAAACGTGAAACATTTCAACACTTACTAGAAGAATGCAGTGATTTTGGGAAGCTAAGATACAGAGTTTTCCACACCCCAATGATAAATCTTAAAATACTACTGAAGCAAAATGTAATAAAATTCAAACCTCATAACGCAATGGTGATAATGCATGCATTGAAAACTATATGGACAATACGGTGTTCGTTAATCTTTGATAACAAAAAGTTTAATTGGTTGAAGAAACTTGACAATGATTGGGACAACTATTTTGCTAGGTGTTTGAAATACTGGCCAAAGAAGATTATGGAAATGGTATGGGGAGGGACTGCTATGACTGTTTGCGAAATGTGGGAGTAAAGGGACACACACAAAGAGAAATAAGACAGTAAAAGTATGTAGAAGATCTTTCAAGAAGATTTGTAAGGCCTAACTCTAGAATTTAACAGGAAAACAATATTGACATTTCAACAATGAGAGTATTATAGATTTGCAATGTGGTGCTTGGGGGAGGGGGGGCAGGATCGGTAAATTTGGTGTAAGGCAAAAGGTGAATCAAAACTAATTTGTAGATATTTCATGTACATATTTAAATGTTTGTTTAATAAAGTTTATTAC